>VWYP01029577.1:331278-619201 GCA_013400435.1 Pycnonotus jocosus
AAAAAGAAAAAGAAAGGAAATAAACTGGGCATTGTTCTCCTCAGAGAGATCACTGTAAAATGGCCTTTGGACATGGTCTGGAGGTATCAGCTGCACAACTCCCCATCAGTGCTACACTTCCAGCAAAGCTCCTGAGGCAGGGCTCAGATGAGAGATGTTGACAGGATGCCAAATCCCAATCCTCTGGAACTAGACAGAAAAGAGAACCAAATGGCAAACCTGTATCTGTGTCCAGCTGCAAAAGCCCAAGCTTCTGTTAAGTCTGAAAAAAACCTTTGATCCAAACATCCCCACTTTTTAGGGATTCCAAACTCGAGTGAAAACACAGCAGTTTCCCCCTAGCTTGAAACATAGCCTCACACCTTTGATTTCTGAGAGAGAGATCATTTTTCTTGGGGTGAGGCACGTGGACAGCAACAGATCCCTCATGTCTGGTTCAGACAGGCCAACCAAAAGACTTAAGTGGACACACACAGAACCAGCAGCATGTGATGGGATTTAGTGCAAGGAAATCAAACTCTCTGCCCCACCTCCTGGGCTTATCCTTTAAAGACCAGTCCTGTGCTCACAGCTGGAGTTTATGTGAGTCCTGCCTTATTAATTAACTGAAGCCAGTGCCTTTTCCCCCTGAATTCCAACAGAAGCAATTAGAAAGCAGATACTTCACACATAACAGCTGGTTCATTTAACCCCCTGCTCATGCCATTGTCTCCCTTCCCCCAGCTAACTCACATCTCCCTTTTCCATCTTTTCATGTACTGGAGAGGGACAGTAAAATCAAGGTGGCAAAAGCAGGGGGAGCAGATAACCATATTCTTAATAAAATCATCTAATGTAATGCTGAAAGCAGAGGACCATTGTTGAGGCCACAGTTCTGAGCAGGGAATCATAACACTCACCTACCAGATGGGAAAAAGAGCTTTGGCTGTCTACAGTGTCCTCCTTAAAAGGGGATCTGTATCAAAGTAGCAGCATATTTTCTTCAGTGAAGGCTGTTGATGTCATTAGACAAAGTCTCATTTTTATTTAAGACCAGAGTTAAGAGTCACATAAAATTGGCACAGGTGAAGGCACCAGGCCCATTAAGTTGTGCAATGTGACTCTCTGGGAACTTTTTGAATGTTCATGTACCTCCAATTTATTTATGCTTGGGCAAGCAAGCCCCAGAGCTTCTCCTCCTTCCTTCTCAGTATAAATACAGCCTCAATCCTACCATTAGGCCTGTAAAAAATTCACTCAATCCACTAAATTTGCCCCACACCCAAGACAGATCCAGTTACAGGAAGAGCAGTTCTGCCCCCCTCTGTGTTACACACATCGCTGGGAGATGCTACGGATGTAAAATTAAATCCCAGCCAAAAACATCCACCATAACACTGGAAGTGAAATCTTCTCTTGCCAAACTACCTTAAGTGCACGTTCTGCTCCTAAGCAGGTACTCTACAGGCTGGATCTTGATTTAAGGAAAGTAAAGCTGTTCAGAAGGAAACCAAGTTTCGAAGAATGGAGATTAATTTCCTTCTGTGAAGCACTGAAGCAGGGAAGCAATTCCAGTGTATTTTAGGCAAAGGGATGGTCAAGATTTCTTTTCTTAGCATGACTAGCATTTTTTTTAATGTAGAATTTATGGGGAAAATAGAGATCTAGTCCCACACAGGGCATCTGCTCATGGCATACAGGAATAATAACCATACAGGATTATAGAGGAATAATAAGAGTGGACAGCCAAAGCACCCAGTGCTGAGAGATTTTTCTGCCTGAAATCAGGCAGCATTATGATGACATTTTCAGTTATAATATGGGGAAGATTTAGATCCAGCCATAAACTTCCCATTTCCTTCCTCAAAGAGGTAGCTATCACAAAGGCTGCTGTTGCAGCCAGCCAGCCAGATGTTTGCCATCTTTATTACAAATTTTCATGTATCTTACAACACCTACATACACTACAGCAGACTGATGATGCAGCTATCTAATACCTACATTACAGACATGGAGAACAAGTTAGGAGGGATTAAATTATCTGCCCAGCTTCCCACAAGACAACAGAGGTGTGGCTAGAAATCAAAACTCCAGGCTTCCAATTTTTGTTGTGTTATACTAATCTCTTTATATGCTTTGCTGGCAAAAAACCCCAACCCCAAACCAACCATGTTTCTGTAAAAACATACTTAGTTGAAGTATGGGTACTTCTAATCAAACAAAAAGATGAGCATATTTTAGAAATTGTTACAGCTGATGCTGGCCTCCCTTTTTTTATCTCCTGGATCTTTCTAGAGGAAGAAAAATAAAAGGGAAGGGCATCCTTTTCTAAATGCAAAGGCATCAGCTAATGAGAGTAGATATTGTATTTTATATTTTGGCAGTTACTGGTAAATACTATTATTAAAGCTATAATAAAATCAGCAAATCTATGAAATATTAGTGATGTCTGAGCACAAAGCAGAGTCCTCATCTCTTTAGTTAAAATTACAAAATGATTAACAGCCCAATTAAAAACATTTTTGTTTTTGACATGATAAATTATACTTTATCTACCTATCTGTGGATATAATTGATTATTTTATCCGTTTGCTGTTGGCTGTCATTAAAAAAGACAGATACCGTGGCTTTCTGGCCTCTCTCCCGCTGAGAGAAAGAACAAATCCTGCTATTAACGACAGACAGGATCATTATGAAAAAATTCCATTTGCCACTAGGCAACATAGCCGAGTTCCAGTAATTATTGTATTAGTCAAGCCGTTGAGAAGTTCCATAAAATTGAGAGAGTTTTTAAGGAGCATCCAACATTATTTGGCAACTTTTGTGATGTAACAATTAAAACCATGCTCCAGGCCCCAAAATGTGCAGGAGATTGCCAAAATCAGATAAAACCCTAGAGGGCCCCTGACTTGCAAAGGGAAAAAGAAAAAAGAAAAAAAAATCAAACTGTTTACTTTTAGGATCAGACATTCATCAAGGTTTGGCTTTTGTTTCAGCTGGTGTCAGATAATAACAGCACCACGTTTTCAGTTGGCTTCTAACAAAATTCTGCACTGTTCAATGTCAGGTCCCAGGGCTGACACTGGGCTCTTCTCAGGAGAGGGAATTCTCATGGACCTGATGCTACCAGCTTTGCTTGGCAAATCAGATACCTGGGGGCACTCAGCAGTACCTTCTGGAGTGAATCACATCTGTAATCTGCCAGTAGCATCAGGGAATCACTGGGGAGAAGTGCATGTTACTCCTGCCTCTCATGTCTAGGAGCTGAGCCAGGCAACACCCCAAATTGTCAGGGCTGCAGGGGATAAAGCAGGAGTCTCCTGTCTATGTACCCCATTAACATGTCAAGGAACTGATAAAAAAATTAAAATCACACTTTAAAACTGCTAAGCGGAATTGCTACTGAACAAAACTTGTAGCCAAGTTTATCATTTACCTACTTCTCTGCTGACTGGTGTTAAGGAATGATGTACAGTACCAAAACTGAAGGTACAGAATCAGGCTTCTGCAGTGGAAAGTGAAGTTGCAAAATGTAGACTTGGTTTAGCTTAACGAAGACTACAGAAAGCACTTCAAGAGCACATCTGTTTGCAAAGGAGTTTCTCCCTTCCCAGAATAACATGCCTGGGTCAGAAAGTTGCAATGTTTTAAAGAGCTGTGATGGCAGCAGCAATTTCCATGGCAGTCAGAGGGAGCTGGGGTCTGAACACAGGATACTGCTGCTGTCACCAGTGAACAGCAGTAGGGCAGGGTTTAGCACCAGCACCTGCCAGTCTCCACCTGGAACATGCTGTACCAGGCAGGACAGATAAAAAGATACACTGGAGCCTGCCATGATATGGCTTTTCATCACACAGCTCTGGGACTGGAGCTGGCTGCCAACTGCTGGGGCCTGCTGACCTATTTAATAAAAAAAGATCAAACCTACAACCCTTAGCACTCGTGCCTTTTATCTGATGTAAATGAGAACAGTGGCAGAGCACTACAGGCCATAGGCAGCCCCTGAACCATAATGCTGCATTGCCAAGGCAAAGGCAGAGGCTCAGACTTGTGGAGAGAGGGTGTGTGAAAGAAAAGCTGCTCCTCTCTCAGCTCTGAAACTGATCTTGCTGCTTTGCAAGGCAGGCATGCCTGAGTCCTAATAAGCTCAGGAATCAGTGAATGCTGGAAGCTACTGCCACATTTTCCAGCACATTTAACCTCTAGTTTGGGTCTGGCAAATGCTAGGGTGTGGTGAGATGTGTTGCTATAGAATTATAAAACTCTGAATAACTACTAGCTGCTTTTGGGACACAGCATGGCCTTGTAGTTTTCTTCAGCAGAACTAAAGTGTATATTGTAGTATTCAACTTTCTTGCATTTAGAGCTGTCATCTAATGTGAAGCATCCTAGGTCAGCTCGAGAACTTAGGTCAGTAGCTGTCAGTGTGGAAAATCAATTCTTATCCTTGATTTTATGAGTAGATTGTGCCAAAACTTCAACATATTAGAGTAGTGCCAGATAACGACCTAGCAAGTTTTTAACATATATGTTCTTTATTAGCGTTAAAACTTTTATTATTAAAAGAGTTGTGTTACGACATACATCTATGAGATCCATCTAAAATTAAAAAATAATTTGAAAAAATACATTCCTAATTTTTTTTGTTAGTCCTTCTGTCTTACAGCTCATCAGAGCCATGAGTGAGGAAAATGCAAGTCCCAGCACATAGCAAAGGGAACTAAGTCAGTGATGAAAAAGGGAGAGTGGAGTGGATTGACAGTGCACTGTTTGGGGGTATTGCTGAGAACAAGATAAACCCACTGAAAAAATGAGAACTTTATATTGAAATTGTGGGACTTTGGATCAAAGGGCTACAAAGAATGTTAAACTCCCTGATCCAGGCAGCTCTCCTCAGACCACTGCTGCATTTTCTCTGTGGGCTGCAGCAACAAGCCTGAACAATTCAACTTGTTTCCACTCCAGCCTGGCCGTTCAGGCTCTGAGTTTGTAGGTTTTTGCATCTCCCTCCACTGTGTCAGCTGGCTGGTGTTACTCTTCAGAAGGATGCCAGATGGTACTTTAGCCAACCTGATTTCCAGATAACCGGTTTTTGTCGATACCTCTTTAATTAAAATAAAAATATGTGTAAAGGACAAGTTTATCATCTGCTAACACATGCCATGATTGTCTCTCAATCAGCATGCAGCAGACAGAGTTGCAGACTTCACTTCCATACCACCAGTATCCAGAAGGAAAAAAATGAGTCCATCTGCAAAAGTGATCAGACCCTCGTGCTTCCTGGCATAAATTCCCATTTACAGGATCCAGTGCCCTCTGCTGAGGGGAACCAAACTAAGCATTAACGTGTCCCAGGCCCACAAAAGGGACTGTTCAGGTAGAGCAGTATGGAGCAGAACAGTTGGAAGGTCACCTCTGTGCCCACCCCTTGTCCCATCTGCCACCAGTGCTTCCAGGTCACTGTAAAGCAACACATGGAAAGTATTGGGGAGCTTGCAAAGGCTACAGAGCTGTGAGAAGAGGAACATGTCCCTTTCTGGAAAGGGAAATCCATGTGGACATAGGGTAGTTGTGAAAGGAGCTGGACTAGCAACCTTGGCAGGCTGGAGCCGAACAGAAATGTTGCTGCTTTGCCTTGATCTATATTTACAATAAACTCCTGGGCTCCAGCTCAGTGTTTTATCTGGGAGCAGCCGCCGGCGTTCCTGTGCCCGTGTTCCGTCTCATTGCTGCACTGACATATTTACACGCGGGCCGGGGCCCGGGCAGCTGTGAATAAGGGGCCATATATCAAGAGAGGAAAAAGGGATGCAAAGATGAATTTTATGGAATATTTTCCATTTTTCTTTGACTTGGTTGTGCATTTTGCTACGGCCCATTGGACACTCACTCAGCACTTGGACACTTTGCTCCGTGCAGTCTCGCCTCTATTTCTAATTGTGTCTGCGTGCCAAGCCTAGCCCAGTACCTGAGGCAGCCTGCAGGGAAATGGAGATTGTAAGAAAAGAAGGTGGGTGGGAGGGAAATTTCCTGCCCTTCAGTGGCATATACCATGGGAAAGAAAATAATGTCTTGTAAGCCACCAGTCTTTTCTGAGTCCTGCAGGACACCTCTTATATTAGAGTGCCAAAGTGAGAGGAAATATTTCCACTAATTTGTGAGAGAAAATAATCAAGTCCTTTTTGCAGTTTCAAGAGGTTGTATCATCTTTGATTTCTTCTCTGGGAAATGAAAAGGGTTAATTCCTCACAGTGTTGACTTAATCCTTTCCTTTTTCCCAGTGGCTGACTAATAAGTTAGATGTGTTGACTCTGTTTATAAAGACAAGCTTTGGACATAATATTAATGATATTGTGTGCGCAATAACATTAGAAAACAAACACAGAGGCACCTGGGGAGTCTGAAGGCATCTTCTGGCCTTTCTGGGCTGACAGCACAGAGCGGCCCTCCAACATTTCCATGTGGAAAAACACTATCTAGCACAAGAGAGTTTACTTTGAGTGACCCTCTTGCCTTTCAAACAGTGAGAAGTCAGGACTGTTACAAGGCTGAAAACCTGTTTTATAAGAACAGGCCATTCCTCAACCAGCTGAAGAGGAGGAAAAAAAGGGATTCCAGAGAAACAACTGGAAATGGAAACTGGACATTTGAATGGAATAATGGCTGGTGTCTTTACTCTGGCACTGACATCCTAACAAAGGGTGTAAAAGTTTTTTCCCTCATGTTTTTGCAAGGCAGAGGTGAGAAGAGAGCATTGTTTGTTTATTCATTTGTCTTAGAGCCCCATGAGCACAAAGAAGTCACTGCAAGTACTTATCCAAGGCTCAGGTTCATCCCATTGGGAACTTTATGCTCCCTTGATAGTCCATGTGAGAGCCAAACCAGCACTTGGAAGTGCTTATTTCCCTCTATTGTCTATTTAGGAGGTTTAGGGGAGTGAAGCAGAATTCCTGTTCTGTCACCATGGTATGGTCTGAAAGCCTCATTGGTCACCTGGAGGTACTGCTCAGCACAGATGTGTACAAGGCCTCACCTCAGAGATTTGTCAGGCTTTGTGCAGGTGTCCTATCCTGAGTGCCACAATGCAGGCAGAATAAACTACATGTCCTATTGCTGCTGAACCATAGAATTTTTCTGGTACAGCTGTATTTAAATGGAGCTAAATCTAGGTAATCTCACCCTTGGATCAAGAGCCATCAGTTCCCAGGAAGAGATCTGCTCCAATGAGTAAAATGTCTGTCAGCACTGCTGAAGAATCTTCTCAGATGGTTCTTTGGAACTCTCTTCTCTGGATGGTTTTGTTACCTGAACTCGAGCAGCTGAAGTTGCACTGGGAAGGAGCACCTGAGGTCATTAAATTCAGAGCTCAGCAGGAGCCTGGCAAGGATAAAAAGACAGTCACTGCTTTAAGCTCGGACATGGGGATCATTTAGTGACTCACCCAAGATCACACAGATGGTGCTTATACCAAGAATTAGACCCACCAAGCCATCCAACACCTCTGGATTACTCATTGAGGATTACAGTCCATTTAGGAGTCTATTTTAATATATAAATGTAGGATATGGAGCTATGATGGAATGGTAAATTAAATACTGAGAAGTCTGTCACATCTCTGTTCAAAGCAGGCTAACATTTCATGTAAGGAATTACATGCTTCAGACAGTTGCAATCATCTTCTGCAGAAATAATTTAGGCTTACTTCATCTGTTGTATTCTGATTTAAATTTTTATTGGAAATATAAATACCTATGTCGGTCACCAAACCAAATAAAACAAACATATTGAGTAGGGTCTATTATAGACTAATATGGAAACAAATAATCTGCAAGTCTGGTTTTATTTATAAGCTTATTTGAGTTTTTACTCTAGGCTCATATTAATCGGGTTTGTGGTTTCCACATCTGTACTGCTGATGCCCAGTGCAGACAGCGTGCCAAGTCAGACCTGGGCATCCTCCAAACTCTAAATGGAAACCAGATGCCTCAACTCCAGCTACCTCAAGACAAGCAGGGCAAGTAACCTACCAAGTAACCACAGCGGGTGCAGCAGGCAGAGCAAAGCTCTGGGGAGCTCTCTGAGGTGCCTGCTTGCAAGTTTCTTGCTTCTGACTTGCTCCAGGGGCAGCCAGACTGCCGCCTGTATTGTATTTGCTCTCTCTGATTATCAAGAGATACCAATTCCCTTCACAGCCTCCCTTTCCTCAAGCTGTAGCTAGGAATTCCCAGACTGGACCAGTTAGTTCACAGTGTCAGCTAGTCATACATATTCTAGAGGAAGATGGAAGAACTCCTGCAGATGGTGGTAATGTAGGATGAATTCTTTCCAGAACCCTTGATTATTTTTAATATTTATAAAAAGCATTTTGAATGTTCACAAAAGCCATAAATATATATAAAAAAATGCCCATGCCCCTTGTCAAGCCAAAATGGATCCAGCTGTTCTGCAGTGCTGGTCTCTGATTGCGGAGAATCCCTGTATTAATAAAAGATGTATAAAGGGAATCCCAAACTGGAAATATGATCTCTGCTCAAAACTGTTCAACTATTAAAGAATATTTCGTGGAAGTACATCAACACAAAGCTGATTCTCAACATGGCTGAGATCCAGTCCTGAGAACCCATCTCCATGAGGGCATCTATACTGCTTGCAGATATTTTTCAGAGCAAGTTGCTTCCAGACAAACTTTGCTTTATGCTGGTACATGGCCAGAGTTTTGTGCCAGTGTAGCTGCATCATTGCAAACCCATTCCCTAAGGCTCAAGAGAACCTCAGTGCAGTAGGAATGCCAGACCTGCTTCTTCCCTAAGCACAGGAGGGAGGCCAGAATGAGAACTGGAGGAAAATCACATACATGATGGTAATGAGAAAAAAAGAAGCAGTGTTGCTGTTGTAAACACTAAAAATTTGGCAAAGGCATTCAAATTTATTCCTTGTGTACCCTGTGATGGCCATCCAGCAGCCTCTGCCACCTGTAGCAATTATCTCTTTCCTGACAATTTTGACTAAGGGATGCATTCCATCCTGTGCCATAAAATATGTTTTTTCAAGTCACTATAGCATCTGTATGTTATTCATACAGCAAAACCCAAATCTGTTTTAAGAATTCAGAGCAGGAAAAGGGGGACATTGGGGAGGGGTTAAAAAATTAACACAACCTCAGCGCCCCACCCATATGGAAGGGAATCACTGTCATCCATCATCATCCTCCTCAGAGAACTGCTTTGCCCCCAACACGGCTGCTCCACTGGCTCCCAGGCAGAGGCAATTCTTAGGAACTTGAGATGGCAAAAGCTCAGTGTCTGATAGCAGAGGGGCAGATCTGTCAGCAGCACAGAAGGCAGTCATTCCTTGTCGCAGTGGCTGGAGAAAAAGAAGATGCAATTAACAATTAGCTTTGGTAAGAGAAGATAAAACCCTTAAAACAGTTTCTACTGCAGCAAATCAAGTCACAGACTTAGGAATTAATGGTTCAATGTCTTGGTTCTTGCTTTCCTAGATACACTAGAAGATGAAAGAGAGAGTGAATGTCTCCTGCCACTTCATTCTGGCTGGCTAAGAATTGGGGTTTAGCTGTGGAAAAGGGCCAACCTTGCAAGAGTTACAGGAAATGAGAATAGCTTTGCAGCATTTCCAAGCAAATTCAGCACACCTTCAGATTTGTATTTTCAGCACAAAACTCAGGCTTCTCAACCCAGAAAACAAAATTGAGGCTTTTCAGTAGATGTTGCATTACTCATTTCCAGGAGAGACTAGATTCACATGACTCAGATTATCTGGAGATGTGCAAGGAATATAATCAATTTACACACACATAAAAGCAGTGTTTCTGGTGCAAAGTCAGGTGTCTTCCTCTCTCTAAGACATCTTGTGTGTGGATTAATTCAGACTCTCAAATGACATTAAAGAACCTTGTTCTAATATTTCACAGTCCACAGGTGCATGAGACCAAATCCAGCACAGCCTACAGGCCTAGCTCAACATTCTGTACAGCACTGCCAGCCCTTCTCTCTCCCTCCTTCCCAATCACTTTGGTTCCTTGTGCCCTACAAAATTTTCCTTCTAGTCTCTCTTTTTTTTCTCCTTTGTCCATAGCACACTACAAATTATTTATGGTTGCAATGATTAATTTCACAAGTCACACCTAATTTGACCCTAATAACTTTGCCTGAAAAAGGGACAATTCCTTGTTGATCCAGACTTATCACCCCATGAGCACAATAAAAAGACAGAGCTGGTTATCGACTGGGAGATGCCCATTAGTATTTTTCCAGGCACTGTCGGGAGGTCCCTTATCAAGTGGGGTGAGAGCTGGCATGTACTCCAGGCATGCAGGGGGAGGCAGATTGCTTTCAGCCTGCAAGGCCACACAATATGGGAAGTGGTGGCTTGAAAGAGGAGTGGAAGAATGACAGATGGTTTGTGCCTGTGCGTTTCTTTAGAGGACACTGGGCTCCCGCCATGGGAACAGCGTGGACAGTAAAGGCAGCGACTCGATGTGAAGAGTGACAAAGCAAGTCAGCCACGGATGGCCCGTGGGAGGCCAGAGGAAATGCACCATTAGTCAAAGTTGGAGGAAAAATAAAATGCGATGACAACTGGGCCATTCATGTGCTTCACCTTCAAGGACTGACCAGACCCTTCACAACTCAAAAAGACTCAAGTATCAGCTTCTTTTTCTCTTCAGCCAGGCTAATGTGCACTGGCAGAGTCTAAGGAACTCCCCTGTCACTTACATTAATTCTTATCTTGTTGTTCTTGGCTACACTTCACTGAAGTACAGTGAGGGAGAGTATTTCAATCAATAATGTAGATCCAAGGGGGCACCCCCCTCTGCTGTTCCTAGGGATCAACATAATAGCTTAAAGCAAATGTTCACCCAACTTGTGAACTTGGGAAATATTAGGACTTCCAGAATTAGAGCATAAGACAATGAGGTGGCCTCAGAAGGATGTTTAAGCCCACACATGAACAATCTCATCACTCCAGGACAGCTTTTTGCACTTTGAGAGTTTGCTACTCAATAGAAAAACTGCAAGACCTCAGAGTTCTCTCTCAGTAACCTCAGTGACAAAAAAGGCACCCTTGCATTTCACAAGCATATTTCATCAGATATTCCACTTTGCCACTGTCATGGGAACCCTGAGGCACTGCTGTCACAGCTTGTGAATCTGATGCATTTTGTCACCAAGGAAAGATGATGGCCTTCAGAAGGTCCAGCTGTAAACACTCACAAAATGGGTGATCTCTCATTCTTCAAGGGGGAAAATACCACATCTATGGACATGACTTATTCAGAGTTGCCTCCTCTGGAGCTATGGTCTTTCCAGATTTGGAAAGTACAAGGGAGTTAAAGGAAGATGCAAGCAGAAAATCCTCAAATGCTCTCTTATGAATACATTGGATTCTTACCCCATCAAAAGGGACTTCACTTATTAACACTTAAATAGGGCTAAAAGTAGCTAAATAAAATAGAATGAGCCTCTTGCAAAAAGATGGAACAAGAAAAATTCAAGGATAACAATTAAATACTTAATTAAGAAAGAGAACTGAAGTCCTGACCTGAAGCTCCTAGAAACTCTGGATATATGTAGAATGAACAAGGACACAAATGCAAGCAAAGTCTGAAGTGCCAAGAGAACTCTCCTTATTTTCCTGTGTTTGAAATATGTTTAAGAAATAAACTCAATGAAAAATAAAGAGGCAAAAAAATCAAAAGTTGCTGCCATGATTTAATTAAATCTTGGTGTGGTGTGAATTAAATGAATTTAAAATATCTTTTGACATTCTAAGAGCCATTTCTTAAGTCTCCAAAGCAGCCTGTGTTCTTTAAATTAATTCCTGTCAGATGGTTAATAATTTCTGCTTTCTACAGTACAGAAGTCATTCACCTAAGACAGCCAAACTGAAGAGAGCTATCAGTGTGAACACCCTGCTGCCCAAACTGTTGTGCCTAACAACATCTTCCCAATTATCCAGGAGTCTATTGCCAGCAGAACATTACTTGACTCC
Organism: Pycnonotus jocosus; assembly: GCA_013400435.1. Taxonomy (NCBI): domain Eukaryota; kingdom Metazoa; phylum Chordata; class Aves; order Passeriformes; family Pycnonotidae; genus Pycnonotus; species Pycnonotus jocosus. Next base: position 343,270 of record VWYP01029577.1, read on the forward strand.
ATTTCTCTAAGGAAAATGCTGTGTTTCCTGATATTCTCAGCTGTGTTTGTACAACTTGCCTTCGTGTGAAGTTGAAAATTAATGCATTTCCTCTTGATCCTTTGAGAGAGAGGAAAAAAGGAAGATTATCAAGATTAAATAAAAATGCCAAAGCTCAATCCTTTGTCCCTCTTGAACAAAGGTGTTTAAATAAAGATTTCTGAGCTCCACCTCCTGCATAAAGCTAAAAACTGCTTTCTAACCTGTTACTCTGACACAGTGAGAACAGAATATTGGTTGGCTGCATTACAGTTCATTCACACATTAGAAAAAGATAAAATAAGCTTTCAATTTTAACTGTTTTGTTGGGAGTACACTATGGAAAAATGCATTTGGGCCTTTCTTCACAGCAAGGCAGCAAAGAAGGGAACATTTATTTTCTCAATTTTTGTTTAAAGCCTAAAGCCTGTCTTTTTTCAGTTTTCTTTCCCATGATATTTTATTTTACTGGAGTTACATAATATTCTAATACACAAGGACTGAAAAGGTATCTCTAGCTTAGATTTGTTTGAGTTATGTTACCACCTAGCTAATTCCTTGCAGAGCCTTGGGAAAAGGAGTCTCCTTGTGAAAGATTTAAGTAGAGGGATCTTGGTCTTTGGCTTTAGGCTGAAACAAGGAATAACAAGACTGATTTCCATATTGCTTTAAAGTAAAGAGGACAGAAAAACCCATCAGTCTTTCTGGTCTTTGTATGGTCTGAAAGAAAACAGGGCAGGAGGTGCAGTAAGGGTATAGTTCATCTTTCATGGAGTAAAAAGGCTTTCCTAAAATAAATGTATTAATATATTAGACATACTTTATTACAAACTGCTGAGAATTCTACCTGGAAAAATTTCCCCCCACCCCCTCCTTGGAGATGCTGGTTCTGACAGGCTGCAACTCCCAATATCTCTACCCAGCGAACAATGCACAGCACCTTGTTCAAACAAGACTGGTCTTCATTTCACACCCCCCCCAGGGAATATCCACTTTTCTCTTCATACTATATCTTTCTGACTGATGCAATCTGATTCTGGAAACTTGCCTTATTAGTTTATATTCCAGCTTCTTAGGGAATGATGTTAATTTTCCATTGTAGGACCAGAAGATTTTAGATGTGCTAGATCTTGTCTATAAGAAACAACAGAAAAAGTGGCACACACAGTACCATGCTCAGAAATGGACTACACTGAACAGCATTCCTCGCACAGAAAGTCTGGGGGTTCCAAAAAACCCCACTCTCCTCAGTCCAACTGTGCCTGAAGCAAGGTATTTTACAATTACATTATGAATAAATAAATAAATGTGCATTTTCTTACTTATTCACCTGAGATATTCTGCTTAATTCCTTCATCAGTTCACCATCATAATTGCTTTCTTCCTAGATCTGTGGTTTACTAAGCCTTTACACTGTGATGGCCGAAGAGTTCCATTATATCCATTAAAGACTAGATAATTTTCCTTTGTTTCCCACAGCAAATAGGATCCCATTCGTGTCCCAAACAGAATGTCAGTAGTTGGAATGATGTTTTCTTAAGATGCATATAAGATTAAAGACTGAAATCAGATGCAGTGTTGCCAAAGCCTTTGTAATATACATGTTTTTCATGGTAAGATGATTGACAAGAATTGCAGTAAGGTGCTGAAGGGGATATTTCACCTGGCCCATCAAAATTCAGTGTAGAGGATTAGAACTAAGAAGAGCTGACAATATTGACTTTGAGTACCACAATGGAAACATAATTAGCTCTTTGACATGTAGTGGACAGAAATATTCAATTTTTAAAAAAATCAGTTAGAGTAATTAAGCATATCTGTTGCATGGTGCCCTGGGAAAAAGGGAAAAAAAAAAAAAAGAGAAAGAAAAAAGGTCTGCTCTGCTGTTTCCTCTTTTCCCAGTAAAATCCAAGTTTGGCACTAGAATAAATGCATACAAACCCAGCCTTTCTGCTGGAAGAACATCAGGAAAACTTTGTGCATTAAAGTAAAAAAACTCTTCTCTTAAAAGAGAGCACACAGTGAAAAAGTCAATGAATTTTTTACGTTTACGTATTGCGAGTTTAGCTATTGCAAAAACAAACTGTCTGCACTGTGCTTATTAAAGGCATATTTCATTGCCTAATCATAGATGTCTATTGTACCTTTTATGTTTTGAATCATAATTGCAGCCTGTTCCCCAACTGTAATAATGAAAGGCATTTTGGCATATGCTTATATTGATTCCCCCTTAACAAAGCACTTAAGACACATACTTGCATCCCACTGAAATTAATGGCCAACCTTAACTTTGAGTACACTGATGTCACTGGCATTTATACAAATGGCCATTTATATGGGCACAAAATTGCCTATTTAGACAGACATGAGGCTCTGAAGAGAACTCTTCAAACTCAAAAGTCCTTACAATACTCAGCTGCTTTGGTCACAAACACTATGGCATCCATGGGTTTTATGTTTTTATCAGAATAACTGTGCTAGCCAAAAAAAGAAAGAAAGAAAAAAAAAAGTATCTGTTGTTCTGAAGTATCTTTTGCAGCTCCTGGTCTGGAATAATCTAAACTGTAGAAACAGTTTTCAGTAGATGTAACAAAATACAGTACACGCAGAAATGGGAAAAGGCAAAACTTAACTGTACACAACACCTTGAGAACAAGCCATCATTAGGTATAATATAAAAGCACTAAATTCTATTCCATATTTATTTTGTCTGTATGCTTGCCTGTTATTCTGTTTGCTTTGGGATTAAGTGGTATATGAAAATAAGCAAAAAATAATCAAGAATTATGCTTACCTTGTTCTTTTTTTTTTAGCCACTCTTACTATCTATCCTAATTAGTTAGAACCTGCAATGAAATATTTCAGGAAATTAAAATAAATTAAAAATGCAGAAATAGAAATGCCTTTACATCAAGTAAAGTCAATATTCATTCTTAGCATCAAATCCAGGGCATATACTGAGGGAATAATAAACTAGCCTGTTTCAGAAGCTCAGGATCACCTGACTTAATGGGAACTTCTCATCAAAATCAGTGGACTTAAAGATATAAAAGAAAATTGAGATGAATTGAACAATGTATTCCCTTACTTTTTTGACAGAGTTGTTTCTCAGAGTTCTAAATATATTTTGCTAGTCATTGCTCTGTTAATTTTCTAATACTTTTACCTAGCAGTACCCACAGCTACTAATTAGCTTTGTAGCTATGCATTTTCTCCACTCTGTGTTTTAGTTTAAACCCCAAAGTGAACAGCTCATGTAGAATACTGCAGCCCAGTATAATGCTCTGACTGCACTCAGAAGGAGTTTACTCTTGACAAGACTTCAAGAAGCATGTCAGCATGCAGGGACAATGAAAATACCTGTTAGACCTCATTAGCTGGAGTAAACAAGACAGTATTTGGAAACATGCTTACCGAGTCTACAGGTTCTCTTAATTTAAATTTAAAATAAGAGGCCATCCAACCTGGAAAAATCTCAATGGTTATTCAGTTTACACACAGATACAGAGAGGTATCAACATTTCCTTAATAAAAGGTCTGAGTCTGTCTACTTTTTGTTTCCTTAATATATACTTCAACCAAGAGAGACAGCATTAAGATCAAAAAGAAAAAAATCTATTGTAAGCAGAAATCATATGTACAAAATTAAGCAAGTGCAATCAGACATTTACTAGAAAAAAATATTCTTTATTCATTAATTAATTCACAACACAATAAATATTGGGATCACATGTAAGAGGGACCCAGCAAAGCTCAGACTTGTTTGCACCACAGTGTGGTTTGACAAACAAATCCTCATCAGCTGGCATCCTAAGAAGCCTGACTACATTTTTGGTACAGTTTCACATGCAATCAGTAAGTTGCAATGTACATCAATTGTTTCAATTTACATTAGTCAGGCTTTTAAAAACAATTCTTAAGCACCATCCCTGGTGAATCCTTCAGGAAAAAAAGCACAATCACAGTATTTGTCATTATTGTGTCTTGCTGTTGATTCTGACATTATCACATAGGTGGGATTGTATGTTAGTTTTACTTCAGGGGGCAACAGCATTTCCCACTAAATGAGGAACAGGACCAGGCTGCTGTTGAAGAGACAGGAACAATTTCATGCAGGCCACTCTGCAATTCAAAAACCAAGATAGTTCTGTTTCTTCTGAAAACCATGACATGCCTTAGTTTCACACTCTGTATACACTGAGGACACATTTCCTTGAGATCTCTCTATTTGCTGTCCCAAATAATTTGAATGAAATGAACTCATCTTTATGATAAATGAAATTAACTCATCTTTCCACTGACTTGTCTGCTGGATGCATTGGTAGGGCAGAGAAGAGAAGCAGATTTTACACGGTTAAACACCAGTGCTTTCATTTTTAGGAAACAAAAGGAACTATAATAGGTAGTCACTGGAAAGAAATTTTTGCATGCATAAACGTTAAGAGTTTTGTCAGAGGAAAGCTTTTTCTCACAGCAAAATCTCTATTAGGCTGTATCTCCATATTTTGAAATAATAAGTAAAACATTTTAAGAAACCCTAATTTACACGGAACTATTTTTTTGTAAACAGTTGAGGAAAATCTAGCAAGGATTTTTTGTGTATCATACTCAAAATGCCCTTTATTAAAGGAAACAAACTTCTGAATGTGCAGGTATGCACCTATTTATAAAGTTTTCATCACTTCTTCTAAAGGCAGCTTCAAAATTCAGGCATTGTTTCAACAACACTTCCAACCCAAATATTTCTTGTCAACTACAAACTCATAGATGACTTCACAGATGAAAAATGGCATCAGCAGATCTGACAGGGAATGTCACTTGGAGTCCAACTGTATCACTTCTTTCTATTTTATGGACCAGAAACATGGACCAAAAAAACCCCAGGAAAATTTGCAGAGAAAACATTTAGGACTTTTTTGTTGTTGTTTAAGTTAAAAAAAAAATTTGAAAATTTAATATTCTCATGTCAATGAGAGTGTGATAAATGCTGTTAAATCCTATTTTACAAGGAAGTTTTGATCCCTTTTGTCCAATAGTTTCTCAGACAGGTACAACTCTCATGGTAAAAATATTTGCACATTTGATATAAACCAACCATTTGTCTCTGTTGCTGCAGCAGTGAAATACCAATCAAATTAAAATAGCAGATCTATACATCATCATCAGACTATTCTTCAAAACTGCAACAAGTTTGGAATGAAAACAACAAATGCCACACATAAACACTGATATCAATTAACTGCAAAAAGGATATATTCTGTTTCACCTGAAGCTGGTCTCTTCCAATGTGCACTATTCTGCTGTAAAGGGTGCAAGAAACTGCAACTGTGCACATCAAAATATTGTAACTGCGACTGGGATTGAAATTCAGTGCAGTTCGGTTTGTGTTTGCCTTTATCAGCCTACCTCTTTAACAGGGTTCTGCTCAAGAAGTTTCACTCTCAGATTTTTTCCTCTCCTTCCACAGATGAGCCAGCACCTCCCCCTTCTGGAGAGCACGAAAATCAGCAGGAATTTGCAACAGGGTAATGCTTTCTTACTTGGGCCAGTACACACACACACAAAAAAGAAAAAGTTGCAGATGATTATTTTATATCTTTGCTCAGGGCAGGACCATTTCTTTTTTGGATCACTGCTTAATGTAGTTCCCTTCAGTAATGTCTTTTATTAAAGCCAGACATAAGTCAGTTCAGATATAGTCTCCAGCTCATCAGTAAGAAAGTCTTAAAAACAAAGCAAGAAAATATGCCAGTGTCAGCGATATTTCTGCATTCTATAAAACAGAAAACGCTGCATAAGGTGGCTTATTAGAGGGTTTTACTGTACTTGTCAGCTTAATATACACTGTTCATGCAGTAATTTGTGAGATGGGTCAATTTAGTTTGGACTGAGCTGAATTAAAATTTTCAGGAGCAGGCAGAGGCGCCACCATAAAATCCAACTTGTCCTTTAGCACCTCTGAGATCATTCATTCTCAGTTCTCACCATAACACTGTGACCAGGCTGCTGCTGATTAATCCACTGTGATTCTTCCAGCAGCAGTACAGCTTCAGGTGATTTTCTAATAAATTCCTTTACATGTGATATTTTAAAGGGAAAAAACCCCAAAGATGACTGCTTACCCTTTGTTACCCTCTCCAGCAGCTTGTTTCCACCAGTGAATGCAGAGTCTCAGAGTTCAGTATTAGGATCAGTAATGAGCAATCCAAGCATGCAGGACAAAATATCCCATCAAACATCTAAGGGATCCCTGCCTGATTCCCAGCATCTGAGACTCTTCTGCTGGCAGTCAGTCATGCCAACAGGGAAACCCAAATGACAACTGCTTCATTTGTAGATGGCCTCAGACATCACTATCTTTAGTTATATTTACATAGAAAATACTGGTATTATTCCCTAGCTCCCAGCAATTGAAGAGCTTTAGGCACTTAAAAAGAGAGTTTTGTTGCAGCAGGACTACATTGGTTTTAGAACTGTGATGGTGCAAGGAAAATTTTTTGTCTGTGAGAAAAAGCTCTCTACAAGGAGAACAACAAAGATTCCTGTAACCTGAACCATTTAAAGCTATTTCAACTTGAAGTGCTCCTTTTCTTTACAAATATGTTTTGTGCTTTTTTTCCTTCTTTCCAGGGATGGCATTTAACCTCAGCAGCCTGTGACTGTTGCATCCAGGCCAGAACGCTTTGTAATGTGCAGCTTGGTAACTTCTTCAGCACAGGTGGGGTGAATGCCAACTGTCTTCATCATCTGAGAATATGTAGCACCACATCTACCAAAAAACAACAAAAAAATGACCCACAAAGTCAGATGCTATTCACCTGAAGCAGCTAGAAAGTCCTAAAACATCAAAGTAATTCTGCTCTTGTCTATTTGATCAGGTAAAAGAGTTGCATTTGTTCTTCAAACAATGCTCTTATTTCTCAGGCACTTACACAACACGTAGACGCCCAGCTTCCCAACACTGAGGTAGGAAAGAATTGTCATAAGAGTTGAGACAGAGAGAATTAAGCAATTTACCCTAAGTCACAACTGAGCCTATGGCAAAAACATATGACAAAACTGCAACCTTCAGCTTTTCTTGTACATACATGTGTGTTTCACTAACTCCAGATGGAAAAAAATGCACACATACACACAGATGAAGAAAATCTTAATTACAACTGTTGGAAAGAATCTGCTGAAGGAAATAATACCAGAATATTCTTCCATGAACTTAAAATCTCTGAACATATCAATGTTATAAGTGAGGGGAAAAAAAAGTCTCTTATTTGAAAAAACAAAACAAATAAGCAAATAAAATCCACCAAAACCCCCTTGTGCTACAATCCCACTTGCTTATTTCCCTTACTTGTCCAGTAACATTCTTAAGACTTGATGACTTTCTTTTGAACTGCTATTTCTGGCAGGCCATGCCGTAAGAATAGCTGAAATGGGCCTAAATTTAAGGATTGTGTCAAGCTCTCTATGGAATAATGTTGTCTACTTCTACAAAATACAGGGAAGGAAGCCATAGATGTCTTCTGATGTCTCCACTTACATCCAAAAAAGCACTGACAAGCAAAGATCTTTGCTGACCACATATGTTACTGGAGTGCTGGGTGGAGAGGGAAAATGAAAACTCATCCTTCGAAGAGGCTGAAGCAAGATCTAATACTTGACAAAGGATAAGAACAGCTTTTGCAGTGGGGGTTCCACATGGAAAGCTCTGGATTTGTGAAATGCAACAGAAACCAATACAGGAATCTGACCTGCTGAAAACCTCTTACTGTGGCTAAAGTTTTCATTTCCCTCAAGCAAGGCAGAAAAGCGCTCCAGTTTCATGTGCTTCCTTTTCAATGGTTATTTTGGACAAAACTTCAAAACAATGACATCCTAAAAAATGTAGTTCTAGAATCTATACCACTTGGCAATTAATGGACTACAAACACATGTTGAAAATGTGTACTGAGGGTACACTGCAATCAGTGATTTGCAGGATATTCCTCACATAATACTTGCGGTCTTGCCTTCTTAATCCTTTCTGCTTCTCATTTATAATAGTCACTCATGACTTTAGGACTAAAACTGCAGTAAAATGGTGATCAAATTTAGGAAAATGAACTGACACCACAACTGGTGATGATTTATGATGTCCCAGGCTACTTTCTTTGAAGAGGGAGTTAAAAATTATAATTTTGTAATGTAAATATAGGAATCAACATTTCTGAAGATATGAATCAGCAATAAGAAGGGGAAAGGAAAAAACAAATAAGAAATAATTGTAGTATACAAAAAGCATAGCAAGAATTTTCCATTTAACCAAAGAGGACTGAGAATCACTCCTTACTCCTTCAAATGGAGGACTTCTATATTAATATTTGAGCAAAATCTTAAACAAGATCAGATCACAAATAATAAGTTTTTTATTGCAATGATCAGATTGCTTCAAACAAAAGTATCTTACCTCTCCCATCATCCTATGCAAGTTTCTTTTTTACTATACTATATTTAGCTTATACCCCAGCAATATAAGAATTCATGCAAACCTTGCTGATCTCTTAAGAAGCCATGGCTGCGCAAATTTAAATATGAGATTAGGAAGGGAAATGCTTGGCAGGTGTAAAGAAAGGTTTTTCTGAAAAGCACAAATATATTTTTAAAGAAGTAACTTGCAAAACTGTATGGTGATTTCCTATCCTGTGCACAGAATGCAAAAGAAGCTACACTGAAAAATTAACGTTAGTTAAGTTAATGCTTAATTCTGTTTTTTGCTTTTAACGATATCAAATCAACAGTGTATTTTCCTCAGTTGTTCCCTAACTATATCCAGTATTACAGTAAATAAATCCAGTACATCTTAACGAAGAACTGCAGTATTTTTAGTGAAAATATGTGCAATACTCCATAAAAGTAACAAAAAGCATGCATTCTTTATAGTGTTGCCAAAACTAGGCAGCTATCTTTTACAATCTTACAATAACTTAAGAAGCAGGCTTTAGAAGCTAGAGACATTCTTTTGTACTTACTTGATTCCAAGAGCAAATCCTTGAATAACTTCGCCTGCATTTGGTCCAATGAAATGAAGGCCAAGTATTCGTTGCTCCCCCTCTCGTAAGCACACCATCTGAAAACAATACATCACAAAAAGATCTTTTCTTAGAACACTTAAAGATAAGGCATGAAGATGAATTAAATGAAACTGGAGTGCCCCAAGATCCTAATTCAGCTGTTTATTTCCAGCGTGCCAAAAACTTATGCACTTGCTTGAAGTCTTACTGACTTCAATAGGTCTTACTCTTATTGTCCTTAAGCACTTTCCTGAATTGAAGCTTTATTAGTGTATTTCTTTCAGACTTGAGGGAGCCACTGACAACAACAATTTCTGGTGTCGAATACTTTGTTGCTTGCCATTTGTATGAAATCCTCAAAGTATTTTCTGTAGTCTGGTGACCAGACCAGTGCTCTTTTCCATGGAGTGGCCACCTCAGCACTTCTCCAAGCCTGTGCAGCTGTTTTCATCAGCTGCATTTTCACAGATGTCCACTACCATTATCAACTGCATTTTCACAGATGACCACTGCCAGTTCCAAGATATTTTGTGCCTTTGTGACTCGGTCAGTAAACACTTACAGCAGCATGTTTGGTGAGAAGCATTTACCACATGGGGCACATAACCTAAAAAGGACTTGAGCCTCAGGAGCAGCCAAAGATGAAGGTTAATAAGTATCTAGGAGAGCCTGAGTCATTGCACACTTAAATTTTATTAGAGAACTTAATGAAAACGTTTTAGTTCCTGTAAGGACACCATCTTTATAATTATGAAGAGAAAGTCAGTCTCTCCCTGCATCCTCCCATCAAGCATTAAATTATTACTAATCTACTAAGTTCTGCTATTCAGTAAAAGCTTAAATTCTTTCATCAGAAATGCCAGGAACAGCAGCAATCCTGATGCGGGACTTTAACTATTAAGGTGTTTTAAAGGAAAATTTCTTGCAGCAGAGTTTGAAAGACTCAAGTTAAATATTTGTTTATATGTTTGAGAGTTTAGTAAGGATTATATTAAATATAATCCAACAACTATTATACTGTTACTACTTCACCCTTAAAGATTTTACTCTGACATAATTCAAAGGGAATACATAAAATTTAGTATCATCACCTTTACACTGGTTACACTGGTACCTGGGACACTTAAGGCAGGCATTTACATAATTCACAAGTGACAGAATACAGTCAGAAAAACTGATTGCAATTATTGACAATGGATATTCCTTACATAACAATAACAATATAATATTGTATAATATAAATGATGGGCTCATTTACGCAAAAAAGATTGTTCCCTGATGATGAGGAGAAAAGAAAGAAAACTATGGCATATTCTACCAACACTACAGTTCATCTTATCTAAGATTCTCTACTGTAGGCAAGAGCATGAAAAACCTTTCCAAGACTAAAGCAACTGGGTTGTTGCAGAAGGCCCTTTTCAGGTCTGGCACTTTGGTCTAAACCAGGAACTTTTTTGTTTTCATAAGCAGAGACTGAATAGTTACTGTAGTATTGTAAGCCTTATGCTTAATTTTTGAAGGTATCATACTTTTGGCAAGAGGTGTCAATATAAATATTACATGTAACCAGTTAAGAACTTTGCTGGGAGAAGCTGAGATTGATCTCTGTAGAATCTGAAATATTTCTTAAGACCTTAAAAGCAGTTCAAAGATGGTATTTATCAGCAGAATGTCAGTTCTGAAAAATGCTAATATCTGTAAAGCAATTTCAAGGTGTCTGTCACCAAGAAAATATCCATCTTGAGATGGTTTTTTGCCAAACAGTGCTCTTTAAAGTTGGCTGCACCATATCCTGTTTTAAGTTAAAAGCAAGTTAAAAGCCCACAAAACTCACTTTCATATAGCATTGAGTTGCATCTCTTTCAGCCACAGTAAACTCTAAAGGTTTGTAATATGCATGGTATACCTGGCAGGAAAAACAATAACATTTTGTGTTAGAGAGTACTATTATGTCAAAACCTGGTATTTATTACTATAATAACTACTATTACTACATATTTATACCTTTGTACAAAAATTGATTTATTTATAACCTGTTGGTTATTTTAAAGAAAAATATGGAAAGCACAGTAAAAGCTCAACACAAACCTTTTTCAGAGAATCATTAGATTAAAAACAAAACTGAAAAAACACCTCACAAATAATGCTACTCAGACTAATGCACCAAATTAAAGGAAAAAACCTAGCATTTTTAAGCTTCTCCAAAAGATTTTTTATTGAAAATAGTGAAATCCAAGAATCCTTTCATATCTATAATAATGCATCCCACAACAAAATCCAAACTGTAATTTTTGCATTCTGAACAGTAAATTCCTATTTTCTCATTAATGATTTTCCCTGGGGCAAGTGAGTAAGAGTAACACAACAGATCTTTTCAAGGGTAACTTGTAGAAAGTAACAAAACCATTATTTAACGATGCTGCACAATGTAACTTGCTAAAATGGCAGCTACACTTTAAAGCTGTCACACCCTATCAGTGATTTTAGGCCCAATAAGTTACAGCTCCTGTTGTGACCTGCTGCAATACTACTGAAGTTCTGAGCACTTCTGGAGACACCAGCTCCCTGTAAACACAGTATTTTGGGGACCACAAGTTTGACCTGATACAGCAGTGAAAATTCTGCCTTTCCACAAAGCAACTGACACCAGCTAGAAAATGAAGAATGTTTTCAGACCTCAATATTATCTGATCCATGACGTTGCACAGCTGCTTCTTCTGACAGGCCAACACAACCATATTCCAGGGGAGTGAAGACTGTGGTGGGCACCTGCTCAGGAGGAAGCAGAAGGTGAACTGCAGTGAAGGTTACTGCTGAGCCATGTGCAGCAGCTGCCTGGCAGACACCACTGCACAAATGAGAGGTGCAGCTCGGGCACACGCCAACTTTGGCTGCTGTCAAAGCTGGACTCCAGGTGACAAAAAGGCAATTCCTTCAAAATAATTTAAAAGGAAAAAGCCAAAGATTGTTTTTAGTGAAAAAAAGACATAATAACTCACGTTGTCATAGTCCATCAGCTCTGAAGACTGGCCAAAAAGACGCCGAGCCAGCAGTTTTCCTGCAGCTATTGCTGTGGGTGTTAATTCAGGACGGCCCTAAGAAAAGAGCACAAAGCTTTGTTTGAGCTTAAGGAGAAGCAGCATCCAAAGATTTCTCCTGGGACAATGGTCAGAGAAAGGCCAAATCATTGGAATTCCAGCTTGGTAGCCAGGGCTCCAAATAGAAAAAGCAATAATAATTTCTGTCCAAACATGCTCTAAAGTCTGAGTTTACTATCTGTCTCAATGGGGGGAAAGTGTCACAAATATGTCAAATCTTTATATCTTATCATGTCACCTCTTGAAAAGCAGCACATATTCACATGCTGACTGTTCACCCCTTCTCTCCAAAGTAAGCCATGAGGAAATTTTTCAAAGCGCCTTTTTAAAGCAAGAAGAGCCTACTTTAAAGCAACAGTGTTTTTATAATTATCAGACATTAAAAAAAAAAATCGTCTGACACATTTTTCCAGAATACAGGCACAAAACCCAGCTATTTGTAGACACTATTACTGACTTCCTCTGTTGGTCCTGGACTGGAAAAGTGGAACACTCTTTTGCTAGCACTGTGACCTGAAGGGTGAGCTGGTCCTGGTCTCAGGCTCTGCAATTACAGAGGGGCTTCAAAGAGATTGCTATTGGCAAATGCAAATTTCCTGCAAGTGAGAAATGGAACGACAGCAGGATATGACCAGGATGTGCTCCAGCTCAAGCCATGAGTCTTGGCTACTTTTTATATCCAAACAGGGCTGTATATGTGCCAGAACCCTAATAATCTGAGAGCTGGCACTGCACCACTGGAGCATCAGAACTGCAGAGCTGGTTTTAAAGAACTTGAAACTTTTTGAAAATTGAAGTAAGGTATTTACAGGGGAATATTTTCAAGCCCCAGGAAGAACGGTCCATGTAGGTTAATCAGACTGAACAAAATTCATTAATCTAATTTTAAAAACCCCATTGGTTAAGAGTTCATCTAAGATATGTCATCAAAATGCTTGTCTGACATGAGAAAAGAGGTCACAAATTCCAAAGGAATGATGTGGAAATGTAAGAAGGCCGTAACTGAGAAACACTTCTGTGGCACAACATGGAATGCTTTATAAAATGTGTGAAGTTTTGATTCATACACGTCCCATTTAGATACAACACTTGTCCCACTCCTGCAAAGCCCCACTTGGAGTCATTCAATAAGCTCTCAAAACCAGTTCTCAGCAGAAAATAAAGTCAGGATTCCCCATCACACACATTCAAAGTTTGTCACATTTTTTCATGATCCTAAAGTTCTTTAGTATTTACTGCAATCCATTATTCTTTACCAGCTTATATTCTTTTGTATGTTGGTAGACAGACTCTGTACATGGTATTAGCTACCATTTTCTTCAATACACAGACCATATTAATTATTAATTAATATGGCATATTAATAGGCATATAGGCTTTTATCTGTACTAATAATCACTTATAGGTTCAATTGGAAAATACCCATCTGAAACATTTTATCTAACCTGATAACAGAAATCACAATTGTAATTGCTGATGAAGGCTAATCTATTTTTCCTCCACAGCTCATGACAAATCACAAAGCTGCACGTCTATCCCTTTTTTCCTTCTAACATTCATTAAGTCACAATTTCTCAAATCCAGCATTTTGACTTTCAAGACTCTGAATGTAATTTACCAGATGAAATTTGCTTTTTCTTACACACATTTGCCTGAAACATGCCTGCCAATCATTTCTGTAGCAGGAAATATATGTTGTTTTGGCATTCCAGAAATGAATAGAAGATTGGAACGAGAGATAAAATTGTGAAAGCACTGCCATGCATTCCATAAAACCCAACTAATTACTAAAACATCCATGCAGATAAAGCCCAATTCCTCATAAACAATGACTTAAAGACCTTCCCTGGTAAATATTTGAAATGAACATTCACTTTGCAGTCATGTGTAGAACTACTCTGCTGATAATTATGGATATGAATTGTTCATAGGAATCCTCCAATGGATTATACATTTAACCAAGATGGTCCTAAGAGAGTTAAAAAAGCTTTGAAGTGATGTGTATTTGTTGTAACACAACTCTTTCTGGTCTCATTTCTATTCAAAGCAACATACTGTACATTCCATTTTCTCTACACATCTTTGTTGTAACACCCTTTGAAATATGACAGATGTAGAGAGGCCTGACCATGTGATAAACCTCCTTCTGAGAAAATGTCTTTATAGTGTGTGCCATGCTTTTCAACAAGAACACTACAGGAGGAAGGATTTTAACACAGAGGGTTTATATCAGCACTGAAAAAAAGAATTCAAACTAAAATTCCAGCTTGATCTTCCTGATTACAGAAGATGAAAATGCTGAAACGCAATTTCACCTGCCAGTTGAAAATACTATTTTGCCAAAACTTGAATAATGTTTTCTGAGGGTACACAAACTGACTGACATCTGGAAGATCTTTTTCCCCTTTTCTTCCCAATGAAATCTTGAGTAACATTAGGATTCCATTGGTCATACAAGGGTGCAGCAAGACACCCATGTGTACATAGATTCCCATTTGTACCAGCTGGGTAGGACTCTCAAATGACAACAGTGATTCTGAGCAATCAGGAAACTCAGCTGCCCCCGCTCTCACTCCCCTTCCAGCCAGAACACTGAATTCAAACAACAAAAAAAAGCAGTTCTTGCTATTTGGTAGCAATTCGGTGTTTATTCAGTGTGGAGTGGTAAAGGAGGGAGGAGAGCTTGGGAACTACTCAAAAAATTTGAGCAAAAGCCCTTTATGGTAGCAAAGAAACTCGAACAGGGACAGAGCAGAGCACAGAGAAATCCTGAGCAGGAACACCAGAGGAAAAAATAATTTTTATAATGATTCTTAGGGATCATTGATGCTCACTCACAGGAAACAAGATTCCCCTTCCTGTGCTCTTTTGGTTGGTCACACCCAGAAAGTTCCACAACCAAGGTCTGCAGCTTTGTGGCTCTTAGCAGGATGCCCTTGATTCCTGTGTGTTACTTTGAGACTTGTACCAACACAGAAATTTCTTTCAGTGCTGGTTCCCATGCCAATCAAATTTGTTATCTAAATTATTTCTGCTTTAAAAAAAAGGACTAATTTAAGTATTCAAATAAACTTTGTTACTTAGCAAGTAGAATTACACAGGTCATATTGTGCTGGAGTCAGATAAGATACTGGCAGTATTTCTTTTTATCTCCAAACATGTGAAATGTATGAGTACTATATGATGATCTCTTTAATTCCTTGCATTGAGCCAATATGCAGATAAAAGCTTCAGGGAATATTCTACAGAGCACTCACTTAACTTTTTCATTTTTTCCCCCAGTTGTACACTGGGCACAGCACAGAACTGTGCTGCTGTTTTTAACACTTATATTTAGAGGTGTGTATTGAACCACTCAGGTTCAAAAATCTGCACCAATAATGACAAAAGCAGGAAAAGGAAATAAAAGTTTTAACAACAAAATGAAAATGACAAATAAATGCAGACATGATTTCTTAGATCCAGGGTAGGAAAGAGGAGAGCATCCTGCCTCCAACTTTATATTTCTTATTTAACTAAATCCTCAAAGGGCAGAAGACAAAAAGCATCCAAAAGGAAATGCTCAAAATAACACTGCAGATTGGCAGCAAAATAAGCAACAGAATCTAAGCCCTGCCAGCATTGCCTCTAAGAACTGCTTCTTGGATGAAATTAAAAGGAAATTTTTAAAAAGCAGAAGGCCAGCCAAGGCATTTTTATCAGGGATAAGCAGGTGTAGGAGGCTGTTGTGAGCAGAAAGTGGACTTTAGGAAGTATCTGAGAGCAAGAAGTGTCAAGTAGAGAGGGAATCTGAAATGAGAAGAAAGGAGAGGAACTCTAGAAAATCCCAAAGCTCTGAGTGACTGGACAGGACAACAGGACAGAGAAGTTGTGTAGAGTAAGGGAAAAAAATAAAGGAGAAATATTTGAGAAGGAAAGAGTTTAAACGCAATTTAAAAGGAAATGGCAAGTCCACATGAAGATGGAGACAGACAGGAAGAAACATATGTCTACACAGAGGGAAGAGGTCGGAGTGGTCAGCAGATTTATGAGATTTAAGTGTCTCTGGCAGCTCCAGTGTTCAGTCAGAAATTTGCAGGGCTATTCCCGAGACATCAATTAATCTGTTACATCTCTTCAGCAACTGAAAGCACCTGTAAAGTTTATATATTTGAGAGATCTTTAAAATACTTTAAACATAGCAGAATGAGAAATCTTTTAAACCGCCCTAAAATTATGCTGTATATACTGTTTGGATATTGCTACAGTATTTAGCTTTACCAGACTTGTAAGGCAGATGCCTGCACTATATGAAACACAAACTTGATAGAAAGGCCTCAATTCCATAAAGTTCAGTAACAGGTGAGAGAACTCTGTATCTTGCAATGCCCTGCATTGCTCTGTATTCTACATATTGCCCAATTTTTCCAGGCACAGCAGGCAGATGATGACAATACCCTCCTGTAACTCTACAGTTCAGAATGCAAACAAACATTTTTTATGAAATCAACATATTTGAGGATGCCCAATTTACAGCAGATAATCTGAGCTCTTGTGTAAAATGAAACTTGGCAGACTGAAAGTATTTAAGTGCACACTTATCACGACAAGACATTCTTGTCATTCTTATCAATAGCACTAGAATAAGACCACAGAACCTAGTTTTACCTCTCTAACAAGTAAATTATTTTGCTTAAGTTATAATGTCGCCTTCTTAAAACAAACTAACAAAAAACAAACAAAGAAGCCACACCTCTCATGTTTATTTAGCATAATCATTCAAAAATCATGAGCAAAAGTCAAATGTATTTAGTATTTTAGGCAATTAATTTTTCTTATTCTAGAGGAAATTGCTTTTGTCAGAAGCATTTTTCATCAGGGAGCTGAAAAGTTGTTTTGTGATTAGTCTCAATTAACACCCAAAATGCAGTCACAGAACTTGTCATGGTCATTCCCAGTACATGTGCTCAGCTACAGAAGGTAAGAACTGCTTTCACTCAGCATTCACAGGCAGTATGAAGTCATATGTCAAAAGTGATAAAAACATTATTAGAAAGATAATAGGAGTGATAAAGACATCATTATTAGCCTCTGACCAGTGATGCATTCCCTGATAAACATCAGCAATAATCTCTCATGCTGAGATACTTCACAAGATCCCTGTGAAGGAAATTACTGACCCAGGTGGCTGGCATAAACACTCCGGCCCTGCCAAGGGAAAAAGTGCAAAACACTAAGATATACACTAGAGCATGACTACATCTGGGGACTAGTTATTAGTCAGGAACAAAGTTGGCTTCCTGTTATTGTAAAATAGTTTATGTAGACTCAGTACCTCTGTTATGTCTCCAATTGCATAAATGTGAGGAACAGAAGTAGCTTCACTGGCATCAACAATAATCTTTCCAGTTTCAGAATTAGTTTTCACTCCAGCTGTCTCCAAATTGAGAGTTTTGGTGTTAGGGGCTCGGCCTTAAGGAAAAAAATAAAAAAGAAGAAATTAAAGTAAAAGCTATTGGAAAACTTCAGCAGAGTTAATCTAAAAAGCTGGCATCCTCCACTGTGGGTCTCCAAGAACTTTGTTCTATTTGATAGTCCAAGCAGAAATATGGGAAAACTTATACACAGAGAAAGCTGCAGGGGTGGAAAGTATGGATATGACATTCTGTGGGAAAGGAGCTGCATCAATATTGCATTTGCTCAGACATCAGAGGGTTATCCTTTTTAAATATGGAAGACAACATCCACTGGAAAAAGTGCAAAACCCACATGATTTCATATTTATTGAACATTCTAAATTCACTTTCCTAATGTAGCATAAATATACATATAAAAACTAAGCAAGTTCTACACTGAAAATTTCCAATAAGCATAAACCATATGGCACTCAATGCCAACAGTGTGTTTTCTTTTTGAATAAAAATTACTAATAATGCTGTTCAATGTTAAACACTCCTGAAGTCCTTGTTTCTCGTAATCTGAATACACTTATCTTAAAACATTTTAGTTCCCTCAGCTTAGGTGAAAAATTTTATCAACTTTGCTCTCAAGTCCTAAATGCTGATTTAGTTATCTCACTGTATTTGAGCTATTTCTGTAGAGTTTAGAAACATTTTAAATATATTTAAAAACAAATGAGGAAAATCCAACCAAGCCCAGATTTTATTACAGCTTCCTATTCCAATCATATCAAATTATCTCATATTTTAAAAATATATCTTTGCAGTGTTTTCTACATTGTTACCATGTAGATCACCAAAGTCTTAAGCTCAGCATTACACTGAGCTTTCTATAGAGTATCTAAGGAAGCAATTCCTACCCAGAAATTGGAATCTTAAATCCTGTCCAACTTGTTTGAGAGTTAATAAGCACAGTGAAATTATGTGGTAGTCACAAAATTTTTAAGGCTACACAGGATCACACAGAAACAAAAAAATTACCTGAATATATCCAAATTAAGGAATTTTTTAAACATTGTGTCTGTTTTAGAGGCTTTAAATGAATATAAGTATATCTACATGTACAGGTCTCATTTGTGTGAGTCATGATTTGCATTTGATGTTAATACAGAGCTATAGCAGAGCAAAACAGAAAGGGAAACATGTTTTCATTATAAAAACAAGCTCTTTGATGTTAATGTAGGAAATTATTAAACAAAAGTAAAACCTGGCTTGTCAATACAGACCTAATTATATGTAAACATATGATTCAGTGCTTTATACATCTGCCATATAGCCAGGCCCCTCAAACAATGTCACATCTGAATGCCTCTGTAAAGACTTCTGTGTATTAATTTCATCTGGTGAAACCAACACTTCCTCTGGGAGCACTGACTGAAGCTGTCGGCACTTGGCTATCTGTCTGTCTTCCCTTCTGTTGTCCTCATGGGATGTTGATCTGCTGTTCCTTCTCTGCCCCCTGCTCCCCAGTCCTGATGCTATCAGGCCACAAAAATAATAAACCTCCAGGACCTTATCTTGGCTCGGATGTGAAACAACTTCCTACCGTTGTATTTCTTTGTGTATTGAGAGTAAAGCCTGGGTATTCTGCAAATGGACAACTAATGGGGTTTTCTAGTTTCCTCTTTTTCCTGCCAGGCAGAGCCAAGAGAAAACTTAGCACGCAATGGCAGGCACTGAAAGAGGAAAAAAAGAAAAACTGTCAATAGAGTCGTTTAAAGACCTGTGACAACAACAGTTGAGTTTATCAAAGCTGCAGGATAACACTTAACCTTTCCACTGCAGTCTATTTTAACATATGTATGGCTTGGTATTAATAGCTAAGAGTTACAAAAAAATGTGCTGCTTCTCATAGTGAAGTTTCTCTCACAATTTTACTGTCTAACTATTATTTTTGAAGGCACAATCAAAATTTTTAAACACTGAACTGAAACTTTATTGGCCTTTAACCTCATGCAGGTTCACCTCCATAAACAAGAATTATACTTACTGATCTTGCTTCATCTCAAATTCAGTAGCTTAGGCTCATGATTTTACTATGTGTCTTGGTAGGCTGTAGTGCCAAATTCAGGGAATTCTGATGTTTCCCAACAATCACTTACTATTATAAAATCAGTTCTCACCATTTCTCAGTAGCAGTTTCATTTCATACCCATAACTCCTGATTTTTTCAAATTTTCAAGTGCAAGAAAGCATGACTTCACAGCTTTTTTCTAAGATCCCAAATCCTACCAAGGCACACAAACCCACTCTTTGCCTAAAAACAGCACATGTGCTTTTAGTTTGAAGCTGTCCTGAAACTGCCAAAGAACAGGAGTGTGCAATTGTATAGGACACAAGATTAGATTTAGCTTTCATCCAAAACAGCCAAATATTATGCCAGACATCTAGAAGAAAGGTGCAACTCAAATCTGACCCTTAAAAAGGTTACCTGCCTCCTGCACTTCTAACATCACACCACCATCTCATCTTTCATAGACCCATACACTTACCACACAGCTGTGAAAACCACACAGAGCCCTGCTTTCAGTGCCAGCCCCCATTTGCTTTTAACTTTAAAAGAAAAAACAGGTTTTTGATCTGTTTTTGTAAACTCTAACAACGTGGCTTCCTAAGGGGGCTGCCAGTCAAGGGGCTGCACTGCAGGGAGTGATGGGGAGTGGCTGAAGCTCACATCACAGACACTGGCCAGGCTGGCTGTGTTGTGGTGTGGCATTTGTGTCCCATCACCTGCCATGGGGCTCTGGTAATCACACCTGAACACAGAACAAGGGGAACAAGTATCAGACTGTGACCTTCAGCTGCAGGACCTTCAACAGCGGAGACTGAACCAGCTCAACTCAGAAGAAGCCAGAGAAATAAGCATCATCAGGTAAGCAGCAGTGGTAAATGAGTGATAGCATATTCTTACATCCTGTAAGAATGTTTCTCTGGGTGATAAAAGTGCAGCTGACAGCAGAATTTTATAGTGGGCCTTCCATATTCCTTACCACAGAAGCTAGAATGCCTATTTACCTCCCAGCATTTGAAAAATCCAAACTGGAGCCAACCACACATTTTATTGTACATGGCCACTGTGAGGATACTGCTGGGTGACAAGAGACTTTTTCTAGAATAAAGCTTAAGCCCAATAGTCTTCTCAATTTCTTCCCTATACATTGGCATGTCACCTTATCGCTTTATCCAATCTGACTTCAGTCTCACCTTAATCAAAATCTTGTCTGTGTTCCCAGTCTCAATACTCTCCTAAGTTACCAGCACACTACCTCACATTCTCTGACAAACTAATTCCAGGCTATTTCACAAATATCTGCTTAGTTTAATCATCCATTCAGCGTTGCTCCTCTGCACAGTAGGACTCCACTGGAGATGGAGTAACTCAGTTATCTTTTCTAAGGATTTTCTGAATAATCACATTTCAGTTACAGCAGGGATATTTTGCCATCTATTGCAAACTCACGTGGAAATACTACCAACCAATTCCTTCTGTAAATGAGCTGTTTGCAACTGCTGCACTCCAGCCACAGGTTTCAGCCCTTCAACAGTTGAAATGAACCCTCCCTACAAATCCTGATCTCCTACAACTTTACCCTGCAGCTCAGCAGTTCCATCTGCTTAAAAAGGTGTCAATCTCTACTCTTTCCTTTGGATGAAGACCCCATGTTTACTCTGAACATGCACACATTTACCATTGCTTTGGAACTCAGGTAAATTAGGCATCTAACAAACATTTTTTGTATGTCCTTAAGGGCAGGGGAAAAAAAAATATACACACACTATATATATATATAGAGAGAGAGAGAGAGAGAGTAGTCAAAGTTTATTGGTTCTACATTGAACAAAAACTCAAAACCTCAAAATCTTACAACTTCTGGAGAATTCTCTAGAAGCCAAAGACAGCACTAGTAAGACAGAAGGACATACAGAGATGAACTTGAAAAATCAAATAAAGGTCAAGAACAAGGTCTTGCACTGAGCTGGAATATAGCAGTATGTAGTGCCCCAGCAAGGTATCACAGCTCCATGACAATTACCTACAGAACTCTGGATTGAAACTTTTAAATTACATTAAAATGTATCAAAATGAGATTTCTTTTTTTTTCCACCCTCAAATATTTTCACTAGTTCAAAAAAGCTGCTAGAAAACAAAGAGAGCATTGTGCCTGCTTTTATTGGCTTATCCACACAAGCAGAAAATCACACATTCCAAAAGCAAAACAAAACTTGTCATAGAAACACAATCTAATTTTCTTTTTAAAGGGTTGACATTAAGAGATTGTACTGTAGCTTATTAAACTATGTCCCACTGTCAGTAATTATTTTAAAGATTGTTCATAAAATCCTACTAAAATTCCATGATGCACTGGCAAAAATGATGGAAATATGTACTATAATTTAGGCTACAATTAGTTAACAATTGCAGCTGCTTTTTAACCAACTCTACAAGCTGACTTGCTTCAATCAGTATTGTAACTGGCACATCTGCAGACAGGAAATCCTCAACACCACCAAGTTTCCCAGCCTATTATCTGAGACACCTGGTGTGGGTGTGTTGATACAGAGCAAAACAATGAATCATATGGACTGCACACCAATTAACCAACTTTAACTGTTAATGTGTTTAATCCTTAAGGGTGGAGTGTCAATTTGAACACTAAAAAAAGTCAACACAAAATCTTCAAACTATTCATTTTGCTGTTTCTAAATACGGATTGTAACTCAAATCTATGACAAAAATTACATTACATGCAGTTCCTCTGTACTGAAATAGTGAGGAGACTCATGTTACAACTGAATTGCAATAGTTTATCATGCAACCTTATTCCATTATAATTAACAGTAAACCAAGATTTTTTCTAATTTCAACTTAATAGCTCTTTTTTCCATCTTAGACAAAAGTAAACAAATTGACTTGACATTTGACATGTGTGTCTCCAACTCAGTGTACTTTTCATAGAACCACAGAATGGGTTGGGTTTTTTACCAGAAAGCTTAAGAAAAATCAAATACAGCACTTAGAAACCCACTTTTTGGAAACATTTTCATCTCACCTCATGAATATTATTCTACAGTTTTCAGGATTGTTATATGTTCAGACAGCATGAGCTTTTTTTGCTCTTGGCAAGCACTAGTCTGTTTGATTGGTTCTGATGAGAATAATCCATTATTACAGGCTGTTTCCACAATTTGTAGAGCCCAAGGCACTTCTAAGGGAGTAGTAGTTACAGTAAGGAAAAGAAAACATTTGTCACAATGCACAACCTGCTCTCTGTTTGGGGTATTAGGAAGATATAAAGCTGACTTAACCAGGGAAGTGGAACAACTGGACAGCAGATTAAGTCCACTGGGCAAAATACAAAATGCTGTAAATTATCTGATTCTGATCCTGTAATGGATCTATGCTACAACCACAAAAATTTAAATTTATGTTATAAACAAATGAAAGAGTAATGCATCCCCACTACTCTAAAACAGTATTGCCAGATAAAAAGAATATAAAGCAGTCAAGGGGATTGCTAAAGCTGCTAGTAAAACCGATTATTTGTCTGCATCAAAACAGATTTCCTGGGCAGTACGTTTAAGCCTATTAACTTTGTTTGCCAGATATCATCTGCCTACCACCACTACCTTTAGGCATGCATTATTGATCTAGAATTCCAGATATTCACAAAGCTTTTTAAGCCCAAAAGACAAGAGGTCTCCTACTCTGGTGGGCTTACAGCCCATCTGAACCAATACAGGAACTGAGGACAGACTTGTAACAGCAACAAATGAGCAGCTTAGGGAGGCAACACTGAAGGAGTATTTTCATTCCTGTGGGCTGGAGCTTGTACCATATATCATCTAGTGGGTTAGTCCTTGCAGGAAGCAGCATTTGTCTCAAAGGAGGCAAAGCCCAGATTTGATTCCCCTTTCTGATGATTATGCTCATAGACATTTGTCACAGCATTCTTTCAAACCCATTTACTCTTAGTCGTCGTATGTCAGTTCCAAGGGGTCTGAGATATGTGAAAGGCCCTAACCAGATTTCAAAAAGCTATATAGTTTCAAGGTTCCCTGCAATGAGCTTGGGTTTTCAGAGACAGTTACTTCTCTTTGAATTGGATGATGGCTGCAGTAACAAACTTAAGCACCACAGTTTCAAAAAAATCCTAGAAGAAATGGTAACCTCTTAAACAGGATAAATATACACATACAGTGAATAGCTTCAAGAATGTGGACTTAGAGAACACTACCTGCAAACCAGAGCTTGCTGGAATAAGCTCTTACTCTAGTAAAAGGGAGGAAGGCTAGATGGTCTCCCATTTATTGAAGCTCATGTAAAAATATTTACCACAGACTTCTTCCATTCACTATAACTTTAATGATTTTTTAGACTGTAAATGAACCAGTCAGGCATGCAAGAAAATAATTAAACAACCAGCACTGTTTAAGTCAATAAACATTTAACTGGGTGGGGGGGGGCTCTATTTGACCCCATGATGAAATGACTTCACTTTCAGAATGGAAAGTATTGCAAAGAAATGTTAAGATAATCATATTTACCTACTGCCCACATAACGGTGTCAAAAGAATCACTTTCTTCTGTGTCCAGGTCAGCATTTTTCCAAGTGACTTGCAATCTGTTGCTCTTCAATTTTTCAACTTTAGTCGGGAAACATCTCTTTAAAAATTTTGTGCCATAAGATTCCATGTGGTCAGTTACCAAAGAAGCCATTTGCTGTTGAGTAGTGAAACAAATTTGTTTTATCTTAGATATATGACCTTTTTAATGTAAACCCCTCCTTCAGCTGGGTTCAGGAAACCCCAGCAAATACCTTGTGCATTTCAAACATTCTTTATCACCTAGTTACTATGCATTGCTAACACATGATAATTTAGGGAGCCACTATGACCTGCAACTCCATTCCAAAAGGCACCTACACCTGAATACTCAAATTCTTTAAAAAAAAAACAACAAACCCAGCATATTAATAAAATGGTTGCTTTTAAAGCATTTGTTGTTTACACAGTCTAGAGCATATTCAATTTACCATTACCATAATTACAATTTCCTAGTAGTTTGATGAAAATTAAATAATTTCATAAAACAATGAGAGAAAGATATTTCTTTTTGCTGTAAGATCTGACATTTCTCTGCAATAATTATGAATCACTAAGGTTTCATGGAAAGTTCTAATACAAAAAAAACCCTCAAAACCCACTCTTATCCTAAGAGCCTGTTTGAAATAATGCCACACCACACCAAAGCAGTAAAATGTGGCATCAACAGGTTTATCCAAAGACATCAGTGCTCTTGACTGCAGGAACTCAGGTTGCACTTTGCCAGAGTATGTTTATTACTTAAAGGATATTCTTACAAAACCACTCACACAGAACAACTCAACACAAGCTCTCTCAGCTTACAAAACTTTATTTTCAAAGTTGATATTAACTAATATGAAGGCAACAGCAGGGTTATGTCTCTTCAGAAACGTGAGAGCTCACTAACCAGTTTCCACCAGACTTAATGTGGCTACAGACTGAACATAATTATTTTATCTCCATTAATACTTTATTACCTTTGGTATGGCCATTGTGCTCTTGCTGCCTACAGAGGATCAAGTTCTCAGAGCAAGCCCTACTGTAAGTGTTTAACCAAGTGCCACACACTGTTCCCTGCTGGCTCAGACCTTGTGCTGTTACAAGTGTCAGTTTCTTCAATGACGACTGTAAATCCCAAGGATTATTCTTATATAAGGTTTTGCAAGCTCATGCCACCAGTTTTAAGGCATACAAGCTGCTAGTTTTAAGGAAGCCACTCCTTAAAGTGAGAGAGAGTGACATACAACCAGGAGCTGTCACTAGTGTCGCTACCACAAGTGGTGTTTGTCACTGCCACTTAAACAACAATATCCCCACCTCAAAAACTTTGCATGTACTAGGAAATGTTTGGAGATGCAAACAACACAGTCAGTTTAGGAGATAAAAATAATCAATTCTATTTTTTAAAATTTATTTGCTAGATAAGGAGATGTAAGACACTCTGTACTTGCCTGATCAAACCCACGAAGTGGGACACTTCTCATCATGACTGTAGTGTCCAATCCAATGCCTGTTAGAAAACCAGCACACTCAAGGGAAACATCTGGTGACACACCAGTTAAGCACATATAAACAACAATTTCAATAAACACAATATATAAGTAGAGTACAAGTGGGCTTTTTATTTGGAGATACCAAGTTCTCCTCACACAGAAATCTTTAGCTTGCTTTTGTACATAGAATAAAACTTGCAAGTCCTATAGTTAACATAGTTGGTACTGGATTTAAGATCCTGAGAATTTATCCTCAGCTGATATAATTTTCATGATCCTACTGCATAGAAAACTATTACTATTCTCTTACCAACTCAACAATATGACATGAGCAAAGGAATTCTGAAAACTGAACTTTCATAGGAAAGACAGCGATGCTACCCATAATCATAGATCACTACAGGCTTTTCAAAGGATACAGCTGGCTCCAACAACCAACCTGTTACAGAAGAAGAAAAGAAGACAGCAGTGGAATGAGCTTGTGCATATTTCTGCACAACCAGAAAAAACATTTTCTGATGTGAGTATCACATTCACCAACTCCAGTCAGCTGAGACCCCCCAGGACTGCTGGTAAATGATGGAGGGTGGCTCAGGCAGCTCTTCCATCAGCTCCCTCAGCACCCTGGGGTGGATCCCACCGAGCCCCTTGGACTTGTGCATGTCCAAGTGCTGTAGCAGGTTTCTAACCAAGTCCTCATGATTTATCAGGGCTTCATTCTTTTCCCTGTCCCCATCTTTCAGCTCAGCAGTTCAATACCCACAGAACAAGTGCTCTTACTACTAAGGACTGAATTAAAGAAGGTATTAAGTAACTCAGCCTTTTACTTATCCTTATTACTTTGCTTCTCTCCTTGCCACATCCAATAAGGGATGGGGATTCTCTTGAGCCCTCCTTTTGCTGCTGCTGTATTTATAGAAATATTTTTATTGCCTTTTGCAGCAGTAGCCACATTAAGTTCTAATTGGGCTTTGGCCTCTCTAATTTTCTCCCTGCACAACCTCATGGCATCTTTGTAGTCCTCTGTCTTCTCCCAGGGCCATAAACACTCCTTTTTCCTCTGAGTTCCAGTCAGAACTCTCTATTTAGCCAGGCCAATCTTATTCTCTGACAGCCCATCTTTCAGCACATGGGGATGGCCTATCAATTAGATTATGTCTTCCTATCAAGTAGATTACAGCTTCCAATGCAAGAATTTATTCATTGCTAAATTTAATTTTGATTTATAATCTGCTTTTTAATTGTTGTGTTTTTCCAAATGCCAAATATTTGCCCTTCCTGTCTTCAAACGTTTGTGTAGGCTATTATAGAAAATGGTTTAATAGATTTACTTAGACTGGTATTTACCAAATATATCCATTTTAGTTCCTAAATGAAACTCCAGCTCCCATCTCTCCCAATATTTCACACCCTTTCAATCACGAATATCATGGAAATTGTCCATCAACACTTGCAGTTTATGAGGTGTATCAGCTCTCCAGCACAGCAGTTTCCAGCTCTGTCCCCAGTTGCTCCCTACACTGCAGCAGTTCCTCTCCTTCCTGACCAAATCCTCAGTTCCCCACATTTGCTGGGTACAAAAGGCAGAATGCTCAGTCCCTGTTCCGCAGGTAAAAGCAGCTCCAGCCAGGCAGCCACTAACACTCAGCTGCTGGACAGGCTGCACTTGTACTCCTTTGCTGTTTATGTCTTACACAGACTTGTTAAAATCTCACAGTTTGGAGATGCATCCCACACAGTATTTCCACTGACAACAAAGTGTTTTGTTAGGGTTTTGAATGGGCTTGTGGCCTATGCCTTACCCTAAACCAATCTGCAGCACCTCCCAGTTCTAACAGCAATGCTTTTAAACTTCAGAGGAGTGCAGACATGGAGGCTGCAGCTCCATAAGCCCCAGGGACTGCACAGTCAGTACAACACATGTTTTCTCACAAAAGGCCCCAGATAACATCTCTGTATCCTACAATAAAAACATACAACTTCTGAAGGTGTACAGAGAATAGGTTGAGTAAAAGCGATTAAAATCTGCTAGTCTGGGGTTTATGTTTGGCCAACAATTAAACACAATGGGAAATAATTTTTCCAGCATTAGGGCATCTGATTCATCTGTGAATGGATGATGACTCCCTCATTAGCATGCAACTCCTGGGAAGTGCTGCAAAAAGCCTCATACTGCCCATAAAGAAATATCTACTGGAGATTCTCAGGGAAAAAAATGAGAATTTCTGTAATTTGGGTATATGTATGCTCTTCTTTTTCATTAGACGAAAAATATATGTCAGCTGGCACTTATTCACAGCATCAGCCCCACATTATTCACACTTTCTTGTATAAAACAGGGGGTTCCTGGGCATTGTCAGTATCCAAAAGAAAAGTTCAGAAAGCAGAACCTAATCTTGTTCACACCTGCTCAATCTCTCACTCATTCTCAACACATTTCAAGGCATCTTTTCTAATTCACTCTTGCCAAAACCCTTCATCTCAGTAGTGAGTTTCTTCCCCATGTTTGTATATCTAAGGGACTTTTAAGTTGGTTAATGGTTTACCTTTAAAAAAAAAAATGAATAACTGCAGGACTGACATTTCTGTAACCTCTAGGCATGTAATTTGTAGCTGAGTTATGTACATTTGGAGAGGGAGAAAAGAAAGAATAACTACAACACAGCCCAGAGTAGAAACAAAAGGTGTTAAACTGAACCTTGGGAATATTTATAACAGAAACAAATCCGACAGAAACAAACCTTTAACAACTCCCTCCTTCATTTGCTAAGACACAGCCTGATAAAGCACAGAAATGCTACTGTAGCCCCTGCAGGCTTATTTTGACTAAATCTCAGGAATGCACCATATAAACACTAGACTCCCACATTACACTGTTACAACTTGCATTAGCAGCAACTGGACAAGAGCCACATTTTCACAGAAACATCTCACAAGGATAAACCGTATATTTTGGTTTGTGGGGTTTTTTGGGGGGGTGTGGGTGTTGCTTTTCTTAAAAACAATTTCCTTGCACAAATCACGCTTTCAAAATTGAAGAGGTGACTGATACACTGCAAACAACAGAAAATTTACTTTCTTTCTAAAACTGTACCCAGAAGCCTCGTTTATCTATTCAAAATTTAGCTTAACACAGTGCATTTTTATAGCAGAAAGTCACTGCCATGAATGGCAACTGTATTTCTTTGCAAAAACACCAATATTATAGTTCCAAGACTTTTGCCTTTTCTAGAATTGCTCAATAGAGAAGGCAAAAAAGATAAAGATAGATTATCTGACTTCATTACTAGCAAATCTGCATTTCCTATCACAATTATCTTTATCAGAAAATTGCTCTGTAGTGCAGTGTTGACTCAGAATCTCACTGTGCTATATGCCGTAAGAAACAACTATGGCATTTTAGTATTTCCATAAAACCAGTGTTTTAATATTTCAGTTAAACAATAGCTTCCAAAGCAAAAGTAAACAACTGCCTCATCATATATTTTTTGTTATCAGAGCTGCCACAACCTAGGAGAATACAAAATTATGGTGGAGTTTCTCGGCTAATCAAGATTGCGGGACTGAACAGTCCCCGGGTGAGTTCATGCTGCCCTCTTGTGACTTGGGGTGTAATCACTACAGCACAACCTAACATCGTGAAAAGGGGATTTCATCTGATTTTAGAAGGGAATTTAGTAAGAGAAGCAGGGGGAAGATCTATCAGTTACTAATGAAGTTTGGTAGTATGATATCGATGCATCGCAAAGCACATTTTCAGAAATAGAAAGCAGAAGAAAAGGAAAACAGAAGAAAAAATTGGTGTAAAAAAGGCAATTTTGAACTTTTTTCACCTTGCTATATAGAAAAGGTAGGAATGCCTGTATCTATTACAGCCATGGTAAGGTAACTTACGTTTTCCCAGGAGATTCCTTTAACCAGAACACATCATCACTTGTGATTCCATACTCCAGTGCACCTGGAACCTATAATGACACAGGTGACTCTACAACGCAAATCCTGTCAGCAATAAAAGCTAACAGCAATTTAGGCTGTGTTAGGTGAAGTACAGTCCAAGGGGAATATATCTGGGGCTGCTGACTTCCAACCTGTATTATCCTACAGCTCTAAGCAACACCAACATACTGAATCACAGCAAATTGTTGTCTATGGAGATGTTTTTCTAAAAAGCCATCCTTTATATAAAGACAATTTTTGTGTGATAAAGTACAAAAAAATCTCTCATATATTACTTTATTTTTACATTCATTATCCTCCTTCACTGTGTTCTGCATCTCAACCAGCAAAGCACTGGAGCTGTCAAATGGAAGGGTAACTTACATCCATAGGGTATTTTGGTCTTCCTCCAGTAGCAATGACAATATTATCTGCAGTAAGAACAGTCTACAAAAAAACCCAAAAACATTAAAAATCAAAACCAAGCATTTGCAATCCTTTTATTCATCTTTGTATTTCATCTACAGACAAATCAGTGATCAATGAGAAAGCTGGCACTACCATCTGCTATTTATGTGACATGATAATCAGCAATGCATTAAAAAAAGGATGGAGATAAACTAATACCTGCAGAATTTCTCCTACTCATTCTCTACTAGGTTTTGTTTTACTATTAACCATGCAATTGTTCTTACACTGAGCAAGATTCTGATGACTAGTTGGAAGCAACAGTTATGCACAAATGACACTGTTTTAAAATAAATTTCTTGTCAGGATTAAACACACAGACATCATAGCAGTAAATTCTATCTCAGGCTTGAAGCTAAGCTATCTCAAAAGAAGAATGTTTCTAGAAAATCCTAGTCACCTACCCCCAAAAACCTGATATTCAAGCTGATATTAATCAGCAACATTAAACAATTACCCTCAAAAAGGTGTTGAAAAGGCACATCCAGGCCTTGTTACATAGACAGCAATGGCCACCATTTTGTTATGTGACCCAGCTGTGCAAAAAGGGTAGCAAACAGCAAACAGCTGTGCACTAATTGCCTCCCACACACAATTTGGTATTATTGAGTTATTCACCCCTACAAATCACCTGAAAGAGGGAAACAGCTCAGAGCAACCTAATTCTCAGAACTTATATTGTTGTAAGCATCAGCATGACTGACCATATCAAACAAAAATTTTTTGTCTCAGCACTTCTACCTGCAGAAAAAAGCAATAGCATCCCACAGGCCAGGCCAGGGACCCAGCAGACACCAGTCAAGTTCATAAGCAACTTCTCTAAGTGGCAAATGCAAATCTCACTCACCAAAACAATACCGAGCACCTCAAGCAATTTGCAAAAGGACAATCTAGCTCCCAAATAAGCTGAAACGCTCAAAGCGAACAACACTGCAGAAATCAGCACAGAAGCTCACCTCTTTACCTGCTTTTGTTACACCACGGACAGTGTGGGGATCAGAAAAACTTCCTTTTATGTTGAAATATTTCACCTTCCTGTTTAGAAGAAAACAGCATCAGCAATGCACACTTAACAAGAATAGGAATGAAATACAATCAGCTACTTTTGCTGTATTTAAGTGCTAAAAAGGGTAACAAACAGGCACAGAGCAGTAAAAGGAAGGAATCTCATTTCATAGGACTGTTTGCAGCTCTATCATAATTTGTCACTTAATTCCAGTGTCACATTTAACTCCTCTATACAGAAAAGTAACTAACCTTGTAACAAACTTTGAGAGCAGGTTATTGACCTCTTCAAAAAAGCCATAGCATTACTAGTACTATCTATAGCATTTCTGATACCATGCTCATTTAAGAGCACACCAAAGTGACTCAGCAGGAGTAAAAAGACTGAAATCTTGTTAAATTTTCTATTAATATACTTTCTCTATAAAAGGAACTGCATGCTGAAAAACTTGGAACCATTTCTGCACTGAAAGCAAAAAAACCAGCATCTGCTGCTCTAGCATAGTGTTAGCTGTGGGCTTGTATGGCATAGAAATCTTGGGGGATGAGATCAAAAGTTTCTTAAGAAACCCTGACTACTTTATATTAATGCAAAACCTCTCCAGACTAAAGAGAGCATCACTACACTGCTAAAAAGCTTTTGTTTATGGTCAGTGTCAACCACTATTTCACCAAAAAGGAAAATGGAAGAGGAAGAGACCACTTACATTGACAAGGGCACTTACAGACCCCAGCAGAAAGGACTTAAAGACTCAAAACACTAACTCTAGATAGAAACTTCAAAGGCAATTCTGAATTTCTACAAGGGCAAGAGAACCTCCTTGGCTGTGGGAAGAAAGATGAACTTCAAAGTCTTATTTACTTTTCTTGTAGTTGCACTCTGTGTCCCCAGTTCAAGGATTTCACATAATTCTGAACACCTTGTGCCATCACAGACCTGTTGTAAAACAAGAAACTGAACATGAAGTCATCATATTACAAATTCAGGTTATGCAACACAAAGATATAGGAAATTGATGAAAATGAGGAATGAACCACAGTATTTTCTGTCATAAAAGCAAATTATCAAGTCCAAATCAACATAATTTCTGCCCCAAGAAACCAGTAACTGGTTCTGTTTTTTAAAGAAGTACCAGGCTAAAATTTCACATTCAAAATTCACTTCCCTGACTGACCCATAATAAACACTAACTAGGAAAAGGTTATTGCTATACATTTGCAACATATATGAGTGGAGATGGGCAACAGTCTTTACCAGGTATGATGAACAGGTTGGGATATATTCCAGCCGTAGTGTTGGGCATCTTTAAGGGCGCCCCCTAAAAGGGCTGCTTGATGCATGAGCTTTTTAGGAATGCAGCCAACATTCACACAAGTTCCACCAAGTCCCCATGTGGTTCCTTGGGAAAAAAAAAAAAAAAAAAAAAAAAAAAAAAAAAAAAAAGAAAAAAAAAAAAGTAAATGCATCAGATTAGTGTAACAATGCAGTTGAGTACATGAGAGGTAAAAAGTTCTGTAACAACACAGTTTACTGTCTCCTACAGATCAGTTTCTAACTTTCTGCTCATTTGTTTAATAAAAACCATCTCTGTATATTTTTCTCCTAAAATTCAAACCATCTCAAGATTTTTCTCCAAGTTCAGAAGATTCAGTAACTAAACATTCACAGATCTCATTTTATGCATTGTACACGAGGAGCCGCAACATAACACAATTTGTAATATTTAGAAATTGTAAATAACATTTTGACAGAGGGAATATTCTCACTTGTTAAAGTCTACTATAAACATCAAGCACTGCTAAAAAGCTTAATATGCAGGGGAGCAGGTAGAGCTGGTTCACCTTGGAAACAACAAGTTGGCTTAAGGACTTTTACTCCAAGCAAAGCAGAGAGCGTGGCTTTGGACACTCTCTGGAGCAGCCTGCTCACCTGAGCAAAAGAATTATATATATTTACAAATATCCTGGTATTTCTCTTCCATACCTTGCGGGGAAGGTTCAACATAATCCACAACAGCCACTCTTCTTCCAAACTGAGCAGCTTTAAACAAAGAAGCAAGGTAAGGTATTTAGAGGAAGCAGAAATACACAAACATAAACATTTTTAGTAGCACAGATACAGAAAAAATACAGGAGATGACAGCTGGTGTTTTTTCCTGTCTAACTCAAGATACCAGACCAGAGACCCAACCTGCCTATCTAGTCAGCAAATTCTCTGCTGAGATGCTTAATAACCCAGACTGAGGCCTCCAGCTTTCACTGACCCTAAAAATGCAATTTGACCCAAGTGAGAGGTTTAAGAACACTGTGGGTTGTTGAACACGTTACCCTGAGATACAAATGAGCAAGGTTCTGTACAGCAGTTAGTTCTTGGGAACAGTCTGAAGGGATTGCTGTTTTAACACATAAATGAGAAATGGTATTTTTAAAAAAATACACTATCTATGGAGGTATTCTGAACACTTTTACAACAGTGAAATGAAAGCTTACTAGTTTTTCCTATGACAAAAGAAGAAATATTTTTTAAAAGATTAAGAGGAAAGCCAAACAAGATCACACCGTCTGAGGGTGTGAATTAATTTGCAGATCAACCATATGGAGCTAAATTAATGATTAATGTGCAGGTACTGGAGCATACTATGCTTCTTTAAAAGCTCTAACATCATCACTAACACCTTCTTTAGCTTCCTTACACCTCACTGAAGTGAAACCAAAACTTCTGTTATCTACACATACAAACCTTCTTTTGCACAAGCAAGGCCTCCAGACCCTCCGCCAACGACCAGAAGGTCATACTCATTCTTTCCTGTGAAGAGAAAGTGAAAAAAAGAAGGAATAGAAACAGACCAGAAAGATGGGAGAGGTATGTAAGGATAGTGTTTGAGTACACCTATTTTTACAATTTAATTATTGCTCATTTGGGTTTTTCTCACTTTACTCTAGCGCCGTAGTTTGTTCATTAAGCTATCTAATCTGGTTTTGTGAACGAAATACAGAAAATAAAGAACTTCAAACGAAGTAAGAAAATACATTAAACTTTTACACAATATAT
The DNA here is from genome assembly GCA_013400435.1 of Pycnonotus jocosus. Taxonomy (NCBI): domain Eukaryota; kingdom Metazoa; phylum Chordata; class Aves; order Passeriformes; family Pycnonotidae; genus Pycnonotus; species Pycnonotus jocosus. Next base: position 377,410 of record VWYP01029577.1, read on the forward strand.
CAAGAGGCTCATAATTAATGCAGAGAGCGAGATCCAGTACGGGTCTCTGTATTACACCAGCAAGTTCTACACAGGTATTTTTCCCCGGGGTCACATTATCGGACTCAAAGCTTTGTATGCTGTGTGTGCCTTGCCGGGGCGTGGGATTCGGTCAGAGAGAAGCTGGTCCCTGCTGCCACCTCGGTCTGGGCACAGACAAGCCTTGGCACAAACCAGCGCCGGCTGTCGGAGAGGCGTGAGGCGGCGGGAGCAGCTGCAGGTGAGAGACGACGCCTTCTCGAGAGGGCAAAGGGTCACTGCTGCTTTGGAGCCGTCACGGGCCGGGCGGGCACCGAGCCCACGCAGCATCCGAGCGCGGGCGGGGGGGGCTGCGCCTGGCAGCGCCGAGCGGGCTGGGGGGGCCGCTACCCTTTGGCGCTAATTCTGCGGGAAAGGTTTGGCTGCCTCTGGAGCAGACCCAGCCCCACTTCGGAGCCCCACTCCACTGCACCGTCCCGTGAACGTGGGGCTCCCTCAGCGCCCAGGGTCCGAGGGACGGGCCCCGCAGGAGCATCAGGCGCGGCGGGGGCTGCCAGAGCCCTCACGGATGGAGGCGGCCTCTGCCCGCCTCGCCTCGGGCTAGAGCGGAGAGACGGCCCGGCCCCCAAAGCTACCCCTCGAGTCCTGCATCTGCGGGTGGTGGGAAAGGCTCGGGGAACCGTCTCCGGGCGCTTTGGGCGCCGGAAGGCGCGGGGATCCGCTTCCCGCGGGGAGCGGCAAAGGCGCGGCTGCTGCGGACCCGAGCCCTGCGGGTACTGCGTACCTGAGAGCGCTCGGAGCGTACGGCACAGCCCCGACAGTGCCGGGGGACGCGGCCGCCGCCACAGCGCCGCCATACTGTACGGCACAGGGCCCCACGCCCGCAAGGACCCTGAGGGTGGCCGCGCAGCGCCTGAGCGGAGGGCGGCGAGGCCCGTGGGGATCCCGCGCGGGAAACGCCTGAGGGGAGCGCTCGGCCCGGAGCCCTCACGGGGCTGGAGGAGGCGGGCTCAGGCTCTGGTGCTGGTGAATCACACACACCGGCACAGAATCGTTAGGGTTGGAAGGGATCTCTGGAGATCACCCAGTTCAACCGTCCCCGTACAATGCAAGGCCACCTGGAGCAGGTAGAATGATGGTTTGGAAAGTCTCTAGAGAGGAAGACAGCACGACCTCCCTGGGCAGCTGTTCCAGTGCTCTGCCACCGCCAACATAAAGAAGTTCTTCCTCATGTTGAGGTAAAACCTCCTGTGTTTTAGTTTATGGCCATTGCTCCTCATCCTGTCATATCATTAATGAGATTCCCTTTCAGTCTTCTGTTCAGAGTAAACAGGCCCAGCTCCCACAGTCTCTCCTCATAGGAGATGCTCCAGCCCCCTCATCATCTTCATGGCCTCTGCTGGATGCTCTTCAATAGCTCCTTGTCTTTGTTATACAAATGAGCCCAGAACTGGACACAGTATTCCAGTTTGCAGCTCCTCAATTAAAATCAGTTAAAATTTGGATTAAAATTAGTCATTTGGAAGGGAAAAGAAAAAAAAAACCTCCCAGTCTGCTGGACTGGCTTCCTCCCAGATCCTGCTGTAGAAAGGGTTTGGGGAAGCCATTTGGGAAAGACAAGGGTCATGATGACTGCCCAAAATCTTTACTTGTTATCCAACACCTGTCCTTTCCCCTCTGAACCAGGCATCCCTCTGTAGCAGGTGTGGTGATAGGAGCTGCCACAGCCCCTCCTCAGGTGCAGGGCACTGGCTGACAGTCAGAAACCTCTGAGGAGGTTTGAACAAAGCACCTTCCAAAGCACTTCCTGAGGTGTTAGAGGCAACATGCAGTGTTGCTCTGTGTTCCTGTGACTATGATTCATTCATTCGGGATTGTGAGCAGGACTCGGGTCTGGAGAAGGGAGTTCCTCTGCTGGAATGCTGGAGTGGGGCAAAGCAATGTGGGTCAGTGACCCTGACCTGCACCAACAGCTTCCACACATGGCTGGGCTGTGGTGGGACAGATCTCTGCTCAGGACAACCTGTCAGAGCATCTCCAATGCCTCAGCCTCCAGCACCATTCCCTATCCCTGTGCCACATGCCTGCTATTGATTAAACCAGGGCGATGCTGCTGACCTATCCTGAATGGGAGCTGTGAGAGTTAATAATGCCTGTGATGTGTTCTGACAGCCTGAGGTAAAAGGCCTCAAAGCTGGCATTGATGAAAACAAATCAAGGGAACGAGTTTTCCTCGTTCAGAGGTGCTGGCTTGCCCTTCACTGAAGCTCAGTTCTCGGCCTTCTTGCTGCTGTGGGTAATGGGTCATATGTGTTAAATACCACAGCCAAACCAGAGTTTGGGACAAGGGAATTAGATGGGTTTTTTTACAGGAAAATAAAGATTTTAGGCAGCCGTGATTCAGGCTTAGGAGCAGGGGCCCTGCTCACAAGGGGGCAGCATCCAACCGTTTTGTTTCAGAAAAATATCAATCCTCTGGTCCACAGCTGAGGGGAAACGACAGGAAATTAAAATACTCCAAAGAAAGTGTTGTAGAATTCACTTCACCTCCAGTGTAGCCTCATTATTTTTGTTCACCCCGTTAATGTTTGAAAATACATGTAACAGGAATTATTATCACTTTAGGAAGTGGATTGATGACTTTTTTCCAGCATCATGGCTCTTAACCTCTCCCCCCCCAAAAAAAAATAAACAAGAAAACCAAAGGCAAACCCCTTGTTATCACTAGAAACAGTTACCCACTGCAACAGCAGTAGCAAGAAATGACTAGAGCGTACTGAGAGGCCTTTGAATTAAAGAAACCTCGAGCATATTCAGATATAATCTTTTATGCTTTTCAAGGTACATGCATGCAACGTTGTTTCAGCTTTTCGCATTAGCCACTATTCTGAGTTGAATCAGGCAGTGTTGAGCATATGCTCTTCACACAGGTTTAGTTCAGATATGAAGGATCAAGGGTAGAATTAACTCTCCCCAAATACAAAACAAGTTTATGTAGGAGATGTCCCTGCAGCATTATGGTGTTCTGCGAATAAGGAAAGGCCTTGAATGTGGCAAAGCAAGGAGAAACTAAATTGAACCAAATGAAAGGAAGGTGGGGTTGGTTTCTTCTGCTGTGTCTCAAGTGAAAGGATGAGAGGAAATGACCTTAAAACATTAAGGGAGGTTCAGAGTGGAAAATACAGCTGGTGCTGTGCCACGGTGTGACTGATGCTGGGATGTCCCCAGCCCTGTGGCTGTATCCCACAGCTCAGGATAAAGCACAGTGCAGTTCCACAGGCTTTCCCATCAGGACCACCAGCTTCAGAAGACAGTCCAAAGTCTGTGCTGTGCCATTGCACTTGTTCTTGCTCATTCCCACAGGCTTGATCCTCAGGAGTGATAGAGACAAACAGCAGCCCCAAGGAGTGGGTTGTGCTGATGGTGACAGCACCAGGAAGAGCAGCAGCCCCTGGTATTTCCTTCTGTCAGCACTGAGCAGGCGTGTCTGTGCTGCACTTCAAAACTCTTTTCAGGGACTGGAGCCAGATACTGGTTATCAAATGTGGTTTCTAATGTGTCTTTGGCTCAGCTCATATGGCTTTCTACTCTGATTTTCATTCTTTTGTGGTTAGCATTATGTTGATTAGATAATTAGTGATGCACACTTTTGTGTGTATATAGATATATATTTGTAAAATACATCCTATTTTCTGTTAGGAAAGCAAGTATTAAGTCCTTTAGCTGCAAATACATTCTATTATCAGGAATAATTTAGATAAGGCCTTGTGCTTCTGCAGTGAAAGCATATACTTCCAAAACTGAGATTAAAAAAACTTCTTCCAAGATAACTATCAGACTTAACATCATACTTCCACTGAATTTTGTCAGTTGTAGCTAGTCATATTTAAAATCATAAATTATCTTATACACTGGTTGTGGTTTGGTTTATTTCCAGGGGTAGATGTTTATTCAATATACTTTAAACTGTGTGGTATTAAAAAGGTAACAGAGACACCCTGTATCAGAAATGTACATAAATCCATTCAACAAAGAAAGGTGCTTTGTAAGTTGTGAATTGGTTTTGTTAGCAGCCAAACTTTCTCCTTTTGAATTTATTGTAAAGACAGCTTGCAATTCTGTGTGTTGTTTCCTGTGTAGGAAATGCATTTTATTACATTTATCAATGGCTTACTTAAATTCTCCCTCATGAAAATGACCAGGACCAAATACATCTTCTACCAAACCTTTTAGAAATTTTGACTTTTCAAGCACATCTTGTTGTCTTTCCTGTTTTTCTGGCATAGTTTCCTTGATCTCTTACATTCCCAGATCAGCAACCAGGGAGGGTGAGGAGATGAGGAGAGGTCTCGGGTAGATACAGTCTTTGGAAATCATCACTTTGTGTCCTTTTTAGTGGGTGGGGTGGGAAATCGATTCTCTCAGAGGTTGCATTTTGTGGTGTGACCTAATGAATAATTTACAGACGTGTCAGTGAACTCTACTGGATCACTGGTTGAACTGAGCTGTCTCTGCATGAGGTAGGACCTTTTGGTTTCTTACCATCTCTTTCTGATAAAGATTATTTAAGAATTATTTTCAGAAATTTGTCTCAGAGCAGGACTTGTTCAGGATTTTATCTATGCCTTTTTAGTCCTTCTTTCTTTAACATAGATGGATATTCTGTTCATAATTTGTCCTGAACAAGTAATTGATTGCAAGTAAGGGAAAAAAACAGCAGAAACAGATGAAGCTTCAAGTAACACAAGTTCTTGGCTTCGTTCAAATGCTTCAGCACATATTGCCAAAAAACGTGAGGGTAGAAAATAGAGAAATGTGGTCAACTTAACTGCTTCAGAGTTTTTGTCAGGAGTTATAATGGCTTTGAAAGTGGAAAGGCTTTTTCAATCCATGTAATAAGAGACTCTGTAAACACAAAATAGTCCAACTGCTTGTATTATCTGTTCAAATTTAGAGTACAACTTTGCTAACCACCTTTCTTCTAATTTAGATGTTTCCTGTTTTAGATATTGCCAGACATGAGTGGTGCTTCCTTTCCTCAAAATTCCTCTTTTGCATGATTCTCAGCAAGAGAGACTAATTTGACTGTGGAAAACAGCAAATTCCCATAAAAGAAAATCCCTCCTGCTATTCTGAAAATGCAAGCTCAAAAGAATTTTTTTTCCACTCAGTGTTTCACATGATCTGTGGGGTTTATGATAATGTGCTAGCTCTCCTGTCTCCCTTTGTTTCGGCTTTTAAAAACCAGCCTTTGTCCAGGATTATCAGAAGAAGCGAATGCCATTTGTTGTTATGCCAGGCATGGATTTAGGGGGGAAAGCTCTCGCTCCGTGCTATGCACAGCAAGTGGGAATGGCCCTGCCAGGCTGCAGCATGTGATTGCAGCTGGGAGCTCTGTCTGTGAGCAAGTCTGCTCAAGTTTGTGCAGCCAGATCAGAGCTGAAGGGGCGACTGTCAGGGTGAGGCAGCCTGAACCAGCCAGTTATCCTGAGCTGCTGCCATTCTTGTGATGCTGCTCCCAGGCTAATGCCTCCTGCTGCTGCACCTTCCCATAGGTGTGCCCTGTGAATCCAGTACCTGATAAGATATTCTGAAGTACCAAACCCATCTTTTAAGATCTCGGCCCTACATAAAAATTACTCCAATACAGTTGTAGCTCTCCACAGTTCAGTTCTCTAACCTGGATGTATTAACATCAGGGCAGATTTTTACTGTCTAGACAAGGGTAAGTCATATGGACAGTATATAAATTCATGCACTGTGGAGTTTGTAGCATTGTTAGTACATTAGTAAAAACTTGCAAAAATATCCATACTTATAAAGACCATGTATTGGGCTAACAGGTAAATTAGAGAGAGGCACAAACCAATGCCTATCAGGCTAGCAAAGAAACTTCTCTTGAGGAAGAAAATACTCCATAACATAGCACAAGATTTCAATTTTCTGTTAACTTGGAAGCAATTTATGGAAATTATCACACAGTTTGGGTGGCTTAACCAACTGAATTTCCAGCTTTGTCTAATTTGCAGTTATTGCCATTCACCATGTTTACTTATGTAATGAAAGATGTAGACAAAGGCAAGGGTTACTTGCAAACGTCGCATTTATCACACAAGTAAACAGCTGTGGGCAGGCAGAAGCAAGTTTGCTCCTCCCATGCTTCGAGCCTGAAAAATATAATTCAGCTCCAAGTTAGAAGACTTTTAGAAGTGTTGTCATGGGATGTTGCTCAATCTGGGAAGTCTTGGCACTAAATTATGCTGCTAAGCAGAAGCTGGGCTGACACCACCCACAACTAGCTGTAGTTAACTGCAAGGACTTCTCGAAAGAGCATCTGCATACTTACACAAGGTCAGTGCTTAGAGTAAGTTTTAGTGCTTTAAACTCTTTTCTCCACAGTCCAGCAGTAAAAAAAAAAAAAATCTGTGCTAATTTAAATTGTGGGAGGCATCAGAGATCATGCAGACACAACCAGCTTTTGACCAGACAGGAAATTACTGTCAGTGAAGCTGGACTGCAGTATTGCTTACTTCATTCTTTGTTGTGCTTGATGTCTTGATTATAAGAAAATATTTGTAGAGCTTTATCTCTGTTACACCTGGAAGGGATAGTTCAAAGTTTGTTCTGTATTGACATTGGGGACTGTGCTATTGCAGGGTCTTAGTTATATTTTGTTTAGAGCTATTAGAAACACTTCAATCTTCACCCACCTATTTCCCCCCACAATTCTTTATTCAATTAATCTGCTTAGAATTATTTGGTTTTCTCTTGTCATGCTCTCAGGTGGTCCCTAATTCTTTCAAGGACCTCCCCTATCATTTGACAAGGCCTGAAGTTCTCAGAACTTCAGCTCCTGTTTCTGGCACACTTGGTACAAACACATTCCTTAAGTCTTTAAAAAGTTTCTAGGCTTGAGTTTCAAAAACTTGCTGACTAGGTCTGAGTTTTGCAGTGAAAATACAGGAGAGAACTATTACCATATTGTGTTTGGGTTTTTTGTTTTTCTTCTGGTTTTCTTGGATGGTGAAATTTAATTGCAGCTGGATTATATTGTTCCCACCTCGAATGAAACAGTACAGACAGACAAGCCGAGAACAAGGTTTGTTAGAATAAGCCTCTTATTTTATCTTAGAGCTGTTTGTAGCAGATTTTTCCAGCTAGAAGCCACAGAAATTCAAATGTGCTATTTATACTGTATTGATTGCAGCTCCTCCTGTAGCTGCTATTAAGCCATTTGCTATACATACCTCGCCTGCCTCCAGCAGCACTCTATATTTAACACGCATGTCTAGGTCTAGTTCCTACCAATTCTGCTCTGGCTGTAGCATGCCACGTCTGAGCTGAAAAAAGAACTAAATCCCTTGGGCCAAATTCATTCCTGAAGTTGCTTGATTGAACACATTGCATTTATACCGAGCACAGATTTGGCTCATACCTGACTTTGTCAGCATTCACTGTGCTGTAACTAAGTAACAAGAGCACTGTCGTTAGGGGACAGATGAATAGCTTTCTCTACGGTTATTAGAGCACTGAGCACCTTTAAGGAGCGCAGAATCTGTGAAAGGAGGAGTTGGGGAAAAGGACACCGCTCCTTTTAGAGTCTGTGTAACAGAACTGATAAGCTATTCCTGTGATGTGATCGAAAGTGACTGAATACTGCAGGCTCTTGGACTCTTATTCTGTAAAATCCACAGGAGAGCAGCACAGGAAAAGATCGGAGGGAACAGCTTCTGCTGTACTAAGAAAGGTACATATTTATATTTTTTTATTTGTCAGGTTTGACATGATGTGTTGTCTTAGATAATGTCACTATTTTAAACAGTGGTGCTTGTGAAAGAAGTGGTGTTTTCCACATTCTGACTGGCACTCATTGTCAGGAAGCCAGTCCGTGGGCAGCAACAGCTTTCACAGAGAAAGAGTGGGACATATTTGTGTGTAATGCATTTGTACTGTATTGTAAATCTTGACAGCTGAAAGGAGTGAGATGAGATAACCCTGACTAAATTGAAAATTTAATTTATGGCTAAAAGTATGCTGGAATTTGGTATTCATTTGTATTCAAGAAGAAGCTGAATGCAAGTCAAGCATCAGTTCAGTCCCATTTGGCTGAATAGCTGCTTTTATAAGTGTTTTGCTGCAGATGTACTTTATGGAGGTTTTCATTCTCAAGAGGGAGTTCTGCTACTGCAAAATATCTCTGAAGACACAAAAAGCGAGTACTTTTGCTTGCTAGCCCTGGTGGTGCTTATAGAGTATCCTTCTGATGCCCATAATGGATTTTTTTACCTTCTGTCCTTTATAAACAAACTCATATTTACCAATACTGTCAACCATGTCATATTGATGAACTCTGTGAACAACCTTAAACAACCTTTACTTTTTCTCTGCACTTCTGCTTGCTCAGTCATGGACTTCTCCAACAAAGCCCTCAGGTTCAGAACCACATGCATTTGCACAGCTTTGCAGTATTGAAATACAAAAGAAAAACTTCCCGATTTACAGCTTCAGTTTACATTAATGAGAAAAGACTTTGATAACATTAACACTGCAAGCAACTTACTTGCCACCCAAGTTTAGGAATATTTCTCAGCAGTCTGGTACCCAGTTCACATCTGCCAGTCTCATACTGTTGTCTTTCAGCATTCCTTCAGGATCACTGGAATTAAAAGTGACTGGGTATTTTTTGAAAAAAACATGATTTTGGCAGCAGTCCTTGAAAACAGATCTTAGTGTGTGAGGCCATTCTAAAGCTCTCTCAGAAAGCAATTTCTAACCAGACACCTTCTATCCCCACTCCAGGCTTTTTTCTGGGGAGAGCTTTCACTCAGGATTGGAAACCAGTCCCCACCTCCCTCTATCTCAGGCTCCCTCTTCCCACACAGTGTTTGGTTACCTGCTGTGCTGTGCTGAATCTCACCTTGCCTGGCGTGTTAAGAGTTGTTAATTTTCATAGAAATAAGTCATCATTTCAGCAGAGATTTCCTTCCTAATCCTTCAGATCCCTCAGTGGGTGTCCTCACTACCAAATTTCAGCACTCCCCCCAGCCTGAAGAGCAGCCTGTGGACAGCAGAAGGCTGTGCAGGGAGAGAGACAGATTTACAGTAGATTAGCTGGTAGCCTTGGAAGCAGGGCAGGAGCATGCAGTGGGGATTTGGGGCACTAAGGATTCAGCCCTGTGATAAAAGGAAGAGACTGTGAAATAGGTCTGTCCTGAGGACAATTAGCTATTTTGTTCTTTCCTCTTCCAGCCCTTTCTCCCTACCTCCATTTGGGGCAAAATCATTTAATAAGAGCTTGATTTTACTCCGGGGAACATGAAAATCTCAGCTTAGAAAAAACTTTTCACAGACCTAGAGTGCTGTCAGCGCAGAGAACTTCCTACTTTTGTCAGTCCACTGCCTCCCATGCAGGATTTGTACAGTTCTGCTGAGCTGCCCTAACCACTGGTCTTAAACACTGGTACAAATATATCTGGAGTGCTCCAGTAGGAATAAAGACTATCAGAAACAAACACTTGCTGGGGGTACCTGAAAGGGTCTTATTCCTAAAAAGCTGCCTTTGCTTAAGGCCCAGTAAAGTGCATTTCTTGTCCTTGAAGAATTCTCTCATCCCTGACTCTGGCTTTAATCATGCAGTGTGTTCACTAGGTCAGTCTGGATTAGACTGCTACAAATTCCTGTGGACCTGCTTGTTGGATAGAGATGAGGCCTCTCTGTGTGGCCAGTTCATTCTAAACACTGCACTTCTTTATGGGACACATAATCATTATATAAACTTTCTGCTTTGGGTAATAGCACTGAATACCATCTAGAAAATGGCTACTAGGAAGGGAGTTTTAAGTGGGTAGCAATTATCCTAATTGAAATCTATGTAGGCAGAATGGATTGAAACACCCTTATGAAGCTTATTTGATGGGGCTCCCAAGTAGGAAATAGGCACTTTTCTGTTCTTTTTCTTTCATTCAGTAAGGAGAAACTTGTGTTTGTTTCCTTTCAACCTGAGAAGAGGCAAGAAGACAAGACAAAAGGCTATGGGGGCAGAAAACAATCATCAGAACTTTGCATTTATAGAAGACAGAAATTTTTGTAGTCATGGGAGTGAAGCTAAATTACAGTAATTTGATAAAAAAAAACCTGAGAGGAAAATCTAGATTTCAGGCAAGAAATAGTGAAAAAATTATAGAAAGTCTGTTCAGATTGTTTTCATGATGTCAGTGGAAAATCTGAATGTCAAACTCGCAGACTAAGTTTCCATTGAAATACAAGCTATTCACATTTGGCAATATGATGATTATTCTTCACAGAACAGTTGCACTCACTTGAAAATACATAAACAGTAATGAAAGAATAGAAGGTAAAAAGATATTTTTTGACCTTTAAATGTACTAAATCATGAAGCTGTTGAATTGTGTTGCCTACAGCAACAGAATACAATATGTTTGGCAGAAGTTAGTTTAGACTTTCTGACCAAAATACTCTGCCTTTCTTGCTCTGGGAAGACATCAAGAAAAACAAAATGCCACAAAAGAGAGATTGCCTCATTCAAGAGAGCATAAGACTAAGGCAGAAACTCCAGTCCTAGCACAGCACAGATCTCCTCTGGCCTAGTACAGGACATTGTTAAGATTTGTGTGGAAATGTGCTGACTCTTTTGTATTGTTTTCACAATGCTTCATAAACAACTAATATATCCTTACTAGTGTGCAAATCCTCTGCATACTTCAGTGCATCAGTGTCTAAAGGCATGATTTCAGCAGAAGCTGAAAAAGGTTAAATGATATAAACTTATCAAGTACTCCCCATTCACCAGGTTATGTGAGTTAATAAAGTCAAAATTAGATTCTAAACCCTTTAGCACCAGAATGCTGACGTACTGTCTGGATGCATGGAGACTCTTAAACAACCAACCAGTACTTGGCAGTTAGATTAAATGCATGAAAAATTATAGCAAGACTGCATGTACCTCAAAGACTGGATCTTTCCTCAAAGGCCTGAATTGTCAGCTGGCTGAAAGCCCTTCAGAAAAGCATTTGAAGCACTGCTTGTCTCCACATTTTCCCAGCTGTTCATAAACTCAAAAATAATAATGTCACACAGGCATTTGCTGTGCAGACAAAACTTTGCCTTTCCTCAGGTGTTATTGATACATTCATAGCAGGGAATTTTCTGAAAAAAGATTAATTCAGCTTTACAATGCCCTGAAAGTTACAGACGTAGCAGTAACTTTAACTCTTGTGGCAACAAAGTGGAAGATAAGACAGCTCATCCAAGGCCAGATGAGAAAAACATTGCCAAAATGAGACTCACAGCAAAGTCCCCTGGCTCAGGGTCACAGAGTCTACTCTCATTCCAGCCTTGGAGAATAGCAGTCTAATTTATGTGTTGTCTTCGTACAAAAGTGTGGGGTTTTTTGTGATAATGTTTAGGACTTAATTTTCAGTACAAAGCAAAGCAATATCAGTTTATACAAGCTAAAACTGTGATGAGAGGCTCTGTAATTAGGCTTAGAAGGATTCACCTTGATTAGAAAAATGTTCTATCCAGCAGTTTTCCACCTCACAAGTGTTTCAATATCTGTCATCTCTTATTTTTGCATCTGCAGGAAATTACATCTTGTTAATTACTCATAATGTAGTGAACTAAGCTTCAGAATAGTTAAATACTCAAATCTGATACTTCTTTAATCCACTGAGTGTGAATCTCACTTGGGTATATGCTTCTGTTAAAACTCAGACCATTTAAAGGTGCTTACTTTCACATGCCTTTTTTTTTTTTTCTCAAAAAACATCAGTTTTTAGCAGAGGGATGATGGTTTGGGATCAGAGAAGCAGTTGCAATCAGTAGTTTACATCACATTTCCATACACCTTCCTCTTACAGTGTTACGAAAACTTTGTATAGTTTTTATGAAACACTGAAAAAGATCTCAGTGCAATCTGCTTACTCAGACTTACCTTAAAAACTGATGTTACCAATGGTTCTAATCCTCATTTTTTCATGTCAGGGAATTCTAAGAGCATTATTTTTTAGCAGAGGTTAGAAAAATGTACCAGAAGGATTGATAAATACCATTACTGAAAGATCCCATGTTAACCTTTGGTGAAATGGCTGGAGTCAGATGCATGAGAATAAGGAACAGGATGTATTGGTTTGGGCTTCATCACATGGGCATTTTTATGATTTTAGAAGAACTGAAGATCATATGATAGTAAGGGGAAACTGAATCCCCTAACTCAACATCTGTTGGCATAATAGCAGATCCCTAAGTCTACAAGCCAGTATCTTGATGCTTCTTTTATAGCCATTGGAATGACTATAAGGAATGACTTAGGTGTTTCATCTTCACAGGCAGGTAAGTTGGGGCAGCAGATTCCCATATTTTGTGTCTGCTTCTCTCTTTGAAAATATCTTCTTAAATCTCTGTAAGCTGAAACAGAGGTACTCCCATTCAAATGCTGATTGTTTGATTATGGTGTGCAGCAGGGGAAAACTGCTGAGCTGCATTATCAAGTTATGATTTGGTCTTATGAAACCTGCCAAAATGGGGAAGATTAGATGCATAAGAAAATAACTCAGTGCTTTAGAAAGACTCATCAGTAGTTTGACAGGCTTGGGCATGAAATTTTAATATGTTTTCTTTTAAACTCTGTCTTCTCAGAAACAGATGTACTGATACATGTTATTCATTCTTTCCCATAATGTTGTCCCTCCAGTTTTCTGTTTACTCCCTTGCTGAAATTTTCATTTGCCTACTATTTTCCACTTCAAATTTTAGCTTTCAAAGAGAAAGCTTCCTTTATTATGGTGTTTCTAAAGCACAGGAGAGGTTGCAGTGCTAACCTGTGTATTTGCAACCTCAGTATAAGCATTAAATAATAAGAGCGGCTGCCTTGTAATAAGTGGTTATGGGAAATTTGACTGTATGCAAGTTCAGTTTTATTGCATACTTAATGAATCTCATGAATCCACATTAAAGCTAAAATTATTGTTGCATTTTCTAAAGCTGTCATAACATGACTGTCTCCTAGGTAGTGGTAGTTTTAAATTGGTTGAATTACACACTTAATTTTCATATCAAATATTTTCCAGCTAAGAATATGAAAGCAATTACCTATTTTGGTACAGATCTTTTTTCCCTCTGGGTGCATGACCATCACCAATGCCTCTTGCTCTTGGCAGACTGCCTTTACAGTCCACTGCTGTCACTAAATTTATATTCACACCTAAGAAGACAGAAATTAAGAGGGAAAAACTTTGAAAAAAACTGTGTTAAAAAGAAGAAAAGAAAACCAAGATGTGTTGGTCTCTTTCTTTTTAGTAGGTACCTTCTCTGGAAAGTGGTTTTCAGGATAATTGCCTCCTGAAGGAGTTCTGCTAAGAACAACCCATACTCCCAGTTTATGAAGGTGCTGAGGTGTTATACAGAAATATTAATAATAATAAAAGCCCTCAGTAGTTAAAAAACATTCCTTGATACCTCAAAAATAAGTGAACTCATCTAGGAATGGAAAAATCAGCATGTACTCTGTAGGTTGTTTCTACTTGTGAGCAACCTCTGGGGAGGCAGGTGGGCTCTGCTCTTACGTGTGGTACCATTCATGTGGGATTCAAGTGCAAAGATCTGAGGCACTGTAAAAAGTGGATCTCTCTGAGCATTTGATTCAGACTGTCAGTCTGAAAAAGAATTCTCAGCATTCCTGCAGGACAGGGAGCAGGGCTGAGTTAGCCTACAGAGAGGCTTCTCTCCCTGTTTTGAGAAATCTCATTAAATGGTCTCAAATGAATGCCAAACAATAAAGGAAGAAAGCTGTTTCCCACAAAATACACTACCTAGTTCATCCTGCTGCTCCCATCCACTTTTGCTGTCTGACAGATCTTTGAAGGGCAGCCCCAGACATGCTGGCAGGATCTCATAGCACTGAAGCAACAGCCTGTGGCAAGGTCTGCTCAGAGAATGCCAAAGTATCCATTGTAACCAGAGGATTCTGTCTGGCAGTGATCTGCAGTCATTCTGAATGCCAGCAGCCTTCACTCCCAGAGGCTGCACTGCCACCAAGTGAGTCACGGGTGTGCAGGAAGGTCAGAGACCTGCTGGCCTCAGGAAGGGCTTTCTGGGCTCCATCCACTCATTGGAGTTCAGAATGATTATCTCTCACCTGTGTCAGAAATCCAAATCCATCAACAATGACCATACAATCGACTAAACCATGAAAGTCAAGTAAAGACCAGTCAAGTGAAGCTAGAGAGATATTTTATGTTAAACTAATGATCTTTTCACAGCCCTATCCAAGTTCTCAGTGGACAGATAGTGTCAAACATTGTCATGTATTAAAACTAAAAAGAGCTGAAGCCCCATCTAAAAGGTGCAGGACAATTGGGCCTGGTCAGTAGAACTACTACTGCACAGAGGGAAAGAAGAAAAAATTGACATCCAGGCCTCCATGATCCTGTTGAAGTAATAAAGCAGGCTCATATTAGCTAGGAAAAAATATTCAGAAGGTCCAAGAAGCAAGATTTTCATGTGCTGACGACACTGGCAGGCTCTGAAAGGAAAAGTTTCAGGTCAGACTTTGCAACAAAAGCATAAAGGGTAAACTGTTAACATTGGTGACTGCTTAAAAGCAAAAGAAATAGACTTTTGACAGCTCCAAACAAATCATACTCGCTCTGCAACTAAGATAAGAGGATGGGTGAACAAAATCAGCTGTACTGTGTCTTGAGCATATCTCCATGGAAACTCAGTCATCTTCTGAAGTCAAAATGTATTCTGCATGATCATTCAAAATTTAAATAGTGGGATAGATTTTCCCCATGTGTTTATGCCATACTCCACTACAGAATGGAGGTCAGACCATCCATAAAAATTAGGATTTTTCTGGGACAGTATCTGAGGAAACAAAAAAGAGAAGCAAGAACAAGTAGGAAGATATTTGGAAGTATGTTGTTATCTCCTAGAATGAGATAATCCCTTTGTCATTGGTCTTGGGTAACTTGGGCAAAATTTTGGAGGATGTTGTAGCTCCTATTGGAGCTAGAACAGATTTGATGCTGGAAGCTCCTTGTGCAGTGGCATGCTTGGAGCCAGGACTGAGCAGCTGTGTGGGGGAAGGGACTAGAACATTAAATAAAGCTACTTGTTGACTGCCTGTAAAATTGGCTTCTAAAGGAAGTGCTACAGAGCACCATCCATTACCAAGTGACAGAGAGCCTTTTACAGCTACTCTAGACACAATCATAATTAAACTCTGTGTGTTCCTGTTCAGAATGGTTGGTTGTGGGTTATTTAGCTCAATATTTACAAAAAGGACAGCCCTTTCCTGTGCCACCTTAACCCTGGGCTGTTTTTCTCTTTTCTTCCAGATGCTGGAGAGCTCTTCAGTCCCTTTGTTCACTGTCTTCATCCTGCTTTTCATTTTGCTGCTCGTTGTGTTGCTCATCAGGAAAAACGGCACTGCTGCCCTTATCTGGAATGAAATAATCCGGGAGAAAGTAACCAATTTCTTCATGAATCAGAGCAAAGAACAGAGGATTTTAAATTTTGTGCTGCAGAATGCAGTCCGAGGAGACCCCTATAGTGTGGTGGACACTATAGATAAATACTGCTCCCAGAAAGAGTGGGCCATGAATGTGGGTGATGAGAAAGGTAATTGCAGCAGGGGTCAGCATCTGAAAAGATCCTTCAAGACTAGCACAGTACAGGATATCTGATTATATTCACATGGCAACTTTCACCTGCTGCTGCTGCAAAAACCCTGACCCACAGAGCCTTGTGGTCAGCAGAGTAGTTCTGTGAACAGTGGTGCCTGCTCATGCAGATGTTTTTGAGGAGGGGTATCCAGTGACTCATCCAGAAAGTCACAGCACCAGATGTGGGGTTTGTGTTGTGCACATTGCAAGTGTGTAAGCAGAGAGTGATAACTGATGGGAAAAATCTAGGGTTGTATTATACCTCACTTTATACACAGGGTGCCTTTAAGGCACAATTCATTATATTAAATACTTTCAGATCCTTAACAAGAAGATAGCAAATTGAAAAAACCCCCCCAAATTATGTTTAATTACATGAATTTTGTGAATGCAAGCATAAATTAGAAGTTTCTGTTGAAGGGAGAAATCCTATCCTGTCATACAGTATCAGACATTGTTACTATGTAGTGAGTAAATCATGTTGTTCTTGTCTCCTAAAGAAAAATTTGGGAACAGAAACTTTTTTTTTTCATAGCTGCAGGAAAGCAGCAATCTTTTCAAAAAACTATAATGGCAAAATGTTAGTATGTTCCCTTATGAATTAGAAACAAAAGTACCTCTTGCTGTGAACTTTCTGGGGAAATTTGCTTAGTCTGGGATTAACATAGCTAATGAAATGCAACTGTAAGCATTGTAATAAAAATGCTCTTCTGACATGGGTATAGTTTTTGAAAGTAGCTTCTCAGCATACCTGGCTGGGATGCTTAGGGCAGCACAACAGTGCGTAATGGCTGAATAGGAATACTTAAAACTCTAAACTTTGAACATTTGTTCTTAAATTCTTGATAATTTCACTCTAGTTTTGCTCCAATGGCCTTTACTCAGGCAAGAGCCATCAAAGCTAGTGCACCTTTAGTCCCTGAGATTTCAAGAGTGACTATATGGCCTCAAGATGCCTCATCCTCATCCTCATACTCCTAAACAACACCCAGAAGAATATCCCTTAATGGCCATGGCTTAAGAGTAAAATCCCTTCCACTACTTTTTGAGTTTAGTTATCTAGTTTCTAGCCATACAAATAAGAGGAAATTTCTCACAAATAAATCTCATAAATAAATCCTTTTCTTTGTAAGGACTGAATATAGTACACGGTCACTTCTTTTTGGGAACATTTTCTGTTGTTAACAATTGACTAATGTTTCCCATCCCACAAATTCATGCAGTCAAACCAAATATTTTGCAACTTTGTAAGTTGACTTTTTTCCTTTAAAGATGAGTATTTAGAATAAGAATTTTTATATCAATCTACAGCATGTAACATTAGCAGCAAACATGAGCACTCAAAATCCGAAAGTTATGTATTTCACAAATATGGCCAGTTTCTGGCTGTTACAACTTCTGCCAGTAAGTTCTTGGAAAAATTTACTGCATTTCCCCCTTATAACACTATAAATTAGTTAATTCAGGGAATTATGTAAGTTATAATCAGGAAATATAAGTTAATTCAGGGAATTCCTTACTCAGAAATGTGTATATTGTGAAACTAAGATTTCTTTTAGTTGAAAGTTTGCACTTTGAAACTTGAAAAAATGTCCATGATTATCTTGAGCACAAGCTAGTTTGCAAAGGATACAGTACATAATTTGACATCAATGCTTAAGTTTTGAATGTCTTGAGCAACTGAGTATGTGGATTTTTAAAGCTTCTTATCACTACCTTGCTTTTCTGTATATGAAACAGTTTGAGTTTGTCAAAAGGTAATCTTTTCCCATTTTAATCAGGTAAAATTCTAGACAAGACAGTGGAAGAGGTCAATCCATCAGTTGCCCTGGAGCTGGGAACGTACTGTGGCTACTCCGCAGTGAGGATTTCTCGGCTACTGAAGGCAGGAGCTCGTCTGCTCACTGTGGAGTTCAACCCAGAATTTGCTGCTGTAGCTAAACAGATGATTGAGTTTGCTGGAGTACAAGATAAGGTAAATACCATTTTGTCTGTAACAACTACAGCAAAACTGGTTAGATTTTCTTTTTTTTTTTTTTTTCTTGTACCCATGGGCTTATAAATTTAACCAGCTCCATGCTTAGTTACAGTGCCTGACCTCTTACAGCAGAACTTAACTACACTGCCTTCCAAAAGCCAGAATAATATTGGGTTTCTCAATATAAACTAAAAGGTTCAAATTGGTGTCAAGACTGACTACAAAAAGCTGAACCATAGTCCAGTTTGTTACAAAAGCTCACAGGAATCAGTTGTATTATGTGCAGTGGACTTCAAATGAGAAGTATTTACCCAAATCTAGCTGGTCACAGTACCCATACCTAAGTTTTGTGCAGTTAGAGGTGTCTTGACTTTCTATAGCTGGTTGAGATGGAGATGTTTCCAGTCTATATCCCCCCCCGGTTGGGGGATTCATGCCTGAGAAGTGCCTGTCTATTCAGCAGACAGCTCACTTCAATGGAGCTGGAAACACTGGAGGAATAAGTCCCACCAAGGGACCTTCTAATGTGTTTCTTAACTTCTTGAAGAGAACCTGAAGTACCAGTGACATCTAAAACTGCATTTCCCCATCTGATTTAATCTCCTGATCAGCTATGAGTCATAAACCAGACATTTCCTTACCACTTTCTTCCTCTTCTCATGGTATATGGTGCTTACCTAACAAAAATCCACGTGCAGCAGCTGCTTTCAGTTTAACAGTAGTTACTCCAATAAATCTGTGAGAAAGATGGAACAACCTCTGTCTTGTCTCTTCCTTCTCCTGGCTATATCAATTTTATATACTGTAGCCTCCATCTTTATTCTAACCTCATCTGTTCTCTGCATTTTTTGCTTCCTTGGACTACAAGACTCAACTGAAATGTAATAAAAAAGAAGTAATTAAAAGCACTGTTTTCAACAGGAGATTTCCATGTTTCCAATAAAGACACACACTATACAACGTAAACAACAGGTCACTTTTTCTGTCATTAAAGACCAACAAAATCTGAAACACCTAAATTCGTATTTTGGAACATAACTGAGTTGGTTTGTCAAAAATAAAAAAGTACATTTGCCCTAACCCTACCAAATAATTCAGCTGACATAATATTGAGCTATAGACATGATCCTTGATGTCTGGCTACAATTTCAAATGAGCTGGGAGTATGTGATTTTTCTTACTGGTTTGCAGTTCATCAGATGGATTTGTATTTCAGGTAAAACTCCTAGAAGGCCCTTCAGAGGAAATTATCCCCCAGCTGAAAAAGAAATATGAAGTGGATACTCTGGATTTTGTCTTCCTGGACCACTGGAAAGACAGATACACACCAGACACCAAACTGCTTCAGGTCAGTTTGCACAATTCCAGTCTTGAAAGTAAAGTAGCAAATACCTTCATGTCTGTGAGGCCTCTATTCCTTATGAGGGACCTCATTCTGCTATAAAATGAA
The DNA here is from genome assembly GCA_013400435.1 of Pycnonotus jocosus. Lineage (NCBI taxonomy): Eukaryota > Metazoa > Chordata > Aves > Passeriformes > Pycnonotidae > Pycnonotus > Pycnonotus jocosus. Next base: position 396,542 of record VWYP01029577.1, read on the forward strand.
GACTGGCAGCCAAAATAGCAGCCTTACAAGAAAAGAGGATTTTAAGGACAGCACCACAGGCCCTAAACTTTTGTTAAGGACCTCTGCCAACACTACATAGCTCAGGACTCAGCGAGTACTGCTGAACCATTCTGTTTCCTGAACATACAGGTGTGCAGTAGAAATCCTACCTGGAGGAATGCACAGCCTGAGTCTTACACTCCCTAGAGTGTCTGTATGGTCACCAGCCAGAACACTTGACCCAAATCCCACCCTGATCCTGGGAGTGGGTGAGACTTGGGACCTGCATGTCCCAGCTCCACCTCTTTAATTACCTCAGTACCCCTTTTTTTGCCTGGCTCTGTGGTGCCAGTAGAGCCTTTTGATGCAATACCATTTTCCATATATAGGGTAGCACAGCTAAAGTAGCACAGACTCTGATTTGTCTTGGAATCTTTACACTCCACCTAATTAACTGGCTGCAAAGCAACGTTAAGAAGAGTGCACACTGCCCCAGCCAGGCACTTCCTAGGGAAATACTGTCCAACCCTATATCCAGCCCCAAATGTGGAAAAATTATGCTTATTTTTTCCCAAGCTGCCTTAACCATTCCTGTGGGTATTACAAAATAAGTTGGCTGTAACAGCAGTAGGCAGTGGCAGAGGACTTCTGGATAGGAAGGTATTTGCAGGTGTTAAGTAACAGATTGACAATATCTGTACCTATCAACAGAGCACATACAGATACTCTCCTAACTGATAAAATGTTCTACAACTGCCCGTTTTTATGGAAGTGACATTTTTCAATTATTTTCTTCACAAATAAATCCACTTTTTTTGAGCCTGCCTGTTAAATTGAGAATCTGCCAAATACTTCCTGACCTCTGCTTGAGGACTACAACACTATTTTCTGACCCAGGCCCGCTGGTTTTCTAGTTTTAAGCCTTGTCCTCCAGAAAGCTGTTTGAAAAGGAAATTTGTTTGGGGTTATGAACAGCTAGTATTGAATTTACACAGCAGTAGCTGAAGAAAATGTTCCCTCCCTACAGTTATTTTGTACTCAGAGAATGCTTTCTTTTAAACTGCCTGTGTAAGGATGACTGAGCTCTTTCCACAGTGCATCCTTATCGGAACTTAGCCATCACAACACAGCCAAAACAAACAGGCAGTTCAGTTCCATGGTAGTGGTAAGTCTGATGCAACTGTGATACCAAGTTACAAAAAACTCCCATGGAATTAAGAGGAGCAAGACAAAGAAAAGATCCTCAGATTTTCTCAGATGTCACAAACTTTCTAAAAGGTATTTTTGGCAGGTATTGAAGTATGAATAGTGAACATGAAGTATGCGTATATTCAGATGAAGTATGTATATATTGAAGTGGTCCAGACAAAAAGGCCAGACACAAACAGCATCTGAAATCCTGATGACCAGTGGAAAATCCAGTGTTGTCTCTTGCAGGCTTCTGTAAGCTGTGCAATAGAAACAGACTGGAGGGTATTTGATGTGGCTCTCAAATCATTTCTACTGTGCTGACTGGTGTTCAGTCCCCAGAGGCAAGAGCAATAAGCTCAAGGGCTTCTGCAGGACACTCATCAACAGAACTGCTCTCATAGACTGGGAGTGACAAAGAACACTCCATGCTTCAGCTACAGCTACAGCCTGTAACCACAGGATAACCACCAAGCTGATTTAGCTACAGACTTTGTTTTAAAACAGCTGGTAAGCCCAGATAAGCAACTTCTTCTAGACAAAAAATACCAGTAAAAATAAGGTTTTTAGGTTTACTAAGTCTAAGTATTGCACTTGAAGTGACTGCTACAAGTTAGCTATGTCTTAAGGAAATTTGTTAGAGGGATCTTCATTGTGCAACAACCTTGCTTCACGCCCAGATCCCAAACAAAATGGCAGGAAGTTGCTTAAGATGAAAGGAAAGCAAGCATAGAAAAATTTTCATTCTTTTAGCATTTTTGGAGTCTGACTGAGACTGGCCGAAGCTCATGCTTGCTACTCTCAGGTGCCCTAAAGAGCTACTACTACAGTTCAGTGCCATATTAAAAAAGTTTTTAAATATGAGGCAAAACAAAGCCACCTTACTGATCATGTAGACACAGCTGGAAACCAACTGAGGAGCAAACCACACACTTCCACTTGATTTGCTATTTCAGAATCAGCATCTCTAATGTTCTACTAAGAAACAGAAAAAGTCAGCAAATGACCACAAAGGATCCGAGAGTTACTCAGCTTCTCTCATGTCTCTTCCATCTTCCAGACCTATACCACAAAAGGTTTTTGGATGCAGGCACTCAAGTATACCTGGTTAACATGAAAGTACATTACATTCAAACCAATATCTGCTTAACAGCCACTATGAAGCCATTTCTCTTCTTTCTAGGAATGCAACTTGCTGAGGAAGGGCACAATTCTTCTGGCTGACAATGTAATTTTCCCAGGAGCTCCAGATTTCCTTAACTATGTCCGCAAGAGCCCCCATTTCCAATGCACTAACTACCCATCTCATCTGGAATATATGCAAGTGGAAGATGCTATGGAGAAGGCTGTGTTTTTGGGATAAAGAGAGTCATTAATAATCAATTTTTGTTTCAAATGATGTAAATACAACTGCACAGGTTAACTTGTCCATGCTTTACAGTTTTAAAAATTTTTATTAATTTTTTATTTTCAAGCCTGTAATTAAACAAGCACTAGTGATCTTTTTAGGTGAGGTAGAACCCAAAGTATGGAGTAAGGTGAGCCTGTGCCATTGTTCCACATTGACTGGGCAGACCCAAGGTGATGAACATTGCCTTGCCGTGACCAACACCTCATCAAACAACAGAGCCTGTTATTTTGAGCTCAACTTGAACAACCACAGTTTGGGTTTAGGGTGAAGTGGAGAAATACACTGAAACTTCTGAAGACTTGTGTCCCCAAGCTAAACTCATTAATCATTAGTAAGAGTGGAAAAAAAATCCATGTTGCAAGGAAAGACCATTTCGTGTGCCCTATTTTTGCTAAATTAGTAGCATGCCTCTTGATGCACTGAAGGCTCCTATTGTGAGATCAGATACTTCTTTGCACATTTACTACAAAAGTTAATCATCTCTATGTGAGAGAAAAGAGCAGACACTGAAAGAAGAGAGACCCATGCAGTGACGAGAAAAACAAAACAGAATTTTCAAAACACAAATAAAATTAATAATCTGCCCATGCAGAGGCAGAGAAAACTGAAGTAGTAAACAGGTGAAAACAAATAGAGTAACAAACAGGTAACAAAAGGAGCAGACTCTTTCTGAAAGAATACAAAACTACCTAATATTTGACTTTGAGAATATGCTGTTTATCCCCTCATTATACTGTACATACATAGTACATGCTTTTTTAGGGGCAGGGCAAGCTGCTTACTCTGAATGCTGGGTATGTTTAAGATGCTGTACAGAAATAAAGTCCAGAGAGAATGGGTTTTAGCAGGTGGGTCCTGCACACCCTGGTTAACCTCAGTGCTGTTACACCGTGTGAATAGTGTGGGTTGTCATTGAGAAGATGAAAAGCCAAATACGAAGTCTCTTAAGTCATCTGAATGATGAAGAAATCCAGTGGCATTTCCTAGCATGTCCTGCTGTGATTATATAAGGCAAGTCACATTTATAAATAAAAAATAAAAAACAGAGCAGGGGCATGACTTTCATTTTTTCCAATGAATTCTGTACTACCCATGAGGCTTCCAGACTTGAATTAGCCACAGAAAGATAAAACAGTTGAGAATCAGAGTGAAAATCAAGGATAACCATTCTTGTCTTTCCCAGTAGGAATTCTTCCAAGCCTGTTACAAGTTTCTTCCTTGTATAGCCCACCTTACTGCAGTGGTTCCTCCCCTGGCCTGTGTGCTGCAGAAAATCCACCTCCAGGACACTAGTAAGAACCAGAGGATCACAAAAAAACCCTAGAACAGGCTAAGGTGACAGAGTCAGTTTAGAAATGGACCAAGCAAACCATGGTGACCCATCCATTTTGCAAAGTGTGCATTTCACAGGGATAGCAGAAGGAAACACTATCAGAGTTTTCCTGACAAGTGAACTTGTACTGGGTTACATTTTGCAGAAGCAGCTTCAGTCGACTCTGCTATGCTGTTCTGTGTAGAGCCAACACTGAGTTCTAACACCTCCATCTCAGTTCTAACTCCTCCAGTCAGTGATTTGTTCTGTAACACTGCTCAGCAGCACGTCCTCTTGGTATTCAGCTCAACTCTAAGTCATTGGACCAAAGTCCTTCAGGTGGCTGGAAGCAATTTTTGCAACATTTGCAATGCAAAATCATCTTTAAGCACATTTACTGGAGTACAGAAGTTTCTAGAGAAAACTGGAAAATCTGGATACATAAAGTGGACCAGAAAATTTGTCTGTACATCTAAAGCCTTGACTCCAAAGAGTTCTTGCTTGTGTTGAAGCACTGAACACCTCTGCACCCAACAGACACTCCTGTCACAGCAGGGAACATCACACAGGCTGATGAGCAAACCAGTCTCAGAAGGACAAGTAAGTGTAAACAGGTAGACTCTTCTGCACTTTACAAGAGAGGAACAGAAAAATGCATCCTACTCCTTGTTAATGGCCAAAATTACTGTTCAAGAGACTGTCAAGATTAAAAAAGGTGGGAACCTGTAGAGTGGAAATTTCAAAAGGTGCAGTAGTGAATTATGTATTTGTAATACATGTGGCAAATGTAACAGCTACCTTTTAGTATAAAAAGGTACTTTTAATTAATTAGAAAGCATCTCCTACATGGCAAATTATAAAATGAAACACAATATATGTACTACCAGAATATCTGCAGAATTCCATATGTAAGAAAAAATTTTCCACTTCACTACATTTTTGAAATGCTCTTAATTATTGGTGGCAAGGGATGAAAAGAAAAAGCCTGACTCAGTTTGCATGACTGACAATTAGAAAAAAAGGCTTTTGGTCAGTTGAGCAAATATGATCTGGAGTCACTGACACATAAACGTGGAATCTCCCAGGGAGAAGAGGCACTTTTCAAAATAAAGTCACGCTTTGAATTCTGGGAGAAGCAAAAGGCAGACAGTGGGTCTTCTAATTCAAAAATATTCTAAAAACCTACTGAGTGTTACTGTAACACCAGCCTACTACAGCTAGAAGACACAACCTATTCTTGCACAAACTGTATGGAATGATGCATGTGGAGCATGTGCTTAAGGAGTGCCCATCAGAGTGTACCACTGATAGAAAGTTCCCAAGGGGAAGAACTCCCCTAAAATCAACACACACCTCTCTGCAAATTCTCACAGCTCATGTCAGAAATGGATGAGCTCACCAAATACTGGTAATTTACATCTGTTCTCCAGATGACAGTTCCTGTCTAGGTTGTCTCAGTGATTCAGGCAGTACATGAGAGCGAGGTCTGGTCAAAAATGGCCAGAGCCTCTTTGTTACCTCAAAGGGACATGAAACTGTCTTTCAAAATACTGAACCTATTTGGCGTACAAGAAGGAAGGAGCATTTAAGAGGAAGTCAAACCTAGCACTACTGCCTTCTGCATAACAGCACCTAATGAAGCAATCCTTCCCTCAAAATTTACTTGTCTGAGTACAGAGCAGGTATCACATGTTTGTACAGGAGCCACTGCCTCCCACTGGCATGAGGAAGTGAAAAGCAGCTCACAGGAGAATTCTGAGCAATGAGTCAAACACTAAATGCAGTGAAGGAGACATAAAGAAACCCCTACAAGAGCAACAAGGAGAGAGACCTCTGAGGTCCCAACTCTCCCATCCAAGGTGACACCAGCAGGGCAGTGATGTGTCCTTACTTGGCTGAGCAATCAATCAGGCATCAGTTATAAGGTACCTTACAAATAATAGCTATGATTTCTGGGCACATGCACACACACACACACATTAAACAGAGTACCAGAGTTTCAGTCTTTGCCTCTGTCTCTACAGCTCAGTTAATGGCATTATAAAGCACTTTCCCATTTCAAAAGATCCCCCAGCAGCTTGTACCAGAACAAGATCCTGCCAATGCTGTGCTTCAGAGACCTTCAAAGTAAGACACTGGGGAAGAGACCCTTGAGGACAGAGTATTACCCCAAAACACTGCTGAAACCTGAAACAGATGAAGGCTTTGATATTTCTTGCCCATTGTTACCAGATTAACCTTTCACCTGCAGGACTCACCACTTCCATTTGCCCAACCTGTGATAAGCTGGAAATGAAATCATTTTGACAGCTATAAAATGTCAGTTGTAAAAACAACATATTTGTTTTAGCTCAGTACCTTACCTACAGCATATGCTATTCATTGCTATATTTGTGCACCCACAAAGGGAAAATCAGATTCCTCCCTGCAGTGGAAGAATGACACCAAGGTGCAGGATGCTGAATCCAGGAGCCCACATCTTATCACAGCATTTGTGAAACTGTATCCTCCAGCTGCAAGAACAGAGCCAGAGATGATTTTACAAAACATCTGGGGATGCATTTAAGACTTCTGAAGTAAGGAGGGAGGGTAAGCTGGAGATGACCTTCCAAGTGCTGTTTGCAAACATTTGCATGTAAATGAAGCTTTATATAGTGCTGTGAATGGTACAATCAAGAATTCATATATGGCAAACTTTGTTACTGGCAATGATTCATCAACTTTTCACTCACAGAAAACCTAACCTCCACTCTCTAAGACCTTGCAGAACATCCTCTTGAGATGTATCAGGTTTTGTCAGGCTTCACAAAGGCATGGTGGTGAACATGGTGTGTTTACGTGTGATCTCTGTGTCACTGATCTCACACAGATGAGGCAGTCCTCAAGAGAATGAGTATCTGTCAGTAACTGTTACCTTAAATACATGGGTGACTCCTCCTTAGCAGGGTTTTCTTCCATTCCACAGTACAAAATGTAAATTATTTGGCACATCCTCCAAGTAACAATTTCTCATGTCAACCAAACCTCATACATTGCTACAATTTGTTTTTCTTACACACATTTCAGAAATGTGCAATCTTTGTAAAGTTACATGGATTTTGTGACTTTTTTGGGAAAGGTTAGTAGCTTCCCAAATGGAAAAGCTATCAGCAACTTCTGTGCTCACAGACATGCTGGCCCTTGAACAGTGGCGTAGAAGTATTTCCCACAGAAATATGCTTGTGTATTAAAAAAGAAAAGAACCCCCACGATCTACAGTCCAGGGTCATGCTACCACTCCAGCATATGGCAATGAGTCAAAAATGTTCAGCTTTACTTGCTTAGAGGACATTTCAATTGCCCCTCATTACCACTGACCTTTTGCTAACACAGAACATTGACCTGAGCTAGGGTTGAGTAATCTCTTGCCACAGAAAACTGCCGCTGCAAAAGCCAAAGAATATTTGAGATACCTGATGTAACAAAAAGATAACCAATGGCACATGTATTCTTTCCAGGCATGGTTTATTGAAAACACACCAAATTGTTATCCTACATACCTGGTTTCTAACAAGCATTCTACTTGTCTGCATTATGGAAAGATCCTATCATAATAATAATACATTCCGTCACGGTAACATTTGTTCTATGAAAAGCATAATCCACCTTTTTTTCCTCTCCATACTTGTAAAATCAAACCATTCTAAGTGTTTCAGTTTATAGTACAGTGTAAATACAATGCAAAATCCCACCAGTCTAAACTACAGAGAGAATGTTGAGCAGTATTACAGAAAACACATTGTTGATTTTTTTAAATTGTCCTACCATGAAAATTTTAAGGCACGTGATAGTTACAAACACATTAGCTACTAATTACCAGTAAGCTTCTTAGTCTAGTTATTTTGTTTTTTCTGAACAGTAAGAACCAGATTGGCAGGCCTTGTAGTATCTGCACTATCTTCCTCCTCACCTTGGACTTCAGATCATTCTACCCTGATGTTGAACTTAAGACAGAAAACAAAGGCTCATAATATCTTCCCCTTAAACACACTAAATTAGTTATTGTATCAGTAAATCAGAGAATTTCTCTGTCAAAGATAAGGAAACACCAGATTTTAGGGGCATCATAACAAAGAAATTTTCCAAGAAACTACACCTATATAAACACCTTCAAAAACTCCACCCCAACAGCACAAACCTGCTGGCTGAAGGTATTGGCACACTGTAGGTTTCACTGAGCCAGCAGTTGCTCAGCAAAGGAGGCTATAACCACTCTTATGTGCCCATTTGGCTTCTGAAGCTTTGCTTACTCGAGGGTTTGACATGTGCACCTCTCTCACAGGTAGCTGAGCCTATACTCAGCCTTAAGGCAGGTAACAGAAGGTAACTCACCACCTTCAGTCTCATGGAACTGCTCTAGGAGGGAAAACTGCTTTGCCTAGCACAAGGCTTTCCTGCTAGAAAGCATTACTGAAAGTGCTCCTCAGAGCTGGCACCAACTTAGGAAACTGCTGTAACAGATACACCACCCCTAGGTTTCTTCATGTATCCCTGACACCAAGTCAGTTCCTAGTCCCCAGGTCAGGCCTTTTTGGGGCATCTTGGCAACAGAGATCAGATTTGCTTCCCTGACAGAAGCACGTTCAGAACCAGAAGGTCTGAGCATGTGGGAGCAGATCTGGGATAGGCAGCAGTTATGCCAGAACAGGAGACACTGAAGATCAGGACCTATGGCTGCCCAAGCTGTTCCCTAGGGAGCATTTCAAGCTGACAACACACCTTGAGTTGCATTTATGGCTATATTGCTACTTAAATCCACAACAGAACCAAAATGTCCTACAGCCTTGCCTTTTTGCTCTCCTTGGACTCTGCAGACACACTGACTGATCTGGGAAGCACGACTGCTCGCACACTCACTTGATGCCTCTCCAGGGGAGTTGGCACATGATGTTTTTTCAACTTGCACAGCTCAGTGAAAATGCCTGGGAGATATGCGAGTCACCTTCCTGGCAAGAAGGTTCTACAGTAATCACACACTAAAAGAAGCCTCCCTTTCCCCTGTGTTATCTCAGCCCTCACTGGGCCATCAAATTTCCTCCTCCTCTTTAGCAGGAGTCTTGCAACACCATCACTTCCTTCCACGACCATCCCTCCCACTACAATTTCTGCAGGTAGAAATCTCTTCTACCCCAGCCTCTTACAGGCAGATTCCCTCCTGTTTCCACAGTGGAGTCAACAGGAAAAGAGGAGGCCACATACCTGAGCCCTAAAAAGCACTGCCTGCCTTTTAGCAGGAGACTCTAAACCCTACTGCAGCATTAGTCACACACACTGCCACTTTCCCTTCTTTACATACAGTCCCTGCTGCCAAAATACAATTACGGGTTCATCCACCCACATCCCAGAACAGCTCAAACAGCCAGTCACACTTGTGCCAACAAGGGGAGAGGTGAGGGCAGGGATGGGCACACATCCCAGCAGTGAGCTTCTGGCCATAGACAAGAAGGACATTAAATCACCAGACCTGGTTCAAAGTACCCTGCTTTGGACCTCAGCAGGTGGGCTGATAATACAAGGTGATAGTCTCACATACAAGTCATCCCACAACCTGTTTTCTTTCCTCACCATCCAAACAAGTTTGCTGAGAAGAAAAAAAACCCACAGTAATGTTGAGGATGGGTTATTGCTCCATACTTGGGAATTAGTTGTCAATGTAAGGCATGGGAAGGGTGGGGGTTTGATTTGTGATTCCCAGGGGAAGCCTTAGCCCATCAACTTAATATCCAACTTCTTGACACACCATCCTCTGATTTTCTGCAGCAATAAACCATGTTATCAGCTCACAACTCTGCTGGCTGCTGTAACACCCCCAGGAAAACAAAGAACAGTTTGCTACGATGACCTGGGCAGCCACTGCCATCTAACCAGACAGGGACAGTTCAGGGTGCAGTGTAAATACCAAAAAGACATTTGGGAGAAGTGAGATGGGGTCTGAATCTGCTTCTCAAATATCCTTAGTGTTTTTAGCCCATTAATGACAGAGAACAAAGTCGACTCCAACCCAGATTCTGAGTGTCTCTGTAGTGTCCCACTAAGAGCCATGGGATGTCTAGGATTGGAAGTCATGACCATAACTGGCCCCAGTCACTTCACCTGCCCCTCCCTGCAGTTTTCTCTGTTAATTTCTCGCTGGCTTTGAAATATCTGCACAATAACTAAACCACAAAGTCTTAGCAGAGACTCCTTTCAACAGTCAGGTCTTTATTTTAAGTGAACTTTTTTTCTCAGACTCCTTTGGTAAATATATGGTTTGAAGTAGATCAGGGACAGACTGACAGCACGGCCCTTCTCTTACACTCTTCTAGTCAGCTACAAAGCAGGTTCCATTGCTAATTACTGAACGTTTTTAAAAAAATCCTTTCATATACAAAAAGAATACACCAAGTACATAACCAAAAGTGATATAAAACTCTTCTGTGTAGCTTGGTTAAAAGGGTCTCCGCATATTGGCAGAACAAGTATGAAAAGAGCACCATTGATATAATATACAGTCAACGATGTATCTGGTTTCATTGCCACACTTTATGTCTACACAGAGAGACACTACCCTGACACAGAGTCACAGGTGCCTCTCTTTGCTTCCCTTGATCCGCTGAGCATCTTTGGCCCAATAGGACTCTCATGCAGGTGAAAAAACAAATCTTTGCTATGTTGATTTGCTCCAAGCAACTTCACCTTCCTCAGGATCCAGAATGATACTGCAACGTACATGGAAGATGAGGGTCAAAAAGGGAGGGTGCGAAGCAGCACACGTATCATCCAAATCACTGACAGCTTCTGGCATCAGTCTTTTTTCCCTGAATCAACAAATGCTTCCCTCTCCTGCAAACTACTTTACATGGTTTTGTTAACCTATTCTCTGCACAACAATATATATATATATAGATATATAGACTTTTATTTATTTATATATATGTATCATGTCAAATTTTTAATATACTCAAGAAGATACAAAGCTCTTGGTACTCGCTTTTTTTTAAGATTTTAAAACTTTTTTACAAAAAATGTAATGGTTACTATTACAGTAATATTTTGGGGAGATTGCTGGATACTTCCCCTTTTTACTTACAAAAGGAACGGCAGGCACTGAAAACCGCAAATTATGTTTGCTAGACTTAAAAATGTGCTTTCCAGTCACACCGTTTTTAGGAGCTTGTTTAAAACTAAATGTGGCAATCAAAGAACAGTGGCAACCAAATAAAATCAGCAAAAGTCCTCTCATGCTGCTACTGAGACATTTGCTTCCTATTCTCATCTGCTGCCCTCCCTTGACCAATGCCTGGAGACAATCAGTGATCTGAAATCATTTAGTTCCTGGCATTTCCCGATACCACATTTGCAGAGTATGTTCTCTTGAGGTAAACATTCCCCTACAGAAGGCAGGCCTTGGCATCCTGGAGGAGAGCTGCTGCACATGGGTGATTTTCACGCCAAATGAAATATGCAATCTCAAAACAAAAAGCAAAGGTACACAGAAACCATGACAATGATTTTAAAATGCCAAACCAGTTCCCTTTGTGGCATTTTTCATCAGGATCTATAGCCCAAAGCAAACATGGATCCAACATTGAAAAATTTACCATCAAATGTAAGTGACAGACTCATCTCAAATTTATATTTATGTGTTCAAAATAAGACATCCTACAAAAAAGCTCCTATTTCCTTCAATGCCTTAACAGCTATGGCAAAAGTAGTTTATCATCATCAATGCAACAATGATAACATTTAACATGAAAAGCTCCTTATTGCAATCTTTGAGAACATGAAAATAAAAAGCCAGCCAACTCCGTTTCCCAGCACAGGTTTTTGAACCAGGGACACTGAAACCTTCCATAAACTGCTCTCTAATATGTGGAAATAAAAACAGAGACATTACAGAATTCAAAAGGCAGAAGTATTGTACACCAGATTATAATGATAATATAGCACTGTGATTGATATAGCTTACTCTAAAAGCAGATTATACAGCTTGCATCAATTTTGTCATCCACTCTCCAGTTCATTTAACTAGCTTTTAATAGTTTTTGTTCTGCATTTTCTCCTTGCATTGAAATCCAATAAACCCACTCAACATTCCTGCACTTTCTGTGGGAATAATAAAGAAAACCTAAAAATTTTTCAGAAAGCCTTCAAAAACATTAAGCGTCACAGTTCAAAAGAAATCCCCCCAAACAAAAACCAAAACAATGAGCCCCAAACCAGAAAAGTGCTATTCTCCTCATGGCTACACCTACGGTATCATTTCAAATATCCCGCAGTTCCTGTCTTGCTGTGAAGCTGCCGCATGACCTGCACTTCTCCAGCTTGGCACCATCCACATGTAAGAGTCACCTAAGAACGCAGCCAGCTACATGGAAGCTTGGATTCTCTTTTCTTGCTTTTCTTNCAGAGTGTCTCGCTGTAAGGCATCGTGCTCCGCTCGGCGATGGCACTCGGGTGGGTTTGCTCCCCACGCCCTCCTGAGACCTGCAGCCCTCCCAGTCTGAATGGCAGTGGTGACTGATGAGATCCTCTGGGTCGATTCAATGTTTGTTTCTCCCCCTCAATTAAAAAAAATGTGGTTGGACTTTAGCCCTGCAAAATGAAGTTAAGATGATTAATACCAGTCATTAGCATGGCCTTGGTGATCTCCATCACCTTGTGGTAGGACAGTGACTGAAAATGCCAACCTATGCCAACACATGGGTTCCTTGAAGGGCATGTCTGGGAGAAAACAAGCACAGACTTCATTTTTTGAAGTCAGGATCCCTCCTGTAGGGCTTCACTGCTCAGAGCAGAGTGCAGGAGTGAAGCAGGCACTGCAGGCACATTGATGCCAACCCTGTGCCATGGCCGATCACACAGCGCTGAGCAGCCGAGGGAGGCCAGCGGTGCCAGGACCTGCTCCGTGACAGCACCTCACAATGCTGGGCAGGTGCTTCCAACCAGGAACAGAAACAATCTGCTAACACCTTGCATTTCTACTAGACTGAAAGGAAGGAGAGGAAAAAATATCCAACACCACCACCCAAAAACATACAGGAGCTTTCTCTCTCATTAATGCAAGGGATTTCCATGTAGAATTATGGGGGTAGATGACAGTTCATGGTTTGGAATTTGGGCCCTTAAAGCTCTTGCCCACTCTCATGGGAAAAGTTTCTCAGTGCCTTCATGAGAGTCACAAGAAATTTCCTGTAGTCATAGCCAGGGGCACACCACCTGCTGTTCCAAACATAGCATCCTCTGACAGAGTGCCAGAAGGTATCACTGGGGTAACTCGAGCAAGACAGCAGGACACAGATTAGCAGTGGCAGGAGCAAAGAAAGGCCGGTGACATTGCTGAGGAACTTGGCACGTGGCAAAGGCAGACAACTAGAACACAACAAAAAGGCACCTTTCTTTAGTGACACACAATAAAAAAAAAGAAAATGCAAAGTGGGAGTTGTGGGTCACTATTTATTGTGTAACCAATATCATCTCTCCTTGCAAAGTAACTTGGGTACAGTCAGCAGCTTTCCTTCTGTAATTTGTGGGAACCTTAGGGGACATCCAAAAATAGTCAAGGATATGTTTTTTCTTAAGTCTCAGGCTAATCCTTATAATGAGCATTGAGGGAGAAAAATGGTTGGAAGCAGGAACACGCTACTCAAATTCATTCCCATGGCCTAACAGCAGAAATATTTCACATTTCAGCTGACAACTAATCATTCACATTATTAATTTTCTGCCTGGTTATTTGACAGGTTATTTTTAATCAAGCAGTGGTGTTTGATTGCATTTCATTAAAGATACACTGAATAATGTAAACACCACTTTTTTTCTTCCAAATGCACTTTCATGTATCTGTAAGTTAGCAGTTAGATTTGAAGAGATTCCACAGCTATACAGATCATGCACAAGAGAAAGTTATTCACTAGCCCCAATTACCATTAAAAGGACCTACCATGCATGCAAATTAGACCCAGGAGTCAACAGGCTGGGGTTTAATGTCACGGGCATCCACCAGATTCACCGAAGCCCTGTTACTCCTGTTAATGTTTTTCCTATTTGTGTCATTCTGCAGCACAGGGTGAGGAGTTAAAGCAAAACAGAGCGGATTAATCAAACAAAACCACCAAACAAGTCAGCTTCAGGTAGCACAAGGGAAAATTAGTTGTAGAGAAAGAAACAAGATCAGCAAAGGCACAATACTGACAAAACCATGTGCAACAGTCAAAAGGTCACACTTCCCTGGATTCCCAGCCTCCCTTGAGCTTTCACACAGCTCATGAGCCACAACCCCCACAGCCACATTTCTGTCTGGCAGCACAAGGAGGAAGAGCAGCGGCTGCTCAGCTCTACCCAGGTGAGGGCAGGGCTGTGCACACCTCTGCTGTGCTGGATTCAGGCTTGGTGCTCAGAATCAAGAGGCAGCACAGGCTGTGGGTCACACACTGCTGAGGTGAAATGTTTTTTCCTCTCTTTCTCATAAAAGCAAAGCAGCCACTTCCTGAACTCTGCTTATGCTTCACTTCAGTCATACCCTGGAGTTAGGGCTGCTTGATGTGATTTTAAGGGTTGCATTGGACCACTTTAATGAATTTTGAGTGGAAAAAATAACAAGTACTTGTTAATTTTCTAACCTTATCCTATTTTCCTTAAAAAGATATTTTTTGCCAAGGTCCTATTGATCAACATCTTTACATAACTTACTGCATCCATTCCTGCTGCATCCTTGCAAAATGTACTAGAGCCATGATGAGGGAACTAGGAAGTTTATTTGATTGATATTGGCTCAAGCAGGACCCTCTCTTGCCAACTGGAGGAGGGGGACACATTGTAGGACTGCAGTAATCAGCTTAAAAAAATTTCAGGCAGATTGAAGCCACTCTCCAGGGTGTTCCTTCATGGAAAGGCAGAACACAGCAGGAAATGCCTGACTAGGCAAGTTAAAACAGGCAGGCTGGTGCAGTAAGACAACTTCCTAGTTTACCATCTATGGAAGTAGTTTTCTCCAAATCCCATTTTTTTATTTCCCTGTTCAGTGATGGGTTTGCCTTTCAACTGACTGAAGTTTAACTGTTTCCACTCAACATGAATCACCTGGATTTTCTGGTATTATCAACAATGTGTTGAAGGTTATTAAGGGCAGCAGACTAGCAATAGTGTCTTGTACCACTGACTCTTATTTCAATGAATCCTCATTTTCTTTCTTGAAATTACTCCCCAAGGGGAAAACCCAAGCTTGTTTTAAGGCCAGGGAGAACTGGTGGCCACAACATTAACAGACTTGTTACTCTGCAAAGGTACAGAAATGCAACAGAACTTACACAGAGCCTACTGAGTCACATTTGCACACAGCCCATAATACAGAACGCCTTGTAAAGTAAGTATTATTTTTAATTAGAAGGTAGTCTAAATTTGTATTTAGAAGGCACACACATAACTGCATATCCCTTCTTCCCTCTCCATCTCCCTGGCCCATGGCCATAGTCCACCATCAGGGCTGTGAATGAGTGTTGCAGAAATGAGTACCATTCACCACACTGCTAGACATGGACACACAAGATCACACCTATTTCTCATGGTGAAGACAATAGAGCAGCATGACAATCTGAAGAGACTTGTCAAAACAAAGTCTGAGCACAGTTACACAGCTCAGGGCTAGGGAATGCTGCCTGGACAAGGGCAACAGAACAAACACTTTCTATTTTTACAACCTCATCCACTTCCAAGAGTATAGCAACTACCTGCATTTGCTCCTGCACTGGAAAGCAACATTTTGTTTTTATTTCCAGTTAGCCAAGTGCTAAATTACAAAATAATGCCTTTATGTGAAATAAAGAAAGGCCCTTTACAGCCCCCTGGTGAGTGACTACCCTGTGTTTCTGGCTGAGGACACTCGATTCCTTTCCTCCCAAGGCACTAACTAGCACTCAGCAGTAAGAGGGAGCTCACTTTTAAAGGTTCCTTCTCGGAGGCATCTCCTGTGTTATCACTGCTCTTGTACTTGCGTTCCTTGTCCCGGTGGTCGATGGTAGAATATCCATCTGAGGAGAAAACACAGCAGTCAGGCATGAAGCACAAACAAGAGCAGAAACAGAGCTGATGCAAGCAGAATTCTTCAGCAAAGGGAAAGGAAAACAAACCACCACAAGCCAAAGACACAGGCAGCCTGCTTCTCACGTGCTCCAGCTCTGAAATTTCATTTTTACCAGCTAAAAACAAACAGAGAAGCCTTCTTTTTATAGCACTGCCAGATACTGGCACTCATTAGCAAGCAGCACTGTTTTCATCCCAGCCTGCTACACTTTTTAGTGTGCTCAAGAAAAGCAGCAAGTTGTCATCTCATGCCCTGTGGCTAATGAGCTCCAAATTCAGCCCGAATCCTGCGTTCCTTGCTTAGCAGCCTGATTAATTGGCTGTGTTCATTCTCTGAATGCTCTGCAGCCTGTTCCCACTTTTCCCGAGCCTGACTACTAGCAGGACATGACAATAATTTGGAAGAGTCCCCATCAGAGCACTGAGAAAAAGAGCCTGTCGAGTTGGAAGGAATCTCAATGCAAACCCTGCTGTGCTTGGGCTGCCTTTCATTACGAAGCAGCACCTGTTGGTGCCTTGTCTCCTGACAACTAAGGAAGAGCATGAAAGCCTGATGAACACAAGGAAGAAAACTGTGAGAGGGTTTTATAAAGAAATGGCTGTAATTATTTCAGAACCTTTGCTTTCAGTCGTTGTCAGACAATGCAAAACTTAATTTATTTTCGTGATGCATCAAATCTCCCTCATTATCAGTGACAAATAGATCCTTGCCTGCTCTGCTTTAACAGCATTGTAATCTGGAGTAAATGACACCCAAATTTATACCTCCTTGTAGGCTTTTGTTTTCCCCTATGTAATTGAGGAATCATTAATGTTTTCTTGTCCTGACAAACTGTTTTTTGAAGACTACAGAAAAGTATATAAACTTTATATTTATATAAACTATCATAATGCCCCTCTCTCTGTTTATTACTGGCCTGTAACAGGCCATTAAGAAAAAGTGAGTGATGTATTTGTGGGCTTCTCATGGCACTGTTTGCCCACATGACAACTGCACACAGAGCCAGGTCAGATTGAGAAGAGTTGCAGTGTTCTGTGTGCCTCAAACCCAAGTGCACACAGACCTGCAAACAAGCACCTAAGGCACGATGTATTTTTGACATCAAGGGCAATAAGAGATGATTTAACCACACTGACCAAAAATAACTAAAGAATTCTGTAATGATACATGTAGTTCACAGACCATAAAGCATGATTTGCTACACAGCACTTAACTTAAAATTACTTGTTGACAATCAAGATGCCTGACATTCTTAGCTATTCCTTTTGAACAAAAAAGAAAAAAACCCAGCTGCACCCAGCTACCCAGCCAGCACTTGTGGAGAATGCACAACCGATAATTCTCTCTCAAATGACAGGCATGAACTCTGCTAGTAGGCTCTGTCCTTATCTACAGATTCATCTTTCATTTACAATAAAATACTTCACAAAAGTATGTATTAAGTGATGGAAAAACAGAAAATCAAACTTGCAGCAACTGGGTGGTAGCTTTTTACAATCTCATGGTAACTGTACTCACAAGGATGTAATGGATCACTTTGCATTTTTGTAGTGCCACCATAATGGGCAATCCACAAACACTTCTAAAAGGAATTGCCAAGACAGAATGGAAACCTTTAAACTACCCCCAGAAAGCAACAGTCACTAAGTGAAGGACGGCAGCTGTGATATTTCCCAGGGAGCAAGGTCATTAATAGACTGTAATAATAAAAAATGAAAAACCAAAACAGATCTTTAATACTACGAAAAAATTAAAACCTCCATACTTAGCCAGAACACATCAGCAAGAGGAAAATCCCACTTTTGCACTTGCAGTAATTTAACAACAAAGAACGCTGAAGAACTTTACTCTTTTTATCTAAATTCCAACACATTTTGCATTTTATCTTGCGGGTCCCTGTCCTGCACACAGACCAGCATGGGCGGGTCACGTGTCCAAAACCCACACACTGTGCTATGCCTCTGTCAAGATAAGCAGCAGGAGAGATAGGAAATTTATGATTTGATCAAATGAAATGAGAAATATCTTGAAAGAGGCTGCATCAGAGAAGTAATACCTCACTGCCCAGAGAACCATGGCTTTGCAAGGAAGTTAGAAATACTGCTTCTCCCATGTTTCAGATTCATTTGAAGAAGCCATCAGAATTAACTGATTCTGTGACATAAAGATCTATACATATCTTGCTGCTCCAAGGTATAAATACATCATTTTGACTTAACACAATCCCTTGTATAGACACAAATTACATTGGTCAACAGAGAAATGTCCCATCCTTGGCTTGTTTACTTCTCTCTCTCAGCTTCCTGCTTCTTGTCTCTATTGCTTCTCTATCTCCCACTCACTCTACAGCAACATTTTTATGTCATCACAAATTACAGGACCAAATACACGCCAGTCAGTGTCAGCCCATCTCTGCCCTCACACAGCTCTCAACTTAAAGATCAAACCTCTAAACCCATCAAAGAGAAGGAGGAGAAAGGAGAAGTCATGCCTGAAGATGGGCATGGAGGACAGTGGCATCTGAACTCAGTGTCTCTGGTCTGAACAATTTCACCTCCCAAGTGCTTCTGTCTGAGTGACTGCAGGTTAACTGAGGCACACAGAGTTCTGGAGGACTTGGCACAGACTGGAGATCACTGTTCTGCTGGGGCAGGGCCCCAGGCACACGGTGAACACTGCTGCTCTCCAGCCTGCCTGGAGCTGGCAACGCCTGACAGACCTGAGCATCTCACAGGAACTCAAACACGGCTCTTCCTCAATCTCCCAGCACATCCACACCCTACTCAGGCTGTCCTACTGCCCCAGACAGCAGGGATCTGACTGCTCCAGTACTGCCAGCTGATAGGCAATGTATCCTTCTGCCTCCCTAACCACTAATACCAAAGTGATTTCCTCTCTTGAGAAGGGTGACTCCTACAGCATTAGCAAAGAAGCTGAGACAGCACCAGCAATTATCTTTTTGTGATCTTGAAGCAGAGCCAATGTGGGTTAACAGGGAAGGCCCAGGCACCAGGACAGCCTGAACTCTGCTGGGAAGAGCCCACAGAAGAGGGGCAGACAGGTGGGGATGTTCTGGAACCATAAGTCCTGTATATACTCTGCAGGGGATGAACACTGGGCTGGAAGGACCATTTCATTCCACAATGGAAAAAGAACAAAAGCTCCAGAACAATCCACAATGAAGTTAAAATCAGAAAATATAGTCTAGAGCAGCCTTCTCATGTTAGTATGCCTGTAAGACAAAAAAAAAACAAAAAACCCTGCAGCATTTGATGGAACCTGAAGAGATGAAATGTTGTTATTCCAGTTCCCTAGAATTAAGGATAGTAAAATGGATAAATTAAGTTAGTCTCTTTTCAGCTAACCTCTGAAATAGCACAAAGTTATAGCCATATTGGAAGTAAAAGGCACTCAAGAACTGGGAACAGGAAAACTTGACAGATCTCATCTTCTAAAGGTGATAAAAAGACTGGAGAACAGCATGGCCCAGAGAATCTGCCTGATGATGTAAATTTGCATTTTGTTTTGTACTCAGGGCTGTACCAGTAATTCCTGAGAGCGTAAGGCAGCAATTAACACTGAGACTATAAACAATCAGCACTGCCCATTCTGCAGCACCTGCCAGCACACAGCTATTCCTGCCAGGCAATCCTCTCTGAAGATTTTCCTCCATTGTGAGAACAAATGTTTCAGTGTTCCCTAATGCAAAATACATATGGACAGTTCATTCATGGCAGGTGGCATCTCATTTTTCCAAGTATACAAAAGGTAATATATACCTGTTATTTTACTTTCTGAACATTCTTGGCTTTTTCTTGGCTCCAGCTTGCTATTTTATTCAGCCACAATCACTAATAGCAGTGTACCAAACTGTTTGATCTGGAGGCATTCATATAGGTGCATTTAAATAAAAAACATCAACTGGAAGAAGTAAAGCAAATTCTCAAGAGACCACACAGCACCTTTATCTACCTCGGTCAAGAAAAAACCCTCTAGAAGTTTAATACTACAGAGCTTATCAGTCTAAAGCACATCACTGACAGTGGCTCTTCTCCATCTACAGGAAAAGAGCCTCAGGCTTGTTTAGATGCAGGTAAATGGAAAGTAGAGCCATGAATATCACACACAGTAGCCTATTTTTGGTTTTACCTACAAAACCAAAAGCAGAAAAGATTTAAACACAAGCAATACATTGAGGAGATTTTCAACTGTTTTTTTTTCCTTTCTGAATCCCAGAGACTCCCAGATCTGTAACAGGGAATGCAGCTGCCTCAGGGACCGAAGAGCAGAATGAAAGCTGGGTCACTGTACCTCCAATATATGCATAAGGTAGTGGAGAAATTGGTGTGTACACTCTACATGTATACAAGGAAAAAAAAAAGATGATGACCAATCTTTTGTGAGGTAATGTTCTGTTTTTAAATGTCAGCTTTATCCATCTGAAATAATATCTCCTAGAGAAATAGCTGAACTTTCCTGTGAGTGACAGTGTGCTCTATTGGAACAGACAGAGTCTAATCTATAACTGAATTTACCTGGGCCAAGTTCATCCATAGGTATCATATCACGACTTCCAGACTTCTCATTATCTAGAAAACAGAAGCATTGGAACAACTTGAGGTATATTTGCTTTTCTCAAAACCTGGTAGTTTTGAATTAGTCACAGAACCAGAGAGGTCCATAAAGTACTGAATGCAGAAATTATTGTTAAAAAAAATTCCCAAACTATTCAACTGTTATGTATTCAGAAAGGGAAGTCTGAGTTGAATTCTCCAGAGAGCACATGTAACAATGTATTTTCTGCTTTGGCATTGTTATACAGGGCTTTCTCTCTCCAACAAAACCCACAGTTCTTCTGCTTTGGACTACCTACCACGATTAACAAGCTTCTCTTTGGTCTCCCCAGAATAAAAGAGAAAGAAAATAAGTAAGAGTGCAGCTTCTCATGGCACACAAGCCAATCCAGCAGCCTGCTGAGCCAACAGGAAACTAATCCACAAAGAAAACAAGTTTCTTGTCATGTCAGCAAGCTGACCCAAATCATCCTCTGTGTGCATGATGTGCCAGGTTTGATCAAAGACAGGGAAGGTGGAAACAGGCACGGCAGTGTGGGGCTGTTGTTTCTGCAGTAACCTGCAGTTAAACCAGGGAAAATGCACAAGGCAAATCCTGCTCTTAGCAACCAGAGCTAGGCTGAAACACAGCAATCATGGTGAAATCAAAGCTGGTGCTACACCGGTGTGGGTGTGGCTGTGCATCATGGAAAAGCACAGATAGGATCAGTTGGAGCTTGAATAAACTCACCTCCAATAAAAAACTCTGCATGGTAGAGGAAGAGGCTGTATCAAAATGGGCACATTTATTTTAAAAAGGGAAAGACCCCAATACAAACTAGGGGTAACACATGAATAAGGATTTTTTACCTCCTTGTGCTGTAACACAGTCACACCAAATCCAGAGAACCAGTAAAGCACTATAAGACAAGTGATAAAGAGCAGAACCAACCTTGACTTTTATCCACCAGAGGCAAAGTGCTGTCATCGTAGCCAGACCTGCCAGCAGTACCTTTGGAGCCCTTTGGAGCTGCAGAAACAGACTACAAGACAAAACCCACACAAATATCAGATTGCTGCTCATAGAAACTGAACAATAAAAATAAATGAACCAACAGCATGGAGAGAGATTATGGAATGCTCTTAAGATCCATTCTGTTGATAATATGGAACTAGAGTATTTTTAATTTTCACATAGATTTGATGGAGGAGTTTTCTCCCTGTTTTCTCAATGGCAGCTCTGTTGCCCTGTGAAGGGAGCAAAACCCTTCCACAAGAAAAGGTGAGGAGGCTGCATGTCAAGCATAGGTGGCTGCCCTAGGCTGCGGTACAGAACATTTCAAATGAGACGCAACTAAGACAAGACATGCTAACTCTTCTGCCAGTAAATCAGGGCATGTGGGCTGCTCAGGATGGCAAACTCCCCAAACCCAAGGAGCTACATTGCACAGACCACAGCAAAACACAGCCAGCAACTCTATGCAGGATGGTGTGACTGAGCAGGGCACAGTGCACTGTGCTCTCACCTGGAAGAACAGAAGTGAAAATGGAAGATCTACAGACTAGATTAAGGCAAGATTAGCCCAAGCAAGGACATCTCCACTCAGGCATTTCCGGAACTAATTTAAGACCTTTACCTGAAAGTGTGACTTGTTCCACCCATCCTTTTGAAGGGCATTTCGTAGCTCTTTATAGCTCCAGATCATCTGAAGAATGTGAGATGCAGCTTTTGTTTCTCTGGGAGACTGGCTGATTTGCAAGATAAAATTACAGGTTAAGTATCAAGCAATGTCTGATTAATTGTATGTTAATACCTAATATTCCACACAGCTACTATTTGAACCTGTAAGTAATGGGATATATGTGAAATCATTCAGTGACTTCTTCGCATCTATAGGTATTTGTTGCCAAAACCAAAATCAAAATGTTATGAATTATGCAGATTTCTGTGTTTTCACATGTATTGCTGGACAAGCACTGAGGCCACGGTGACCCTTTTGTAGATGTAACTAAAAAAGAACAGATTCCATCCTGTCTGGATTTATTCAGGAAAAAGAAACCCAAACCAAAAAAATGTTCTAAGCCACTTTTCAAACCTTCACCCCAATATACATCTATTCCTCACAATTCAATGAAGTTGCTCCATGGTTTAAAATACTTTACACAGTAATTTCAGTCAGAAAAAGAAAAAAAAAAGCTGTTTTTAAATGGAAAATGAAATTTTATCCATTCCTTACCAAGTCAGTACACAGACACCTTTTATAATATAGAACAAGCCTAGATTTTTGGTTACTAAAGTATTTTGTAACAATACAACCCAAGAAGGCTACTCCAACCACTCTCCCCGAAGTTTGCAGCAAACACACCTACAATGTCTAACGGGCTGAACTACACAAAAAGTTTCCTCTACAGCAGTCAGAACACAGTTCCTTAATGGAAGAAAAATTGTCACTTCAAATTACCATCACCAGCCCTTTGGCCAGAACAATTACTGCACATTATTTACCATTTCATGTGAAAGAAACAGATTTTATCACTGGCATTCCAGGAGTAGAATACTGCCACAGAAGAAACTAAAACCAAAAATCATGGTTTCACTGCAAATGCTGCCTGGTAAGTGTATATATGGTGCCAAGATGTCTCTAACAAGGAGAGAGCAGTCTTAACATGACTGAAGTGACTCATCAATTAACCTTTTTCATCAAGTAAACCTTTTAAAGGTGCTGGCTGTTTTTACTTTGTTTATATTAATTGCTGAAATTACAGCTCTGGGAGGCTGGGGTGCTCCAATACTTTCACAAAGCAAAAGCTGCTGTTCACAGTGATATTTTCATGTTTGCAAGGAGTTCTTATGCACTTTGCTTTCAACTGTCACTTACCTTGACTTGCTGATAGCTACCAGCTTCTGAATGCCCTGTGTCTGGATCAGAGACCTTGCATTTTCAGAGCTGTCAGTAATGATTTCATGGATGGTATTCAACACTGCAACCACTGTATCCTCTTCCAGGTTCTTTGCAGATCTCTGCTGCCTGCTGGGCAAATTTCTTACCAGCTCACCCATGGCATAACTACCTAGATAAGGGGAAGAGATACCATTATGGCAGCCCTAATAATCATTCCAGCTTCCCATCCTGAATGATAAAAGTCCATGGTATTTGCTATGTCAAAAAAATCCTTATAATGCATGTGTTTTTAAACCACAAGACTGTGGTTTAAACACAGTGGTTTAACTTCACAGGATATTTATCGTTCATTATTTCAAGGTGATTGACAGCTGATAAAGCTAAGATAAAGTCCTTCATCATGGATTCTGAAAGGTAGAAAAAAGCCATTTTTGCTGAGAATTTTACAGTCAACATCTATCATATTTTGCAAAGCCTGAGGCAAAAAAGCATCCAGTAGCTGCTAATGGCACGTATTCATGCTAATACACGCACATGGCTCACTCAACTTAGCCTTGTAATAGGCCTTCTGGGGCAAGGTGTGCAGCCATGCATTTATTAACCTTCCCTAACAAAGGTAAGAGTGTTTCCTCCCGGGTGCAGTTAGCCTTCTCCATGTATAGTGCTGGAGAAAAAACAGGGAACCTGGACTTTATCATTCCCAGATATCCATCTGTACCATTTGCCTGGCTACACCTCTGAATCATTAAAATAAAAACTTGACATACTAAGATAGAATCCCACCTTACTATTTGCCACTATCAACTTCAGTGATGGCCCTAAACATGTCACCAGTATTTCCTGGCCTGGCAAGGCTGCAGTTTAAACAAATACCTTAGTTAAATACAGAAGTCATCTAGAGGAAAACTCATCTCAGCTGAATCTTTCAAGATTCCTGCTTATGGCCAGGTGAATGTTATTTATCACTTTGGATAGGAGCTAGAGCAGCACTGAACACCAACTTGACACTTGTTTAGTGTCCAGCTTCCACAAGTACCTACCAGTCAAAAGGATGTGAAAGGAAGGAGGAAGCAAAAACCACAAAGGTGTAACTTTGGAGCTCCCTGCACTTGCCCAGGTTAGCTCAGCATGTCAAAGGCCAGACTCTAACTGTCAGGCCTAAGGAGCAACATCTGTGACGTGTGACTATGAGCACAACTCCCACACCAGCCAGAGCCAAGGAAAAGACAAGAAACCTCTTAACCCATCCAGCCCTCTGCACATCTACACACACTCCTCTCCTGCAGAAATCTACACCTAACGTTACTCCCAGGTTAGAGATCTCCCTCAAGCCACAGCGTGTCTGAGCAGGCTGGAAATGCATTCTGAGCTGACAGCTCTCCATTTGGCAGCTACAGCACAATCCCAGATAGCGTCGATGGAAACTGCAGAGAGAACAAATCCTCAGCACAAGGGACAGAAAATGTGAGGTCTCTCAAGGGTCTCCAGGATCCCAGGCTGGTTAGAGAAGTTCAGAAGGTACCTATGAGATCTTTATTGCGCCGATCCATGGAAAGGTTTCTCAGGGCAATGGACACAGCCCTCACAACCTTGTCTGAGTCGGACTGGAGCAGCTCCACGAGCACCGGCAGCCCCCTCTCCTTCCGCACCGTCGCACGGATGTACGTGGACCACTGACCGGGACAGTGAGGGAAAAGAAACAACACCAAGCATTGTCAGTTCATATACCTGCTCTTTCCTTGCCCCTGGCATTTCTTTCAGTGCTGTAACCCATTTTTTTTCTCTGCAAAGATCAGTTAGGTTGTGAGTGCTGATTTATCCCACGTTGCCTTAACCCTTCGTTCGAGTTCACCAAGCACCAAGGAAGAAAAGATGTATGAGTTCATCCTACAGCTAAGGCAGCTTCTGGAGAAAGAGGGCAGGAACAGAAGGAAGGAGCATCATCTGCCAGCACCTGTTCTGTACACACCTTGATGTGAAAACATATCCCTCTGGATTAGGAAAAAGAGGCCACTTGGAAGAAACAGTAAAGCATCTAAAGCATTTATTATCTTCCTCCTCCTCCAATTTCATGCTTTTATTCTGTTTCATGGTTGTTTTTAAAGCAAGCCTGTATTATTTAAAGTAAGCTGTACTCAAGGCAGCTGTGAAACAACACCCTGCCAACCCTCAGGCTGCTATCAGTCCCACTTTGCTGAGCTGTTCTAGAAGTGATTGGGCAAATCTTTGAGAGAATTGCCTGATTAGAGCTGGGGATGCTTCAGAGGGGTTATTAGGGGACACTCTGGAGTGCAGTTTCCTCAGCAAACTGTCAATCCAACAAATTAAGTATTCAGAAAACCTATCTAATACAAGCTTTTCTGAATGGACAAACAATGGTTAAAATGGTCAAAGTGGTGAAAGTTGATCATGGTTAAATTGCCATGAGCTCAGTGCCACTTCACTACATAAACATCACCAGTCCAGAAGATGCAAAATGTCTTCAATAAGCAAACTGAAGGAATCTCCTTGATATTTCCACTTCCTTCCTTTTTAAATGAGATACAAACGTACAGAGTAACAGTGCACTTACAATGGGACATGCCCTTGTTCTTTACTTACACAAAGGAAACAGAAAAAGACTGAAGAGAAGACTGCACTCACCGTCCAGTTGCCAGCACTAAGGTTCTGCAAAGCTCCTGCTGCAGCTTCCAGAGTGTTGAAGTTCTGACTTTCAGTGAGGATGGAGAGGTACAGTCGCACCACATCTGGCTGGTACAATAATTCAAAGCCTGCAGGTGGGGCAAGAGGAGAACAGAAGCAAGAGAAGCAGAGAAGACAATGTTTAAATAAACACATACCTTTATTTAATAACATGAGAACAGCCAAGTGAAAGCTGCTACAACACAGAAAGAAGAGTTTCTGCCATGTCCAGGACATTCTACCCACAGTTGTTGAAAACAGTGGAGACAGCAACTCATGGAGAGAAACGTTCACCTGGGCTGCAAGTCTCTTTGCTTGTCTTAAGGTTGACAATTCTTTCTGGAATCTGTGCTATGTTAGAAACTGTGCAGCATGCAGGTAATGACAAAGTGACAAGAGACAATTTTTGCCTGCCCAATTATTACTTTGCATCTCTAGACTGGGCTGCAAATTCACCCTGCACTCCTGTCCTTGTTCAAATCTCTCTCAATACTTTTAGAGACACCAAGAGCAGGGCCAAAGAGAGTAAGCTACACCATCCTGTCAGCCACACCCTGCACACACCCAGGGGACAAAAGGAAGAAGCACGATGTCAAAGTGACCAGAACCCCCCAGTCTGAGGAGCAAGGAGGAACACGGACTCCAGTTGAAATATTCAGCACAGAAATACGCCACACTGGGAGACTGTGACAGCCACATCTGTTCACTGCAGATCCCCAGAGTTACCCTATCAGCTGTGCAGTTTAAGCGTGACAGGAATGAGGGCTATTCCCAGTTCTGCCAAGGATTTCCTTTTGTGATGCTGAGTAACTGACAGTACCATCATGTCCTGACTTCCTCATCCATAGGATTAGGATTTATACATCTACACACATTAAAAAGAGGGTCTTAGGCAAGAACTCCATCACTCGAAATTGCTGAACAATTTGAAGCAATTTTTACCCATCTTCCTTCACTAAGTGTAGCATGACACACTGCATCAATGAAGGCAGAGAATGCCAAGCATCTGTGTAAAGGACTGGCCAGACAAAGCATCTCAAAGTGCTGTTCAGGTTATGTGAACAAAAAACAAAACCCCTAAATTGCCTTGATGGGTGCAGGATGGCACAAGCAACCTCTGCTCAACGTGACTCATCTGCAGTCACTGTAGCTGGTCTGGTGGTCTTTGGGATGTAAGCAGCAAGTAAGCATTAGGTAATGCAGCAAGCATTACCTAGGAGAGGATTTCTAGAAAAACGTGACATCAAAGGAAGCATAAAGGTGTGAAGAATCCTGGGAAAAGAGGGAATTTCAAGCTTGTTTTGACCAAAATAATTTTTATTATTTGTACACATGAAAAGAATGTTCTTCACATAACAAGATGCTGTCCTAGAACTGTAGCCCTGTGCCTGGCACTGGACTCCTGCCTGCTAGAATTCTGAATGGATCAGGATTTCTCCCAGATGCAAGCTGCCACAAGCTGGAACCCTGGCTGCCCTTGGAGTGCCAAATGCCTCCTACAAACTGACATCAGGAACCTGGTGGTAGCATAATTCAAAGCAAGTTTTCCACTAATAAGACAGGAAACCTCCAAATACAAATCACTTTCTTCTCTTTAAAATCACCCATCTCTCATACACACATTGCAGATTATCACATTTTAGACATCTTGGAGCAATACTGTCCTATCCAGCAGATGTTCTTTGGGGGTTTTGGTTTTTTTTCTTCCCAGTTGCTAAAGGCTTCGTGAAATGAAAGCCTTGTTTTTAAATGTAACTGTTTCTCAACATCTTTCATACCAGTTATGGCTGCATGTCTCTGTGAGTCACCATCTTGGAACTCAGCCCTCTAAACCCTGTATAACACTACCTATGAACACAAGCCGTGTTAACCCCCTGGCTGTACAGGGGTACTTATCCCACTGAAAGCAAGCAAACACAATCAGCCAAGGTTTGTTCCATTCCAAAAATCCGATCTATGCATGGGGATCCATGAGGATCCATGTGCTGGCTCATACTTTCCATGCTCAGCCTCTCATGTGCATCCCAGCATGCCTGGATCCTTCTCCAGTGACCGGATACTTAACCTGCTCCACGTCGGTGCCTCATTTTAATGCCACCACTCGCCTGCTACACATGACACCCTATGGATACACGCAAGCTGCAACAGATGGCAACCCCCAAAGGCATCCTGCCAATCCATACCACTGACTTTCCTCTTCTCCAATGTCCTCTCCTTGCACTGGGATCATTGCCCTCTGTATTGAATGCTGAGGAAAAACTATCGTTACTTAATCCATGAAGCATGAGCAGTTGTACAGCTTTTCTCCATTCCTTGAATAAGTCTGTGATTATCTGACTCCAATACGACCTTCATATCACCCTTTCCCCCTGCCACTTCACAAGGTGAATTGGCAACCTAAGAACTTCTCAAGAAAGAACACTGCTGATAAGCAGCTGGTGTTCCTTTCCTGAACACTAATACTTAAAAATCTCTTAGGATAGCCTACTAGAATTTTGCCAGTGTTATCTTTTAAGGAAGCTTTGCTGAAATGTAAATCAGATCAGCAGAAGAGATGAAGGTGGGTTCATTAACAGATAATATTCATACAGAACATTTTCTGTTTCTATATCTGAGCTCAGACTTGCCTGTGGTTCAACAGGATGCAATTGTTCAGCCAGTCTTCAGTTTAGAAGTACCCAGTTGTAATTTTGGCACACTTGGAAACAGCCCCACACTGCTACTTTGGCCTGTTATTTAAATGCAGTCTGTGATGTGCCCTTTCTGTCAGTCTGTACACTCCTTTTTGGCTGGACACACTTCCTTCCTCAGCACCTTGCTGTGTGTGAGTACTGAGATGCTCCAACCCCCTCCCCTCCTGTGGCCACAGCTGCATTCCAGTCACGCACCTCTCACCCGCTCTCTGTCATTACCTCTCTCCATGCATGAAAGCCTCTCCTTTTTCCTACTTACTAATGTAAGAGCATCTCAAAAATGCCTTCACCTTCTCTCTTCAATAATGCACAGCCATTTTCTCTACCAACCACCAGTACCCTCCTGCTTTGGGGCATAGTTCCTTAGCAGCTGGTGGATGATTCTCACTCCACACCCCCCTTTTCCAACTACATTTATGCTTCTGCCCTATTGGCATCTGTCTTAAACAGAGTCAGAGAGTGCTACATACCACACACAGCTCTGTCCTCCCTCCTGCCTCCCCTGCTCCTCTCTCCCAGCACTGCAGCTCTTCTGGGTCAGCCTGGGTATGGCAGGGAAAGGCAGCAGCAGTTGCTAAAGCCAAGTACCAAGAATGCCCCTCATGGGGGTTGCTCATTAGCAGGGATGAGAAACTAATAACAAGAAAGTTGCTGCTGAGCTGGAGGGTTTTCCCTCTCTGACAGCAAGCTGACACTGTTCATAAGCATTATAGTGCCTTAAAAAGAAACAAACAAGTTTTATGCTTTCTCCATCTGCCTCCTGTCCTAATGAATCCAGCTCTGCTATTTATAGGATGCAATTTGTCTGAATTATTATAAATTTCCTTCCAGTGTTGCATGAAGGCCTTGCACATTTTTCCATGAAGCGCTTCAAGCACATTCCTGGGAAGCACAGCTGGTCTCACCTCCATTAAGCACCTGTTTCTTTTCAAAACTGATTTCCTTAATTTCCAGATCATCTTAATTTTTCAGGTGATGCTACTTTTATGAGATATACAGCTAACTCCTTACACCCATTTAAAAACTGACAGAAGAAATGAGAAAAGAGGGTCATTAGTGATAGAGAATACATCAAACGAGAAAAACATCCACTGTTTTTCTTTTTTCTTTAAAAAGCTGTTTTAATTATAGCTCAGATTCAGCACTGCCCTTAAAAAGATAATCTTCCTGGAATAAATGAGATTTTTCCATTGGTTATGGATTTGTGCTGAGTTGCAATCTACACTGTTTCCTCCTGGAAAAGCATGGAGGTAAGTAATTTATTGCTTCTTTCATTGCAGAAAGCAAACAAGTTCACTTTATTAGCTTTTGGCTTTCAGAGAAACAGAAATGCCTTGGACACTCATGTCACTGTGGGCATCAGACCTTTTGCAGTGTGTAAGCACTGCTCCAGTTAACAACAATAAGAATGTGTCACAGAGTATTCCATATTAGACTCATCTCCAACACACTGCAGTCCCATCCTTCTGAGAAATAGGAAGATGAGCTTTTTTGCAGCACAGTTGCTCAAAATTGGCAGATGGGACTAGTTCTGCATGAAGTTCACATTACCAGGACGTGGCAAGTAGATTATTTGCCCAGAGAACAGTAGAACAGTGACAGCACAGACAGCAATTTGAATCCTGAATGGAAAACACCTGAGGAATTAGCTGGGGCTGATTAGCCATCTCCATCCCTTCAGCCCTCAGTGCCTGCGCTGAGAATGATGCAGCAGCTCCTGGATTATCTCCTCCACAAAACTATTTGCTTTCATCTTGGCAATGCTGATCCTGTGCCTATACTTAGCTACATTCTGGCAATAACGTAAGATACTGCACCAGGTGCCTATCTCTGATACGCTCGCTTAATCCCAAATTCAGACAACTCTTTTTGGAACAAGGCTGCCAAACCTATTCCCCTTCACCACTCATTCCATTTCAGATTTATTTCCCCACCACAGGCATGGGAAATTATACACATGTGGATGCTGGACAGATAACAGATCTGCTGCTGCAGAAATACACTGCTTAATTTTCTATCCACACAAAATCTCTGGACTGATGCTTAAAAGAACTGTCAAATTTCAAATTTCATAGGAAGCTGGAAGGATGTTGGCAACACCACAGAAAAAAACCTTAGCAACTCCTAAACTGGGGTGGGATGTGTGTCTGTGGAATCACTGAAGTGAACTCTGATACCTACTCACTCTTGCAGTGTGCAGAGGCAATTCCCACTTACTGCACTTTGATTCCCGATGGAAGATGCAGCAGCATCTGGGCTCCTTCTGGGCTGCCACTACAGCAGGAGGTGCATTCCCAGCCCACAGCCCCGAAAGGCTGCCGCCACCGGGAGCTCTGGGGCCGCTGTGTTCACCCTGAGCCGCACCTGCAGCGCCGGCAGATGGAGCGAGAGGAGCCCGGACCGCACCTCCTCCGCAAGGTCACTCGAAAAGAGACTGCACAGTGAAAAAGCATCTCCCTCGGCAACCAGGAAGCTATCAGCCAAAACCAAAGGTAAAAAAAACCAAACAAAAAACGAGAGTAAAGAATCATAACAGCAAAAGAAATGAACACTCAGAATGTGCACGATGGAAAAGCTCCGCAGCCCTTGGACTCCTGCCCTCTGCTGCCACCCGGCCGGTACCTTCACCACAGCCTGCGCAGCTCATTGTCTGTAAGGTCTAAACCAGGGCTCGGAAGTATTTGCTACAAAAATGTTTTCGAAACTCTTCAGCAGCAGATCAGTCCTGCAGTTCAACTCTCCCCTTCCAGGAACCCCTCACCCCGCAGTGTGGTTTTACAGCAGGCTACATGAAAAGCCCCATAGAAGGCTGAGAGAGGCAGCGGGTTACTCTTGTAGAAACAGGAATCAGATCCCTAAAAACCCCGACCCATCAGCTCCATTCCATCTGTACACTGTGCTTCAGCACCCAATGCACAGAGCAGCTTGAATGCCAACATAAACTTGCAAGGTTCTTCTAATTGAAAGGCTTAACAGTAGCGAGAAAGCAGCCAGCTCCAAGAGAGCCAAACACTTGGCATAGCTGCCCGAGAATGCAGCTCGATGCAGATACAGGCAGAATACTGAGCGTCACACAGCAGAGGCACAGCAAACTCTGCAACGAGTAAAGATGAAATAATAGGTGGAAAGTTCTGAACAGTCCCTGTGGCTTTCACTTCAAGGTACAGCACAAGTCAGGACAGGTACTGAGCTTACTGCAGAGATTCAATCACGAATGCAGCATCCACCACTGAGCAGCAGCGCTGAAGACAGATAGAACAGCCTTTGAAAAATATTGAAAAGAACAACCAGAATAACATGGACACATGAGACTTGAATCAGGCTTGAGGGGATGTTTAAGAAGAGTTTTTCTATTTAGGAAATGAACACCACAATGTGTGACCTTTCCAACTAATCTACTAAGTCATACACAAGTTGTAAAATGATGTAAACTCTTCCTAGCTTATCACACACTCCCACTACAACAGCAGCACTGGCACGCTACTCAAAAAGTGAAGCAAACAAATCCCCAGCCCAAAGGATGTAACAGGAATGTTACCAGCACTACCAAGAGTGAGGTATGCACAAAAACAACACAGGGAGCTAGGGTGGCTGCAGGGAAGACAGAAAGGCAGCAAGGAAAGGAAATGGGAGGGCAAGGCAGTGCAGGAAAAGAAAGGATGCCTGGGAAAGCAAACTGTCTTTTGCTATTTCTATTATTCTTTACATTTCCCAAGCTCCACAAGCTGTCATCAAAGTACCTTCTTACAGAGTGTGATTTGTACAAGGTTGGTTACATCCCACTTCATAGCCGAAGAATATGCATTTCAACAGAGGTGGTTCAATCAAACACAACCCATTATGACCTTGTGCGAGTTCCAGCACTTCTGTTTTCTGTGACCACACATTTTAGAGCTAATACAGTTTTTTTCCCTTTTCAAAGGACCTGCAAGCAGCATTTCTCCCAACAGCGCTTGACAAACTGGCCAATACAAAGCCTTCTTCCAAACATATGCAGCTAAGTCTCCTGGCAACTGGAGATGTTCCATTAACAACCTTTTCTCCTCACTAATCAGTAGCAAAGGCTCTGGAGGACCAATATTTAATAAGAATCTCAAAGCTGCTGCAGATAACTGGAGCACTACCCAAGCTACTGGTTCAAAAGGGGAATGCTCTGTCCCACAGGGCTGTCACTAAAGCACAGGGAATCCCCAGCAGCCAGGCTGATGCAGGGATGGGAGAGCTGCTAAAGGTCTGCACCCGCAGGGAGAGGAGACATGTGGGTGAACTGCAGCACATTTAAGCATTTCTAGGTCACCTTCGGCAATGCTTTTTGTTTGCTTTTGAGAAACACCATTGTTACAAGCAACAATGTTCTGGATTGGAGTTAAGCCTTTTGGCTGCATGATTAAAATGGAGAGTTCATGTAAATAGCTTCTTTACCCCAGTCCCAGAAGACTTGCCTCTGACCTTGGAGACTCGCAGTACAGTACATGAAATGTTAACACTTGCTCTCTCACCAGCTTCTTTCATCCAAAGTTATTTTTATTTACTTCACAGTGATAACTGAATGCATTTTCTTTTAAAGGGAACAGGACAATCATATTATTCCAAAAGCAAATCTGTTTTGAAATGCAGTTTGTATCTACAAATCAAAGATTAAATAAAATTTTCTCCCTTTCTCTCTTGCACACCGAGCACACACTGGAGTCTCTGGGTTGTGAGCTACATATCAAATGCAAACTGTTTGGAAGGACAGGCTTCTCTTTTCCCACCACCAGCTTACCATTTGCAAGTTCCCAGAACGCAGCCCAGGCCCTGCATCACCACTGCAACATCTCAAAGTGGGACTTGGTTCAAAATCCTGGCTCACGTACGTAAGTGAGTACGAAACTAATTTGCATCAAAGGTCTGCCAGCTCTGCAGGGTTTCACAGTGTGACACTGCCAGCCTGCCGGGGTACAGAATTTCTGGCAGCTCAGGCACACCCGGGACTCTAAGCTAGGGATAAACACTCTCTGGCCTGGAGAAAGGCTGTGTCTAGGGAAGTCTCTCTTACTGGCTGCCCCCTACTCTTGCCTCAAACCTACAGTGTTTTAAGACAAAAGACTGATTATGCTTATCAGGCTGGTGCTCTCACTGACAGCAGATCAATATGCCAAGGGAGCAGCAATGCTCCTGGATGTGAGCAATCCTGCCTGCTCCCTTCAGGGAAGGTCCTTCCTGAAGCTTCCTGGTTGGGCTCACACCTCTAACAGCTGAGACCAAAAGAGCCGGGCACAGTGATGATGTGCATTGCACTGGGGACTCCTCAAACAGACAGCAATGCAGCCCATGCATGCAAGATCAATATCAAGCGTGTCATTGATCATGTTATGTTTCCCTGGGAGGGAAAACCTGAATTTCCAGATGCTGTCTGCCACATCACAGAGATATTTGAACAACAGTGACAAGGTCAAACATCCACGCTTATTTTTTTAGATCTCAGTGCTGCTGCTGCTCCTATTGACCATGGGTGCTTCTGATACGTCTGCTCCTGTCTCTGCAAGGGTCCAGAATTACATGACTGACTGGTTTTCTTCCTCCTCTCTGAAAGGACCCAGATGGCAGTGCTTGGTGACCACTCTCATGCCCTGAGGAGTGTCTCCATGCTCGTGTCACCAAACAGCTCTATTTTGTCACTCCTTTTCAGCCAGAGAAAGCAATTCCAAGGACTGCACAATCCCCCCTGGAAAGGAGAACACTGCCTTGCTTACCAGGCTCCTGGGCCAGTGACACCGGTAGAAAATGTGGAGGGGCTCAGGGACCACCAACTTACTGACCTCAGAGCTGTAAACTCCAGCCAAGAATATGTGGAAATGCCACAATAATCCAAACCCATAGCATTGCCAGAGATCAATTCCTAATTGCAGCTCTGCAAAGATGCAATAAGGAGCTGACACTACAGAATGCCTCATCTGGGTACAAGCAGGTGGGAAGTGGCTCTTTCTTCCTAATGGGGAAAGGCTGTAAGTGCAGGGATCTCTAGGCCTGAACATGCATATTACTCTCTGCCCTCAGTAGGGCTTGAATCTACTGCTTTTTGGAGCATACTGCAAGCCTTTGCCATTTAGCTCAGCTTTCCCAAAGGAACAAAAGAAATAAAAAGATGGCTGGCAAAGCTAATGAGGATTGGGAATGTGAGGAAAATTATTACTTTCCATATTAGATAAACAAGTGTGTTTTTTCAACTGTGCATTCACGTACTCATGCCAGAATACGTGTGTTTTCTGGGACTTTTCCTTGAACTCAAACAACCAAATGCAAGCAAAAACGTTTTCCTTACAACCCTCACCTACAGCTCCGTGAAGCACAACACAGCTTTCTGATCACAGCTGCCATGTGGAAGAGCTGAACAGATCTGAGACTCTTTTTCCCACCGTTACTAGTGCAGATGTCTAATTGTCCAGCCCAACCATCAGCAAGTTTGAGCTTAGTGTATAAAATGTGTTTATTAAAGAGAGATACCAAGTGATTCCCAAAGGAAAGCCTATTAAAAAAAAAAAAAAGTTACACCAGAGCTATGTCCAGCAGTAAAACACCATGTGTTGCTGTTAGTATCTTATCAACAAGTCCAAGAGCCTCATAACACAAAAATGTCTTGGAACTAGAGCCATCACTGAAAATCAACAGCACTGTTAAGGGACTCCTTCCTTTAACTTGTGGCTGCCCGAGCCTACCATTTTCTTTCCTCTGGTCTTCAGTGTGTGTTTAACCAAGGATCATGTGTTCCAAATTGCCCTTTTTTGGCCTCAAGCCCCTGTAAAATTCAGCTTTGCAGTTCCAGATGCCAATCAGCTGCTCTTACTCCAGGAAGCTAACGAGCTTTTAGCTTCCTTCCAGCTCAGTAGAAACCTGTCTGCAGAGAAAAACTTACTGGAAAAGGAATCATGCTTCAATCCTTGGCTCCACATGCCACCAAAGCATATTTATTTTATTAAAAGATTCTGACTTTATTTAGAACTGTTGAGATATTGAACAGCTTTATAAACTTTCTGTCATGAAATGCCAGCAAGTAGAGAAGCACAGCAAAGGGAAGAAACACTCCAGCAGACAGCTGCATGACAAAATAAAAAACCCTACATGGTCATGCATATTTAGTTGAAATATCCACACACCCTTAAACATTAAATACTGAGGTATGCAAGAAAGGTAGAAAAAGCACAGAAAATGCTTTCTTACCTCTGCAGACATCTTAAGTATCTTCTTTGCTGTCTCCAAGATGGTGTGCAAAACATGCTGGATTATGAAGCCAGCTATGGTCCCACCAAGTGCCCTCTCCTTCCATATGAGAGACTAGTGACATTCTCCCAGCAGAGCAAAGCTTGTACAGAGCTGTGGAGTGGAGGAGAGGGCACAGAGCTCTGCAGTGCAAAGGGACAGGAGGGCTCTGCAGTGCAAAGCTGTGGGGTCCAGCACCAGGGGGAAGCAGCACTCAGAGTGCAGAGCTGTGGGGGGTTCCACAACCAGCAGCCAAGGCAAGGACCGGCCGCAGTCCTGGAGCCAGGCTGGGCTCAGGGTGGCTGCAGCAGTAACCAGTGCCTGGACACAGCAGCCACACTCTTCCAGACCTTCAACAGAGGCTGTTTCCACCAGGTCTGTGGGGAGCCGAGGTGTGGGAGGACCCACAGCACCTTCTGGGGTCAGCCCTTCTGTGCTGCTACGCACTAAAACCAACCAGCAAGGAAACCCAAACGCTCCATCACTTAGGAACTTACAGAAACAGGATTACTTTGTCAGGTATGGGATTTATGGGGGTTTCCACTAAGTGCATTCAAAACATTCCTGCTGCTGAGGGACCTCCTGCTCAGGTTTGAAAGCCCACATGGTCCTGACAAGCGCCTGGGTGGATCAGAGCTGGAGCTGCGACAGACAAGGATCGACTGACAGCATTTCCACTTGGGCTGGCACCTGTCAGATTCTTCCCTTCGCAGCACATTTGGGTTTTATCTTCAGTGCCAAGGGAAAAACAACGTCAAGGAAAACACCCAAACCTTCCAGAGCTCATGCACACTGAAATATGCTTAGAAGCCAAACTGAAACCTTCTTTCTGGGTTACTCATGCTTCACCGAGGTTTCTTATACTTCCACTGCTCATCATGATTTTTATATGAAGTCTCATAAATGGTCATAAGCCATTACACAGGTATTTGGTTATTCACATCAATTCAGCTGCTTGTTAGAGGCCCGTCTGCTTAAGGCAGTGAAGGGCTGCAGAACTTCACAGCTTGAATTCCTCAAATAAGAAGGAAGAATAAATTTTTATATTCTCCAGTGGATATATCCTCACAGAAACATCAAACATCTCAAAATACATCCCAGTAAGAAAAAAATATTTGGATATAAACAACTCATCTTTTTTGGAGGAAGCTTATCAGAATCCAAGCTGAGCAGAAGCTACCAGGTCCAGTCTCAGCCTGCAGAAATGAAAGGTCAGTGGCTCCTAATCACTGGGACCAAAGCCTGTTTGGTTCATTACATGCAAAGTCCTGCAATCTTGCCTTTATAAGCATTTTATAAGCAACTGCCATATGGAAAGACTCCCACATGTTAATAAATAATTTATCATACGCCAACCCAAACACTTTCTCCAATCCTGTTTATGTCCTGAAATTGCTAATTAGTTCCTGCTCCAGCTTCCAAAGTCAAAAGTGTGTTTCAATTCCTTTCTCCATTTCATGAAAGCTGCCTCATGCACCCAAAGGCAGCCCAGTGCCTCTAATCTGTCTCAATTACAGTCACTGCACTGCTGTCAGGCAAGTATCTCCCAAGCATCCAAGAAAAAGAATTTGATGTTTTCAATGTCAAATGAATGTCAGGCCAGAGTGGAAGCAGCACAGAAGGTTTTCCTTAACTTCTCTAATAAAAAAATGGACCTTGCAGCCCAGCTTTTTAGAGGTACCGTATTGGGGTGCTTAATTCTCATGGATTTCAGTGTAAGCTAGAAACAGTAATGCCTCCAAGAACAGAGATTCGGCACTCATCCTCAAAGCACCATATCCAGGCACAGATTACAGATGATGAGAGACAAGAGCTGCTGCTCCTCCCTCATTTAAATTGGGACACACTGGAACATACCACATCAAAGTGCTGAGTGAACAGGTACTCTCCCTCTTCCCTGCCAACCATTCTCTGCAGCTTTCCTGAGAATCAGGGAAGTTTCTGTTAAATGTAAACCCACCTGCTGTTCAGTGCTCTGCCTGAATATTGGATAATCACAGGCAGAACTGACACAAACCCAGCTCTGCCTATAGAATAATGGATTTCCTGGAAACACAGATCTTGCAGAAAAACTTAAAGTTGGACTAAAATGTGAGGTAAGACTACATGGTCTAGAGAGAAGTAGTTCCCTGAAGCCTTAGCTAGCTAAACACACACTCACACACACACAATACAACCACAAATAAATCTATCTGCAAGTTAAAAAGAAGAGATTGGGGCCCCAGTGTGTAGCAATGAATGAGATATTTTGCTGCAATGAATAAAGGGAGCACAGAGACATTTTTCAAGAGGCAAAGGGGAACATTACACAGCATCCAACTGCAGCTTGCCCCATCTTCACCACCCTATAGCAATGTCCTGCATTCATAAAGCAGCAGAAAATCATAGGAGAAATTCTACAACAAAGCCACAGCAGCCACTACCTCAGAGCAACTCTGACAGCTTCTTTGAAACCACTTCATTACCTTTAAAACTGAAAAGATCCCCAGCCCAAAAGCCACTTTGTCTAGGAGAGTTTTCAATTTCAATGCAGCTTTCTTATGGTAATATTATGCAATTAAAAATCGAGCTTAAAATTACCCATGTAAAAGATTCTAAGCAGAAGCTGACATTTACTGTGGAGGTTGTTCATGCCTATAGAAGACTCTGAAAAGGTCAGTATAAATGTAAATAAGGTGAGAAACTTCCTCAGGAGTATAGAAATTTCCATCATGTTAGGGCCTATACCCATTTCTACATGCAAGGCAATGTTATGAATGCCCTGATGGCTTCTCATGGGCATATGAGTCCAGAGCTTGATCTAGAAATAGGTCTCCAGACTTCAGTAAAACAACTGGCACCAAATTTTCAGTGTTTTAGGGAAAATAGGATCCAGCCACTTGGAAAACTGCCAAGAGACGTTTACTGTCCATGGGTTTAATCTCAGCAGTGTTTTCTGCAAGCAGGATGCTGGATTTGGAAGGGATGTGTTTGTTAGAATTTAACTATTAAGCAAACCTTGCAGAACTGCCCAAATCCAAGTCACATGTGCATTTCCCAGGTCTTATATTTCAGACATTATCACTAACCTGAAATACTCTCCTGGGAGCAGCGCTCGTGTAATTGAATAAATGGGGCTCATGCTCCTAACATCCCCAGTTTCTCATTCCTTGAGGAATTCTGAACACACTGCCAAGAATACAACACCTCAGTCATCCTTCTCATCTCTTCTCTCAACATCTGCAGGTTGCCTTGTGTGCTCTCTCATTTTATTGCTCAATGTGAGAAACAGCCCCAAAGGAGGAGTGGGAAACCTGCACCTGCAAGGAATTCAGGCTTCTGATTTCCTAAGTGTTGAAAGGTCACTGGGGACACTCCAGGTAAGGCAGATCCTTTCTCTAGATCTTCCTCTTGTCCTCTCACACTCTGAGTGAGTCTTTGGAGACCTTTTCTAGCTCATTATTTTTAAGCTCTCAGCAGGGTAGGATGCAATTATATGCTCAATCGTGATTATAGATTTCCTGGTTGTGATTTTAGAAGCCTCAAAACAAAACTCAGATTAAATGTTCTTCCTAGCTTTGTGTGAGAGAGACAAGAAGAACTGACATCTCTAAATGGAATGGGCTTGCTAGCATGAGCAACCTAGGAAGACTGGAAATTGCTTTAGGAATCAGACAATCTCATCTCTGTTCCCAGCTGTGCCACTGAAATGCCCTCTAACTGCACAGCTCACTTCAACAGTGCTGCCCCCTTTCCCCTCCCACACAAGTTCAGTCTTGCTGATCTAGAGCTGGCCTGCTCAAGTGGACTGTCACAGTGTGTTGGTACTCACACTTTACTGAGGCTACTGGTAAAAAACCCCACAAAGTTGCTCTAGACAGGTTCAAGAAAAGTAACAGGATTTTTAGTAAAGAGATGGCCAGGTGTGCAAAACACAAATGACCTGGGCACGAGTGCAAGGACTGCTCTCCACATTACCCCATTCTAGATCTGCCTGGACCAAGGCCTGTTCCTGCACAGACAAATAACATTTCACGCTATTACAGACTTCCAATTTTCCCTGTGATCAAGACACAGAAAATTCAGGGCTGAAACTAATGGTCTGTGAGACCGAAATAAAAACGCTCTCCTTTCTACCGCATACTGATCAACATTCTCACTGATCATCTGGAAGTGCCTGGGTCAGCAATCAAGCTCTCAGTGGGTTCAGAGCAGCCAGCAGTTGGATTGACATTGCTTTCTAAACCATGCAGAGGTAAGGTTCCCCCCATCTCCAGCTGACAGGTAAATTTAAGTGACTGCTTTACCATGTAAAATGCCTGCCTCTCAGTTCAAGGTCATTTTTCTTCAATCCACAGTTAGAGGTATATGGCACATTAAGTCCTATAATTCCCCTGTCATGGTGGAGAAGGGGGGAGCTTTTAAGCCTGTGCAGAGCACTCGGGGTTACAGAAATAAATATGGCTTTACATTGCAGCTTTCACATTCAAGATATCTCACAGTGGTTTACAAAGTAATGAGTCAGATAATAGGGCTGCAGCAGCTGTGCAGGTACACTCAGTGGAAATTAATGCTCAGAAAACAGAAGTCCTAATTTTTTGATTCTCTTTATTTGCTCTTCTGCAAAACATGACTGCAGCCTCAGCCTGACTAATGAGCATCAGTGGCTTCTGCAATTTAAAATGCCCAGGTTATTTGACATTCC
This sequence comes from Pycnonotus jocosus, assembly GCA_013400435.1. Taxonomy (NCBI): domain Eukaryota; kingdom Metazoa; phylum Chordata; class Aves; order Passeriformes; family Pycnonotidae; genus Pycnonotus; species Pycnonotus jocosus. The sequence continues at coordinate 437,307 of VWYP01029577.1, forward strand.
AGTTTGTTTTAATTTTCAGATTAGCTCAATGATTAAAGCTCTCCATTAACTATAATAGTGTTCAAGCAGAAGTGGAAAAATTGCATGCACCTCCCTGTCTTGGCTGCACTGTATGGAAGGTCTCCTCTCCTGATCTCTAGTACCACAATTTGCAATTAGTTCAGAATCACACAACTATTTGATTTTCCCCTTTTCTCCCCCATCATTAGCTGTTACAAGCAGGCCCTCAAAGGCTGATTATCGAGTGTTCTGAGGTTTCCATGGTTTATTATGCTGGCATCAGTAAAGTATATATTATAAGTAATAAAATATTTTTCTTTGAAACAAGCTGTATCTTGAGATGTAACCTGATACACTCAATTTGGTGTATATGCTCCTTTCTCAGGTTCCATGGGCAATGGACTTTGTCATTCTTCTCATCTGAGTCACCTAATCCACCAGCAGTGGATTAAGTTGTTTTGGAAAAATTTGCTGGTTTTATGTAGACATACTTTTCCTGGCTGACTCTGTAATCAGTTAATGAGAGTCACACAGAACAACGAGGCTGAAGGGAACATGGGAGGTCACCTGGGCCAGCTTCCTGCTCAAAGCAGGCTCAATGCCAAAATTACACCAAGCTATTATGTTTTTGTCCAGTCAGGTCTTTAAATCCTTCAGTGATATAAAGAACTCTTCAAAACCTCTCTACAGAACCTGCTCCAATGTCCAATTATGTGGCATTAGCCTCCATTTCTGTGGGCACAAGGACAGCAGATGGGACAGATGCTTGCAGTAAGACTCGAGGTGAGTTCTGAAAGCACCAAGTCACCTTGGGCTCTCAGAAATCCACATTCTGGTTATTCCTAAAGGCAAAGCCTTCACAACACTCACCTGGAGCTGGAACTACCTCCTTTGCTTCTGCTTACACTATTTCTGGAAATCTGGAAAGGGATTTAAATCAACATTACATCACTTTCCTGCCTCAGCTGTTCTGAAACTTTCTGCAGTTCTCTTAACTTGCCAAGCAGCTTTGTCAGCACAACTTTGCCGCGGTACTTTTGACGGACACCAGAGACAACCGTAACTTCGTGCAACAAGGTTTTTGTAATTGATTCTGACATGAAATTTCATCTCTGAATTCCGACAGAGGCTGAGATCCTCTTCCCTGAGCTTCCTGGTGATACTGGCCAGGCAACCAGGACAACTTTCAGATTCGTAACCCCTTCAAAGATCATCTCATTTTTTATGCTTATCCTAAAGGGAAGGGGGGAACTCAAGAGATCTCATTGTTTCTTACCTGAAACTAAGTGGCATGGCAGAAGCTGACACAACACAACAATGATAGATGGGTGGATGGAGTGAGTCTTTCACTGCAGTGATGGAATCCCAAGGCTGAGGCAGCTACAGTTATGAGGGAATAGCACTTTCCCATCAATTCCTGCTTTTATTCCTGGCAGGCTTTCTTGGCACATCCTCATTTTATAAACAGTCCTGGAGCAGCATCTGTATAATGAGCTACGCTCTGTAATAACAAGCATTCTATTCTGGAGTAACAATTAGAATTGCTTGTAGAATAGAAATGCTAAATGAGACATGCAAAAACATATACACGACTTGAAATATGGGGAGGGAAGAGAATTTACCATTCTCAGCAGGGCAAACAGTACAGGAAAAGCTGAAAATTAAAAACACGTGACTGGCAACTATAGCTTTCCAACATTAATAGTTTTTCATCAGAAGCATTAGCCAAGTGGAAATGACATGAAAGTCCAATCAGTGGTTGAAGAGTTAAGATGCTGCACTGACAGAGAGCACCCATTGCTATAACTGAAGTAAATGTAGCTGGGCAGTAAAACTTACCAAGGTTTCCAGTTATGCACTGGTTTATGTATATACCTTTCTATACAAAGCATCATAAATAATGCACTTGAACTTCTCAGTAAAAACCACACAATAAGCTCAATATGCATAGTGAGAGCACAAAGCAATTCACAGTACTACATATTTGCAAAATTCTCTCTGTAACATGAACACCTCAGTCCATTCCCACAGTGGTTCACTGAGGCAAAACTCTACCATTCGCCTCTAACTGAAATTATGTTTTTATTTAATATTTCTATTGCTGAGCTGCCTGCAACAGCTGCAATACAGCATTTTTCACCAGAATTTTGCTATTTTTACAAATATAGCACGTGCACTCCATTTGCATTGGTTCTCACAGCAGCAGTGAAAACACTCATTATTTTAGTGAAGGTAATTATTCTAGCTATTATTTTGGTGAAGTGATTCTTCTAGTGAAGACAGTGAAAATAGCAAGCTCTTCATGAACAGGTTCACTACAACCCCAGCAACTGAATGCTATTAACTTGCCTAAGGCTACTCAGAAAGTCAGCAGCAATGCTGGACAGGGAAAATGAGACTCCTCTCCTTCAAATTCTCTCTTTACCTGAAGCTCCAGATCACTCCATCTCCTTATTAGCTGCTGTAATTTTCATGTGCTCTAGTGGAGCTCCTGCTGTTTAGTTTTTCATAGGCTACTTTATTATGCAAGTATATATAGGCTCATCCTGTTTAAGATGCCTAAATCTCATTTTCTGTGCACTTATAACTTGGTCACAAATTCACATCAAGTTGGAAAGGGAATTTACCACCTGGGATTCCTGTCTTCTGAAGATACTGCTAGTTATTATAATAGATCTGTGTTCCTGGGTGTCAACCTCAGTAAAGAAGGAGCTGGAAGCTGACTACTGGAGTCTTTTTATAGTCCCATGAGAGCCACAGGTGAAAGGACCTAAAGAGAGAATCTTGTCTCCAACTGTCAGCTTTTCCCCCTCATGTGCTGAGGGAGACTAAACATTACAGAATGCAAAAGAAGGATAAAGAAGAGAAAAAGTTGTTGAGGTTGATTCACTATTTCCAAGATAACCACAGTATCTTAGAAGTGACTCAGAATTCTCTCATCCAGAAGGGAAAGTCTGAAATTATTCAGAAACAAAGCTCTTGCCCTAATTCATCTTGCATGTGGCCTCTAGCTGTTAAGACTGATGTAGAAGACAAAGGGAAAACCAGGAGTTCTACAGGAAAATAAATTATAGCAGAGCCAAACAGTGATGGACAAGAACCACCACCTTATGACTTCATAAAGAGTTTCAGCTTCTATAAATACAAAGCTGAATGAATTCTGTATCACTACAATTGCTCCTCCTGCCTCCCTGCCCCAGCAGTTGTTTCCCACTGGTCCCTCAGTTTAAACTTCAAAGCTTCATGACCTAAACGTGAAAGACATTCTCACTATGAACTGCTCATGCTGGGGGTGGGGAGGTGTCAGTAGCATTAGAATATCACAGTTGCAATTTCTTCTCCTGTTCACATTGGTTCTACATCCTCCATACAGCAGAACTACCTCAAGTCCCCAACTCAAATCTTCCTGACACAATCTCTCATCTGGCCATTCACAGCACAGTTCTACTCACACAAACATTGTGCTTTCCCTTACTCAGCTGCAAGAGCTTTTCTGTTCAGCCCTACCAGGAATCTAGCCTGTCTTATCTGTAAACACAATTTTTGCCTGGATGTCCCTATGGAGGAAGCAAGGGACTGGAAAGCACAGCTCAGGGCTGCAATGTCAGGCGTTCTCTGAAGCCAGAGAGGTTTGACAAACACAGCAGCAATTACCAGGATGCAAACCCAAAGATATTCCTCACATTCCTGAGCAGGCAGATAACACCAGAGCTGGTCCTGTAACGGTCTCAAATTCCTCTCACGTGATTTTGTGGAATAACTGAACTCCACACAGCAGAGCTGTGAGTCTCAGCAGCACTGCTGTACACAGTTACAGTACAGGGTTACAGTCACATCATTTAGTATTTCTCCCACAAAAATATTTGTTTCCTTGTGGTCTCCAAAGTAAGAATACTGTAGGATACAACTGTATTACCAAGTGAAAAGAATTAGTGGTAGAGACAGAACAGTACTCCTGGACCTCCAATTCACATTCCAACTGCATCTCCCCATATGATTTCTCAAAGCCTTCAGCTTCAACCCTAAACTTACAATTTATGTTCCACATATTCAAATTTAAGAGATCCAGAAAGATCACAAGAACCTGTGCTGTGTTCACCTACAGAACACAGCTCAGCAGGCCAGGGAGCAATTCATGCATGTGTCCACCAGCTCTGAACAAATAAGAATACTGAACAAGAATCAGGTAAGATTGTTACAAAAAGGGCAGATGATTCCAGAACAATTAGCAGTCAGCTTGAAAATACTGGGAAAAAGAATGAGAATTTAAAGGTACCAGATTAGAGAAAGTTTGGCAAGGGCAGGTTCCATATGGGAATTTTCCTATTCAACGCAATAAATTTTCTCTGACTCAAAGCACTGGAAGACAGATGAGGAACCTTTCATTGCTTTGTAAATTATGAAAAACACAAGGGACTAAAATGAATACTCGACTAAGGAAAGCAACAGAAATAAGAGATGCTTAATAATTCTGATCAGAATTCTCAGTAACGTGCATGAAATGCTCAGAAGATGTTAATACAAGAACATGTTACTTGCTCTCACAGAGGAGATCTTCCCAGTCCCTGAATTTCCACCAGCAGGCACAGGAGGGGTGTGGATGGTGCCATTAATCAATCTGTTCTACTCATTTATTCACAATACGACAATCAAAATTAATGATGGAAGGGAGCTGGAAAGGGCAGGTGAGTGCTTGAGTCAACTTGTAAAGATTTAAAGAAAGCAAATTAAAGCAGCAGTGAAACGCGAACTGCAGCCAATCTTAATTACAAACTAAAGCCAGAGTAAAGTGAAGTTTCTCTCTCCCTTCACTACATGTTGCCTTTAGCTGAAGACAAATTGCTGGCACTTTTGTAATCTACTAAGTTAAAGTCATTACCCTGACAGTGCCAGGAAGTCTAATTTCCTGGAGCAGTAATACAAAGATTTATAAGGGAATTTAAACACTCACCTTCTGGAATAGAAAATCTATCATCAGCATGAGGCTACATGGAAAGTGACTGAGGATTTCAGATAATGGAGAAGAAGAAATTCACCTGCTGACAAGTTCATCCAAAATCTCATTCCCTGCCTACACAGGCTGCTGACCAGGGTAAGTGTACACACAAAGCTGAGCTTTCAGATAAATTCAGTTTTTCTGTGATGTCCCCACTGCAACAAAACAGACTTCTTCAATTACGGGCATTTTTAACACTCAGTTCAGTATTTCAGCACAACTCTCTCCAAAACTTATGTTCCCATTAAAATGGAACTAAACTTAAGTAATCAAAAAGGAAAAGAGAAATTAATAAGCAGTTTAATAACTGCTTTAAAGGAGAAAATGAGCCAGCTCATTCACCAGGCTGAAAGGTACCTGCATGACTCGTTATGGCTGAAGACCTTCAACTCCCTAATGAGATAAACTGAAATGAGAGCTGAACTTCAACACCCAAAGCTCCACAGAGCAGCTGCTTTCTGCCCCCAGATGTATGTGCACATAAACAACAAGCCATGAGACTTGCTTAAACCAGACAGCACAGAGGTCTGAATTTAATTAGGAATAACCTAATGCTGATTCCATATAAAAAAAACCTGTTCTGCTCTTCTGGACTTTCTCTTCCCATACTCCAGCACTGAGGAACACAGGTGGACAGGCCAACAACCTCACACAGGAGGATTAAATGTTACAATCCCTGTAACATCTTTGGGGGGGATGACACACATCAATCCTGATTCTGCTCAGAAAACCTTATCACAGAGGTAGTGCCACCTGAGACACTGCCTTGCCCTGCACAGATATGATTAATCCTCATCTTCCCCCAGTGCCTGAGCCTCCTGCCAGTATTCTTGCTCAGAAATTAAAGACTCTGTGAGCAAAGCACAGGAGTTGTACTATGCTATGTATTTAATGTGTACACAGGAGAAATCAGCTCTGTGGAAGTGCAGAAGGGAACACGCTGCAGAGGAGGCAGCCAGCACCACTATCACTGACCTACTTTAGACTGGGGAAGGGATTTCAATAAGACTTCTCCCCCACACCCCTCACAGAAGCAGCAATTTTTGAAAGTCCTAAATTTAGCAAGGTTCTGAGGACAGCATTCATAATTTCTTGTCAGTGCTGTTTCCTTCTCTATGCAAGCTCACATCACTTTCCCCCCAAATTTATGCTCTCTCTCTTTGACTGTCAGGGAAAAAATATGCTTCTTTCAACAAAGAGGAAACAAGAAGCTTCTTTTTCACAATCTTTCCTCACGAGGACAGGAGTACTCTGGACACTGCCAGGGCATATACATTTATTTTTTAATATCAGATGAGACAGCTTCTGAAAGCACGGCAAGTTCTCCCATCTGACATTATCCAGTTTACCACAGATAACAACCCTGAACTGGAAGCTTTCCCCTGCCAGAATGCCTAGCACATAAAATTATTAAAGGCTCAGAAATGGTTTCAGGGCTGCTCAAATGATGTGCTGCAGCAAAACCTGATTCCCATTAAAAAACCAGGAGCCATCAGGAAGAGACTCTAGTACATCAGTCTGAAAAAGAGAACTGCCTTCCTTCACTCATTCCTCACCAGAACAAATTCCAGAGGAAAAAAAATAGTGAAAAACTAGCATTTAAACTAGGTTACAACTCACAGGATGCTTCAGAGTGTTCAGGATATGAAGAGGCTCCTAAGGTGTTGCACCAGCAGGACAGGTGTTCTGAAGGACTCAGAAATGCCTTCATCCTGCACAGACACTAGCCAGTCCCCACCCAAAATTGTCAGAAGTTTCTGGGTTTTATGATGTTTGGTTGCAGGACTGGCAGAGATTCCTGCCACTGGAGTCAAAATGAAGTTTCCAGAGCTGACAGAAAACAGGTCTGAACTAGTTTGCTGCTATTAGTCCATGTTTTTTAAAGTGATCACAAACATACTCTCAATTAAGCTCAGTGGTCATACCTAGGAGTATCTTGTCAGGAAACCAAGATGCCAGGTTCTTGAAACCACATCTTTAGACCCACCAGATAAACTACATGGATGTTGACTCTAAGATTACTCTAACAACATTACATCCCAGTATTTGTTAACTACCACAATGTTCATTTGCTGCATTGCATGAACAAATCTTATTATTGCAGTTTCATTTGCTCACAAAGATTCCAGCTGAAAACTCACTTTAATATGGCTTTAATAATACATGAAAGAGATTAATCTATAATTGTTGATTTTTGAAATACCACTTCATCATGTCACTCAATCTGAGTGCTTTTGATCATTAAAACTTGCATGATTTTCCCATCTTGGTAACGAGGTTCTGCCTCAGCTGAGAGCTGATCTCATCAGAGCCAATTATACTCTATAGAAGAGATCTGACCAGAGCTCTTATGGGTTTTAAAAACTGCAATTTTATTTTCTTTATTCTACCGAACAATTTAAAGTTCAAGCAATCTTGTTAGAACCTTTAGTATCCAGGAATTCTCAAGCAAATGAAATGCTTGGCAGGAAACTACCGGCAAAAAAGTGAAAGGAAATTCATCACTGTCTTGGTTTTTCTACTCTTAGCACACAAGTCAATAGTTACTCATGCCTCTATTCATGTCAAAGTGCTTCTTTCAAAATGCTGCGGGATTAATCTCCTGACCTTATCTAGCACGAGAGATGTAATCTATTTGACTTTGATTAAATGGGGGTGTCTCAAAATTATCAAACAACCTCTTCAAGAGTGTGATATTTCTAGCAATTGAATATGATAACAAGCTGTGTGAGCTCAGAGACAGATACATCTCCCATCAGATCTGCACATCACTTCTACCATTAACACAGCCACATAAAAGATTTAATCTGATTTTATAGAAAGCTATGCTAGATACATTTCCTCGCAGAAATTCTTGATTTCCATCTTTTCCCTTTAGTGGCACCTACGTTCCAATCACATTTAGAAAGGAATGCAAACGCTGAAGCCTTTGCTAAATTTTGCATTCCTTTCTTTTCCTGCATCCTAAAGGTGTCTCCATGTTCTGCACTGTAATCAGCTCCCAGCCTGAACTGATTGCAGCCAGTGAAGGCTGGTTAGAAGTTTCCTGCAGCTCCTGAAATAGGATGGCACTGCAGCTTCTGAGAGGTTCATTAGTATCTTGCATTATTGCACAAGATACAGAAGATCTTGTGCAATAATGCACCAAATGAAAATCAGTGTTTAGACATGAGACTAGAAACTGCATTCACTACAGAGGGTGTCTGTAAATAGATTAGATTCATCTATGTATTAGGATTAGTTTGCATATCATCAATCAAGAGTTTCACTGTGAATTTCAGTGAGTGCAGCACTATGTATATATAATTATTACACCATTACTGATTATCAGCACATCTCTAAGGATCTCAGACACGGCCTCTGTTGCTGCTCTCAGTTAACAGCAAGGAAGCTGAAGCACAAATAAGTGGACTGGACCAAGGTCACCGAAAGAGCGTAATTCAGGTATCCCAAGTCCAGGGACGACCCCACTGAGTCCAACTGTCTCTTTATACTCTCCAAAATTCTCTGCATGATGCGGGAAGAGTTTAAAATTTTTCTTCTGAGGAATACTCAGGTAGTTCTGGATATTCAGAGCTCGTTAAGGTGAGGCTGACAGGGTGGCACCGCAGCAGTTGCCATGACAATGGCTGGATCTTTGCAGAGACATTGCACACATTTCAAATCAAAATCCGTGCAAGTCTCAAAACACCACCCAATGCTTTAAGAATTCTGACAAAATCCCAAATCACCTCCTAATCTCCAATTTTAAAAAGTACCATGCATGCAAGAAGGGAATGCAGATTGTGAAAGATTCCACCTCTGCCAGAGCTGAAATACAAAAGCACAATGCACAAGAATTTTTCTGTGAACCACCCAGATTCCGGAAAACTGCAAGTACCACTCACTACAGACAGGGAGAAATACTGTCTTCAGGGGAAGACAGACTATCGGTAAAGGTAAAAATCCTCAATCCCTGCTGTCACCCAATTCCACAGAATGCTGAAGAATGTCAGAGTGCCAGGGAGGGGAAAGGGTTAGTGCCAAGAACACTCACCCAGTGCATTTCACAACTCCTTACAGACAAGTCTGGTGCAGGTGGGTTGGAGATGGAGCTGTAGGGGAGGAGAGCTTGCACTCACCCCTCTCTGGAGCTACAATCACCTAACACCAAATCAGACAGGCTTCTACGAGATTCCACCAATTCAACAGTCTTAGATAAAAATTCATATCCAGTATTCAACACTAGACAACAGCATGCACATATATATCCCACTATTTCAATTAACTGACTGCAAAAGAAAGAGATCAGCCTGATAGGCACATGTCTCAAGTTCCTTTAAGAGCCTCCAGCTCCCAAGCTACTTGTTATTTCCAAAAGCACAAACATTAGCATTACCTTTTGCTGCTTCAGACCGCTTAGGCAAATCAAGTGTATCAAAATTCCTGTCCAAATCTCCATTCTTCTTTCCTGTGCAAAAAAGAAGACAACAGATGGAGAAGACTGTCAGTATACTGACAGGTGAGTTACTGTCATGTGCATCTAAAAGATGGGAAAAGATACAGACCCAGAATATAAATCACAGACTGCTACCCATAATTGTATGTCTCTGACTGGCAGTCCAGCTGCACAACTGTGGTTTTAGCATGAGCAAACTTAGGAACAAACACCCGTGCTGCTTGCAGGTTGATCTGCAAACATGCTTAGCACAAGTGTTTCAGAGAGTCTTAGTAGTGCTTTAAATCTCAGAAAATTGTGCCATTTCCCTCCTTGGCAAAGCTGTGCCCCTCCCTCAGAAGCCCAGTGTTTACTTGTTTTCATAGAGGAATTCTGACCTGAAGCTTAGCTCAAGCAAAAACTCAGCAGCAGAGCAAAAAACCAACAGCTTTGCTTTGCAGGCTCTATTCTCAATGCAACAACCAGGCAGGAAGACCTAGATTTAATATATTGTACAGACAGCAGCCAACAACTTAACCTTGAATTGCCCTTCAATCAATAAAGTGTCATTTTTGCTATTTATTAGAAGCTAACGGAAATAATTCCATACTTTTACTAAGAAACGGTGTCAAACTATTACATCAGCTTTAATTTATACAACCTTTACATAAAACAGAACAAAACCTGCACTTTTAGTTAGGTTGAGAATTCAAGGTTATGTAAACACGTGGGGAGGGGAGGGTTGGTTTCCACGGCCCCAAGGAGAGACACTGCCTTGGGTAAGGCCACATGGATGCCGTGGGATAAACAGGAACCTTGCCATCAGAGGAATACTGGCAGCAGAGAGAGAGATCTGGAAGGCAGTGCAAGGATCTGCATGGCTTCTGAGGATGGCAGTGTACAATTTAGCTTTCCCAAGTTATTTTGAGGGAGAAAAATCCAGTTATTTAGTTCCTCTCCCTCCAGAGCAGAGGAGGCAGCTGCAATGGGATGAATTCAGACAATGCAATTTAAACTGCCAGAAGTGGCTTCTGCGCAGGGACTACCAGGCTGTTAATGGAGGTTTTACAGAAAGGGCTGAAGCTCCACCAGTCAGGCTGCTTAAAGGCAAACAGGAAAATGGTCCTTGAAAATGTAATGAGGAGATTAGTCTGAGTCTTGACTGCCAACAAGTCATGATGTGAAAGGCCAGTCCCTGCCTTGTTACAGCAGGAGGTTGGTACAGGCACAGTGAATTCAATGGGTCACTCTACCTTTCCTCCTGACAAAAGGGTAAAAGTACTGAGTACTGTACAGAGAAGAATCAGAGCTTTTAAATACCATTATGAATATTTAGGAATAACATTAAGAGGGAAAGCTCCCCTCAAGGTAGTATTCCATCCTCTCCCTTTCTTTGGGAGGGGATGGAATCACAACTTTTTCTTTTGAAATGCCAACATAGAATACCAGCCAGCTTCAACTGCTGGGCAAAACAAAACATACACCTAGAAGTTCTGCCTATCTGCAATAATTTCCTTAAGTATGTAAAAGCCCATCCAAGCTGCCAAAAGGTCATGCAGCCAGGTACCACAGCACTCTTTGAAAGGTATCTTTTCTAAAGGAAGGGACAGCAATCAGTGGCCCTTTGCAGCCTTCCATCCATTTTTTTTGCTCTGTGAAAGGAGCAACACATTGCTGGGGGAATCAAATACCAGAAAGAAAAGGTGCTGTACATCACCAAAGGACTCTGCCTTTCATAACAGCAGCTGAACTCACTTACTGGCTGCAAACCCTTGTTGACTCTTAGGGCATTGACAGGAAAAAGCAGGGCAGAGGGAGTTAAAAGGAAAAAAGCATTGAAGGAAGGAAGTCAGTGTAGGAAAGATTACAGATTTAAAGCAGACCAATAAATGTGAGTCCATCTTATCTACAAGTAGGACAAACTGTTTTTTCACACGACCCCAAAATTTCATGTCTCTGCCATTAGACAGTTTAAACCTCAGAACATGTTCTCAGGGAGCCAGACCTTACTTGACACAACTACTCATTCCAAAAGTTCTCTCTATAATTCCATGGTTGGTTTGGCACTTCTATCAGCCCTGCAGAACTGAGATGGCACAGTAAGAGTTCCCTTCTTCCCAGTGGCAGTGTTTAGCAAGCACTGTGTCTGTGCACAACTTGTTAAGGAGGAAATGTCCAGGAGTGTGGTGTTGGCTGCTACTTTTGAGCTGGGAATGCCAAAGCAGCTGCCTATGTACTGACCCATCTTTCATAAAGACAGCAGCCTCCACCTGTGCTCTGGGCTACTCCGTTGCTGTCTCTCCATTTCTGGGCCAGACAGCAAACACTGGCTGGTTTGGAGGAGCCTCTGCTGGTTTGTGTCTCAGCCCTGTGAGGAACTCCCACCTCACAGGCCAAAGCCCGTCTGTTCAAAGCAGAAGCTGCCAGCTGCCTGCCAATGGCAGCGGTTCAGAACACAGAACTCTGACCAAGGGGATTTCAACTCTACAAATTACTTCCTTAATCAAATGGATTTGGTTTGGAAATACCCCAAGCACCTTCATTTCCAGGGCTTTCCTACAGAGACAAGGTGAGCAAGCTGCAAGAACACTTCAAAACAAATCCACACAGAAAGCAAAGGTTTCAATCTGAGGCCCCAGCAGCTATTGTTCCCATTTGATTTTCACAAATATTGGAGTCTACTGATTAAAACCCCCTCAGCCATCCCCATACATCCCTGATAACATGAGAAAATCAGCATCACTGCCAGGTTCTGTAGCTCTGAACACCCTGCTCTGTCCCTCAAGCCTGTACATTTGGTCACAAGGATGTGAACACACACACAACCCATGTGGCTGGAATTTGTATGGAACACACCACTGCCACTTCCTGAATCTTCACAATCGGGTTGTGCACCACAGGGATGCTGAAACCACAGCCCAAACTGCACTTGCAGTAGGAGAGAAGTTTAAGATCTGGTTTTGTACATTTCAATTTCCATCCATGTTCAGGTTCTCCAGGTTTTCCAGCCTCAGGTGTGTCAGAGAAAAGCCAATGCTGTTGGAAGAGAAGCACAGCTCCAAAACTTTGCCAAAAGAGAGTTTTACATGCCTGCTGACAGGGCTGTTTTATGAGACCTGGCTGTAGGATTGGCACAGCGCTATGGTTTGGGAAAACTGCCTGACAGGAGACTTGCTTGTGCAATACGCAATTTACAGTCTCTGAAACAGAGGGATTAAAATTCTTCCCCTCTCTCCCCTTGCTACTTTTCATTATGTAAGAAACAACCAAAACATGACCTTCAGCATTTTCCATCTGTCAGAAACTCCGTACAGACTCTGAAGTGTGACCCAGTGTTATTAACCACTAATGTTGTTGTTGATCTTCCTCAAATGTCATTTTGCTTTACAGGATAATCACACCATGGTGCAGCCAGACCATTTCTGCTGAAGGATTAATCCCCAAATGCTTGCTTTCTGGTTGAACTAGAAGTTTAAGGGGAAGTGATTCTTCCTAAGAATCCCACCTTCTCCTCCCTGGTGCTCATTATCACAGCCACTGAGCTGGCCACAAAGGAGAAACCAAGGGCTGAGCTCTGTCCTGCCAACAAGTCCATCCTTCACAGCCTCATCACTCACAGTCCAGAATCAGTGTACTGCAGAACACTACCCAGTACCATTTGTTGGAAAGGCAATTAGACTTTGGTTGATTGGATTTTCCCCTCCCCAACATTTCTCCTTTGGCCCAACCTTCCCGAACACTGATCTGAAGCAAGTGTCATGACCTGAAAATGCCCCTGCCTTCCCCCCAACATCAGTCTCACTAAAGGAGTCTCCTCCCAGGCACTCACAGCCTATGAACTTCCCAGCCCAGGGAAGCTGTAGCCTCAGATTTGTGTCTTCCAGGTGTGATTTTATTTATTGTGCTGGGATGAGAAACTGAAGCCTGTCCCCTGAGACAGGTACTGGAGTGGCTTCATTCAGCTCCTGTGTGTGCCAGTGCCAGAGCTGCAGCAGCCCAAGCAGAAAAAAGACCAAGCCCCCTGAGAATCCACAGCCAAGCTGCTGCAGCTCACAGCTCCTTCCACTCCCCACACCAGCCAGCAGAGCCTTCCGTGTGACAGGGCTGGTGACACAGCCCACACTTGGGTGTCCCTGCTCTCCTGGGCTTAGCAGGCCAGCTGCACAGCAATTCCCCATCTGCACTTACACCAAGAATGAATAAATCCTTGTGGTTTTCCATTCATGGTATGGAAAGACCAAACTGCAAAAGCTCCCTCAGAGGATTCTTCCATGTCTGCTGAAATGAACAGGAGGATGTGCTGGGGGAGCAGAGGAGAAGGTGGATGAACAAGACCTTGATCTCAGCTCTTAGCCTTGCATGTGAAAGCCAAACAAAGCATGTTATGGTGATGATGAAAAGAAAGTATTGCAGACTCACCTTGATTGAACCACTCCTCTAATTACCAGAAAAGCAGCAAAAGGAAAACAAAAATTTACAGGATGAAGAAAATACAAAGGAACAGTCACAAAGAGGCAGAATTTCACAGAACAGGTTCAAAACCTGAGTATTACAAGACTACAGAAGTTTCATCAATTAAAAAAACAAACCAAGGTATTTTACTTTCTCCCTTTTGTTCCTGCTAAAAACTCCCAAGCTTTCTTTGCACAGCTTTGTTTTCCCCTTTTCTTTCTCTTTTTATTAAATGAAAAGGTGCTTACAGAATTGAGGGGACAGAAGGATGACTAGCCCTTTGCAGAGGTGTTTGAAATGCTGCAATCAATGACCATGAAATAAAATAAACATGGAAACACAGCGAGATTAAGTGAACAAGAAAAGAGAGAATAGGTCGATTTTGACATTCTAGACTGAGAAAATTAACGTAGGTTCAGACAGACCAGGGTCCACATAAATTTAACAGTGAGACAAGGGAGCTTTTCTTTATGATTTTAAAAGCACATTTATGAATGGATTTTAACTTTTACTTTTTAAGCACAACAGTTGTCTGAGACCCTCTATTCTTCCAATCTACATCCTACAAGCTGTGAGCTCAGCATTATCACCAGTTGATTTCCCTCTGGGGAACAGCACATTTTCAAAAGAGCACTGCTAAAAGGTGGAAAAACCCATTAAAATATATTCTCATTTCCTGCTGAACACACAGAGCCAAACCCAGGCTGTCACTGAGTGCCTGCACTGCTTGTTGCAATCCAGTTTCATCCCCACCATCAGATGATTTTGAGACCAATTTGTCCAAAAAGACATGACCTGGTGTGCTTCAGCTGATGACTAGAATGTACCTGGGTGCACAGCCCCAAGAGAGGTTCTCTAGGTGGGCCCACCTGGCCTGGGACACACCTGAGAGTGCTCCTGGTCACTGCCATCGAGGGGATGAGGACAGCACAACATCCTCCTCCCACAGGGCACTCAGAGCTTTCATGGCTGGAAGTGTTTCAGTGACTGTGTTGCTCTCAAGCAAAGCAACAACACGGACTGCAAGTCAGAGAACAGGCTTGAGTCAGCACACATGCAAGGGCTCCAAAGGGTATCACACTGCAGGTTCAGTCACCTTCTGTGAGAACAGGCTGGAATTATTCTTTAGTTTTCCCCCCAGTCTTTAGAAGGTTCCCATCAATTTTTTATTTTAAACAGTTTAAATGTAGTTGATGACAGACTAGTCTGCAAAAGCAAGTTCACACTGTGATGACTTCCCTAACACATATGGAAACACATAATATTTTAATAACTTGTGCAGGTCAGATCAAAGAGTAATGTGCAGCTCACAGTCCATCAAGTTCAAACAACTTCATATCAGCTCTTTAGGGGCAAAACCCTTCCTTGTACCTGGCTATAAATAATAAGCCAGGATGTGTGTACACATGAATGAGAATGAAGCCTAGACAGAAAATGGAATTAATTATCTCTGAATTCATCTAAAACAGTCATTTCTCTAAGAAAGGAAAGACAACATAATTCAGTCTAGAACTGCAATTTCTCTAAAACAACAAAGAAAACAGATATAATTTGAGTGTCTCTTTGTAAAGGAAACATGGAAGGGGGGTTTACTGAGACTATTAATCCTCTCTTATAATGAAACTCATTTGCAACACTCATGCCCCAGAGGAGAGAACAGGTCTAAAAGTGACTGACAATTAAAAGCTACAAAATCGTGTTTGCAATTTAAATTACTGAAATAGTGACTGAGTTGGGAGGTTGCATGTCTTGGTTGAGTGGGAGGGGAGGCTTTTAGTTTGTTTTCAAGTATGAGAGTCTGGAGGCATGGAAAATGTACAGGCAGGAGTGCCATGCACGGGGATGGAGGGATGGATCCAGGCTGGCCTGGTTTCCTGAGAAGGGCACACATGCTACACAGCCAGGCAAGGGCACTGAGCAGAGGTGACAGATGCAAGAACACAGCAACGCAGAGGAGAGGCACAGCACATCCACCTTCTCCCAACAGCAGAGTGTCAGCTGTCAGCATGCAGCACTCCTGTTTAAAGCCAAACAAAATTACAGCAGCCGTGGGAAAAAAGAATCCCAAGCACCCAAGAGTGATGTAACACGGGAGATAAACACATGCCAAGACACTGCAAACACTGCACAAACTGCATCCTCCTGAACCAGCACGATGAATGTGCTTGCAAGAGCAGGACTGCACAGCAACATTACCCCCAAATCCATTTCCAGTTCTGGGCTTTTTGCAACACATACCTTTCGCTTTTTTTCCACCAAAACAACCAGCATCATCTTTCTTCTTCTTCTGGGAGCCTCCTGTGCCTGAAGTCTGACCAGCATCTAGTTCTTGGTACTTATCAGCTCCAGGGACCTCCTTATGGACGTGATAGGAAAGGTTCCTCATGATGCACACACAGTTCTCCACAGACTGTTACAGAGAAATGTATGTTATACAAAGGATTGCACCCTCTTACCTGCAAACCATTGTGTTATACAGAGGAGGGCTTGGAGAAATTGAAAAAAGAAGGCCACCTGTCCCAGGAAAACCATGTGGCTCTCAAGGAGTATTTAGTCAAGACCCTTAAATTAAAGTTCATTCTTCTTCTAAACCCCATTTTATTTTTCCAAAAGTGAAGCGCTTTATAAATAGTATCCATTCAAAATGAAAACTCTCTAATCAAAAATACCACTTGATCTTACATAAAGAATACAATTCACTAAAAGATCAAACACACAGGAGAAAATGATCATATAAGGATCTTATTTTAATCCAAGTCTCTCTCTCATTCTTCCAACATTTACAATCTCCAAGGGGCCCATTTTATTAAATTTTCTCTGGGTCAAAACCTGGGCCTAGTGAGGATTTCAATGGGAACACACGTTGTCCTGTAGTAAAAGCTAATCCACAGCACATCAGGCTCTGACAAGAGCAATGCTCTGTAGGCTGCAATGGAAACCACCAGGTGGTTACAAAATCCACTTCCAAAATTACCTGATTAAGTAACAGGGCTTTGTAACCTCCTTGTTCAGGCCATCCCATGGTGAGACTCGGAATAAAATAATGATGCTTTACAAGCCTTCTGGTGTTATAAAGAAATAGTATGATCTTTTTAAAAACAGGTTAAAGTTATTATATTCCTCATGCATATAAATATACTTTGAGGTGCCATGGGATGAGATGATGATAAAAACAGATTAATAAAATCTGCACCAAAAAAAAGCCACAGTGAAAGTGCTGCAGGTCTGAAGACATTTCTTAATGTCTAAGCACTTCAGTCTTTAGAGATGGTGCTGAATGAAGTCTTTAAAATGGGAACTGACTCCTTTGCTGCTTTGTGCAAATGGGACTCAATTCTGATTTGGAGATTGCACTTATAAATGCCAATTAAGTAATGCAGAACAATAGCAATAATGTCACTGACAATAAAGGACCACCTCTCTCAGCAAGCAGCCTTTGCTCCCCTCATCAACCATAGAGAGAAACACAGCAGCATCCTCCCTGTACCCCATCAGCAGTACCACACATACCAGAGATGAGAGGAAGACAATTACTCTATTTTCTGAGGCAAGCATAATCCTCTTCTGATACCAGCAAACAGAAGTTGGATCCCAGTGCAACACTTCAGCATAAATTAATGCAAACATGCACTCTGCTTTAATACTCAAATTCACCTTATTGTCCGTGTCCTTCTTGCCAACTGCAGACTGCAGAGCGTGAAGGAGGGCATCCACCAGGCCATCACACTCTCTCAGTCTTCTGCGTGCTTCTGCTCCATCTGAACTTACATTCCTGACAGGAGAGAGATGAAAGAAAATTTAGCCTGGTAACCTTCACTATTAAGTTGAAGGTGCATTGATTTGTACTACAATTATTAAGAACTCATCACCTTGGATGAAAAATTAGGAGGCCAAGTAGACTGAGAAACCTGCTAGATCTCAGTAAAGTATGGGCAATGCACATGTGCAACTCTCTGAGCCTGAACAAAAAGGAGAACACAATCCCAGGGTGCCTACAAACACATTTTCTGCTTTGCTGGTGAGTCCAGAGACTCACCTGAAACCAGGCTGGAGTCTGCAGAGCAAACAGTATGCAAACCAAAAATTTAATTTCAAAACCAGCAGGTCCAAACTGAAAGACACTTTCACCACCTTAGGAAAAACATGCAAAACCGCAAGATTGCTCAGCAGTATCATGGCCACAGGAAGTGAAAAAGCTGTGTGCAGCTGATTCAGCACAAAGTCTGGATCAGTCACCTTTAGTAAGGAAAGGACAACAGTTTACATGGCTTTGAATTTCTCAAAACACTGCACAAGAGAATGGCACAGGTAGAAGAAGCAAGACAGAGTGGAAGGCTACTTGCAGTTGCTAAAAATCACACTTATCAATGACTGTAGAAACTGTCAGAGGTATCTCTGAACCTGGCCTCACCCAGCAAGCACAAACTGATACCCCAGCCTTGCATAAGCATCAATCTGCCATCACCCAATAAATAAATAAATTTCAAGTCCATTTTGCAAATGTTGCCTTATTCCCCTCCCCTTTACTTTAGGGGGAAAATGAAGTGACAAAATTATTCTCAATAGTGCTCACTGACCAAACCTGTATGGCAGCTCTTCCCAAAGCTGAAACGCAGTAATTTTGACAATAACAGACAACCTTTCAACTTTCAGGTCTTTGAATCCCACAAAGCCATGTAAAGCTGCCTCTCAAAAGCTCAGGACACCATCATTACCTTCTGTTATCTGGATCATGCAGTCAATTTTTGCTTTTAACTACAGGGACTGCCAATCTCCAAGTAAGTGACAAATCAATCATGGTCCCCTCTTGTGTCCCGGTCACCTGGGCAGGCTGCTGTGTTAATTGGATAGCTTGGAAAACCCACATTTTCTCACAGACCTCTCAAAATGTGAAGGCACTTAATTGTGAGCTGGTTGCTGTAACAGCACATTAACTTTCAATTAAGAACACAAATGAAATGCACAGATAAATGAATTCTTTCCTTAAATCCTAACACAGCTTCACCTCTGGCAATGGATGATAGGAAGCAGGTAAAGTGGATATTAAAATGATTCCACAGGATAGATGGAAGAGAATTCTACACACTGTTTTCCCATCTTCAGTTGTACTAATCCTTTTGTATCAAAAACACAAATGTGACTTTTAATGCTACGTCTTTATGAAACTGGAATTAGAATTCAAATTCTCTGAGATACCTTTCAGGAGTTACAACAACAAATGATAGCAGCTCCACCTTCAAGCACATCTATTAATGTGGAACACTACTTATTAAGCTTCAGGGTGACAGAAATCCACTATAAATGGTCTTATCTAGAGCTGTGTATCACATTTTTTATTCCTCATTAAGTCTCAGAGTGTTAGAATTCATAAGCAACACTTGCAGACTAAAGGCAAAACAGCTCAACCTTCACACCGTCCTTGCCCTATGGTCCATTTGGAACAGATTTTTCTCTGGTTCATTTGTGCTACCACACTTGCACCACATTTGTTTTACACTTTGGTTACAAACAGCATTGCAGTATTGTGTATCCTGCTTTTTTACTTCTTGATCTGTAGTGGGGCTAATATCAAGGTAGACATTGATAAGGTTATGACTGAAAAAAATACAATATTCTATCAGTAAGAGTGTGGCCTGCTGATACCACTGTCTCTTCAACTATTGAAAAATTTACTGAAAATTACTGCCTCAAGAAAAAATTCCCACACATATCACACATAAATAGGCATGAAAACTCTGCAGGATCAAGTTAATAGCTAATTAATGCTATGACTAAGTTATCCAGACATCAAACTTTGCAGTTTTAATGTTTTAACCAGCACATCACAAAATGTATCCTTATGAGCATCTCATGCAGAAACATCTGCTCTATAAATACCCAGCTCTTGGGATTTTTGTTGGTCCTCCCTCCCCAGGTAATGAGCTTTCTGCAGCCCTTGGGATTTATCTACCATGGAAGAACAAACCCCATTTCCTTGTCTGTAACTGTAGCCCAGACCTGTGGGAGAGCTCAGCTCCCACTCTTGTCCCAGCAGTGCAGGCAGATCTCAGACAGGCAAAGCCCAGGGAGATCAGCACCTGCATCCTGAGCCTGCTCTTCCTGAGTCTGCTCTTCCTGCTGCTCCAACACTGCAAAAGGCAGTGAAGATCTCCCAAACCCCATGGAAATATTTGCATTCCAGATCCATGACAGACATCTCTAAGGTCTAAACCAAAGTGGGCCCTATGAAACCATGACGGTATGCTTTGACTAAGTTGTCATCTGGCAATCCCAGGAGAAGTGCTGCCAGGTTTGGTTTCCATGATCCAGAGCCACCTTCACAAGCCCCTGCAATCCAGGAAAATGCCAGGTTGCATTTCTGCCTTGGCATTAAGACTCTCTACCATCCACCTCCTTGAAGAGCATCACATGGTAGTCATTGATCAAATTCATCTTCAGGAGGGGCTGGAGGACGACACCAAAAGGGCCAGGAGAGCTAGTGCTGGCACTGGTCATGAAAAACTGTGATGGAATAGCCAACCTGATAGTGCACTCCACTGACAGGAATCAGGAAAAATCTTCCCATTTCACATCTGCACTGGGATTGCTTTGCATCTTTTATCTGTTAAATGTGATGGAATGAAAGAGGTAACCAAACCATTGTCCAAAGGAAGCTTTCAAAGCAAGTTTCTGAACACCCTTCTTTCCAAGAGTGATGGAAATAAACATGACTGATCCCAGCAGTAACAGAGGATTTGTAGTCCCCTTACACAGGGCAACACTCCACAGAAGGAATGCACAGCCTCACCCAGGCCACAAACTCCTGCAATGGAGGTATGTAACATATGGCATCCAGACTGGAGAAAGTAGAGAGCTTTGCTTTTCATTTAACTTTTCTACACATTAGACAAGTATTGCTTTACACCAGAAGTAATTCTTCAGTGGATGGAGCACTTCACACAAGACACCAAACAAAGGCAGCTGAGACCCCAGCTGAGATGCTGCTAACTCTGTTACTCAGGAGACAGGCTGCCATGTAAGAACTGGAATGGCCACAAGATTTTGCAATTAAACAGATGATCTCACCAACTTTCACACTGGAGCAAATTAATATCAAGAACCTCTGTAGATATAAGTCAAAGCTACTTATTGAAGTTTCAACGACTCTGCAAGGCTTTTGAGGCACTGATGATGGGCAAATATCCTGTTACAAATGAAAATAAAGTTGACTGCCCATTCAAAAGGGTGGGAATGGTGAGGGGGAACTATCTAAACTATTTTTACACAAACTAGTGACAAATGAGACCTGCCATGCATCCCCAGTGCTCTGTACAGTCTGCTTCCCTTGCCTTGTCTCTTCACCCCCAGGAGGGTCTCCTGATGCTTTCCTTGACTTTCCCGCTATTCAGTACTTTTCCAAGAGTTTATTAAATGACAAATGTATTTTAAAAACAGAAGTGTCTTTCTTATATCACAATGCAAAGGATAAGAGAAACCTTCAGTGTGCTTCCTGTAAATATACACAGTCTGAAAAAAATTCTAGAAACCAAACATGTAATTAATGCCCATGTGACTCTAGGTATACAGGAAAGAAACTAACTGGATGACTGATTTTATGTAAAACAATAAAGCACAAATCTCATTCCAGAGACTTTAAATCTCCAGCCTTTAGCTAGAAAAAGCAGCCTCAATTCTTCCTCAAATTCTTGGAGTCCAGATTGTGGCCAGGACTAGTGAAAGAGAATTTGTAAGGATGCTGCAATATATGCTTTCCCTGGGGAAAAAAAACCCCAAAAACCAACAAAACAAAGAGGCACTAAGTAAATGTTAAATAAAAGTAAATACCTACGAGCATAGAAACTCATCAGGCTAGGAATGCAGTCTGCTGCTATTAAAGACTTCAGAGAATGGGGGCGAGTGTGCTGAGAAATCTGTTCATGCCTTAGATAAGGTTATCATTATCACCAAAGAGCTGTCTTAATAATATGCAATTCTGAATGCTACATTTACATCTGCAGAACAGAGTTGGCATTCGTCACCCCTAGGAGAGGTGAGCTGTTACTACTATCTGTGCCACACACCAGAATTATCTTCAAGAGAAAAGACTTAGAAGTAATTAAGCACAGGGTACTTAATTTGCACTCTTTCAATGCAATCATGTGGCAGTGCCCCCTCTGTGCTCTCCCTAATAATCCAACAGAGTGGAGATGTGGAGAGCTTTTGAATTGTTTTCTTTTTAATGATGAAGAAAAACTTGAAAATAAAGGCAGAGACACCGTCTTCTCTGAAAATGAAAACCAGTATTTCCAGGACTGTTGTGTCTGTCTCTTGGCTGGAGAGCACCATCAGTTGCTATCCCACAGTGCTGCAGATGAAGCCAAGCCTGGAGTGTTACTGAACACTTACCCTCCCACCTCAGTTCAGCAGGTGTAAAAAAGCACTTTGTTTAGAGATCTAGCTGGGAATGAAGACAACAGCTTGGAGACTTTGCTTTTTCTATAAATAGGAAATTGAACTTAAAATTTTCAAGACATCCTCCTAGTAACACTTCTACCTTTCCCTGGAAGAATCATGGCTGAGAGCTGAAGCCGAGACAGTGACAAGCTCTTTCCAAGCCCTTGCCAGACTCTGACCAGCAACAGCACTGAGCCTCTGTTGTCCAGACACTGAGTTTTGCATACTTTGGCTGATAAAAGACTACCAGCTTCTCACAAGTCCAGCTTAAAATACATTAGCTCTTCTGTCCACCTGCTCTGGCAGGCAGAACCCTTACTATACAGACACCCTTCCACACCCACACACGGCTTCACAATAAAGAAATTCTTATTTGGATGCTAGCCAAAGGAGATGGATCAATAATTGTTGTAGTAAATGAACTCTATTTCCAAGCGAATTTCTAGGTCCACTATGTCTCTAAGGAGGAATATACAACATTTAAAAATCATTCCATCATTTCATGCAGAAATAGAATGGATTCCATACTTCAGTTCACATCAAGTACCAGAAAGTTTAATTGGTATTAAAGTTCATTGTTCTGAAAACAAAGGAGAAAAAGAAAGAAGCTGCCTGTGACACAAAGATAGCCTGATCCAGGCAGCTCTGGTCAGGGGGCCCTGTACAGCACAATGCAGTTTGGCAGCAGAGCTCAAGCAGAACTCAAGCAGAGAATAATGGTAAAGAAAGCAGAAAGAAGCCAAAGTCCAAACGAAATGCACAGAGAGCCACAGGAGCTCTACTGATGCTGATTTAGGTAGGGGGCAGCTGGATGGTAGCTGTTCAGACCTGGGATCCCACTGGACACTGCTGCTCCACTCCAGCATTCCCTGACCAGTTACACCCACGACAGACGCAGCAGAGAGAGCAGCCCCCGTTTCTTTGCGTGCAAACCCTTCCACCTATTTAAATGAAGTGGTTGGTTTTGTTTAGTTGACCAAATGCTCGAGAGAACATAGCAAAAGCCACCCCTGAACAAGGGCTTCATGAGCTTTACTCTGTGCTCCAGCAACAGTGGCACAGAGTGGGAGCCCTGTGGGGCACCCTGTCACACCCCATATCCATGCCTGCTCTGCCTAGTGCAGCTCTCTAATCAGGCTGGGGCCCAAGAGTACACTTTAACCAAGGATGGACTGGACAGCTGTACCTTGTCATCTGTGCCATTCTACACCCAAAACACCTTGCCATGCCTTTTCAGCAAAATGCTGCCTGGTTACCTCTGCATGACCTACTTGGAGGGCCTTAGCTTGCTCTCCTGTAATGCAAAGTGGTGCAGAAATGCACTGCACGAGAATTACGTGATGCCCAGCAGCTACTCAGCTTACAAATGATTCCAGTCTCTGCCTGGAAGAAAGACCAAGGGGCAGCTCTGCTTGCTTTATCACACATGCTTGCTGCCATAACAAAGAATCTCAAAAATACAGAAAGGAGGTGGTACCAATCTACAAAGGATCAGGGCTCTCAAGCCTTCCAAAGCAGACTACTTCCATTAGAGTGACTGCAGGGAGCTTTGCTGCAGTCCTGCTCTTCACCTCACCACAGCACCAGACATTTTTGTAGATTCCCTTTCCTGACAGCCAAAGCAGGAGGGACCTAGATTCATTCCTAAGTAATGACAAAAGGCAGTAAGCAAGTGCACAACTTTAAATTTATACCTCCAGATATGATTGTAAAGCATTAAGGTTGCATGTAACTAGGTTATGTCTCTGCTGCTAAAATCTATGCATAATTTATTTATATTACAAGCTAAACATCAGGAACTGTCAGGAGGAACCCTAACAGCTCCTTACTAGCACGAATTAAACGCTCTGCTCATCATATAAGCCCCAGGATAGCCATATGCTGTGATCCTGCACAGTATCAGTAAGCTAATTAAGAATCTGCCTTTGCTCACTCCTCTCTTTTGTGTGGGTTTTTAATTTGAGTTGATTTTTTCCAGTCTGGGTTGGGCAGATAAGCTTCTCCCTTTTCGTGCTACTTGCTGCCTCCAAAGTGAAGATTCACAGGCAAATTTTGGTTCTGTTTTTATCTCCTTCTGAAACTATTCCTTCTCTGAAAGTCCACTTCAAAAGCACCTGTTGCACACCAGAAGACTGATGCTCCAGGTACTGGAGCTAATGATACTGTCAATCTCTCAAAGGCTGCACCGACTCTGAACACAACATGAGCACTGTGGGGGAGTGGGGACAGAGAGGGCAGCATCTGCCCCCAGCTCTCCTGAGTGGGACAGCAGAGCATTAACCTTTGGGAGCAGTCCTCTCCAGATGACCTTGGTTAAATAATTGCCCTGCAAAAGCCAAAGAAAGGACTACTTGAACTAGGGATAGGAGAGCACACAGAGTAAGAGGGAACACCAAATAACTTTGTCAAAGAATCCCTTTCTGGAGTTGGGGAGAAGTAGAGCTGCCAAGGAGGGCTCTGTACTAATGCAAATTTGCTGCTGATAATGTGAGTTTTCAGGTGCCAGCCTTTGGTTTCTACCTTCTCTGTTCTGCCATGCTTCAGTGAGCAAAGCTCCCCTGGCACCAAGGGCAGCTTGTCTGGCAGCACCACAGCAGCATCACCTGAGCCTCACCTCCTGTGCCCTGCTCTGCACCAGGCAGCACTTCTAGGTCACAGATCTGCACTTCAGGGCCTTCTTACCTCAGACAGCTGGAGGGGAAGGCTGCCTCCAGTACAGGAGTGCACACAGGACAAACATCATGTGACTGTCACCACATAATAATATCATGCCTGCAGGATCTAAAGATGGATAGAGCTTGAAAGTAATGCATTTTGAAAGCTCTAATTCCCAGGCACTTTTCTTCAGAGAAAAGCCACACATTAATCATTAATAAGAAAGGAGAGCATAAGAACATGGTTTTGACAACCTTACTTCTTTTCGTTCCTCAAAGTCAGCACAGAGAGATGGGAAGAAAAAACAGGCACACCCACATCACTGATACATTCAATACAGGTGCAGGGGCAAAGAGAGAGACCTTTCCTGCCCAAACAAGACCAGATGCCACTTGACAAAGCTCCTTTACCTCCAGGTGCCTCACAGACACCCACACTCCTGCTGCAAACCGCATGTGCAGGGCGTGGCTGGGTACACACACAGTTACAAATATATAAAGACACCAGGACTCACAGGCAGCTTTACCTGTGACTGAAACACTGCAAGTGACATCTGCAGGACAGGATGTTCAGGAATGTACCATAATGCTCTGTCCAGCTCAGAAAAAAGGCTTAGAACATTTGCACACAAAACCGATTTGACACATCCCAAGTATTACTGATTTTCCATCAAGCTCTTGCAGTTGTATTTCCTCTGAAGTACCTAAGAGGAGCCTGCAGATATTTTACATCTCTCTCAACCTGGTGGAAGATATTTCTGGCTCTAAATCCACTGAGTCCTTATGTCATGTCTTAGAACATCCTATCTAACATTTACCAAATCTCTCAGGATTTGATGCCATGGGACCAAACCCTTAACTTATACCTACAGGAGTTGCTTATTCCCAGTGGATGTCTGCAGGATGAACCGTTTCAAAATCCTTGAACTAGTGGTATTTACAGCAACTGCAGGGTTGCTACACCTACATACTGAGGTGCCAGTCCCACATTAAAGACAGAACAGTGAAGATCAGTGAAATCTGGATCAGTGAAGTGCCCCTAAGGCACTCAGCAGCCTGAACCTCACCGAAGCCAGGAGGAGACAGGGCTATTAAAAATTAGACCACAAAAAGGTTTACACCATTAATCTTGCCTGTAATTATGTCAGTGCAGTAGCACAACAGCAAATAAATCCACACTTCTCAAGTCTCCTGGTACAGCTCCAGCCACCAGGTTGTCCCTTCCCTTCTCAGGGGCTGATGTTGGACAAGCTGTTATGTGCAATCTCCAGCTGAAGAATGCTGTTTTCAGGGAAAGTCAGGTGGGTGCAGTTTGTTTGTGTTCATACACCTCGGCCAGGGCTCTGAACCCTGAGGATACTTGTGAATGTGAACTTCTGTGTACTTGGAGAACTGACAAGAAATGCTGCAACTACAGATGGTACCCCTGGAAAAAGGAGCACTTTGCATCTGTTTGCTATGCAAATTAATTCATTTAACATTTGTTGACAGCAGGTCAGTTTAGCACAGGAATCAGGCTAGAAAGTTGGCAATTTAAGAACTAAGTTCTACTCTGTCCTCTTATAAGTGAAAAAAATCCAAGAGAGAATTAAAAGTAATTAGGCAGAAAACAGCAATTAAGCCCAGAATGAATTTTTAAACCATTAAAATCCTTGCTGCTTCCAGAGAACTAGGAATCGTGGTGGGTATTTCCACAGAAAACTAACAAGATGATGTGACTGCAACAGTGCTGTGACCCAAAGATGCAGGAATTTCCCTCCAAAGCAGGGAAGCACCTTAGGAAAAGTCAGGGGAGCCAGGGAAGGTCTCTGGTACTGCCTGGCAGATCTCTGGGTGTTCATGATCCATCTTTCCCACAAGAGCTCAACTCACACTCTTCTCCTTAAGCACCTCAGTGTCTGGGTAAAAGCTGTAGGAAGGATCACGAAGATACTCCACATCACTCCATTATTTCACCAGGAGTGCAATTTGAAGATAAATGCTTCTGGATTGCAAATCCCAGTAGGGATTTAAGGGTTTAAAGAAAAAAAAAAAAAAGGCAGTAACTAGAAGAAACATTCTCCACATATCTAAAATAATAAAATACAATGTGAAAATGTAAAACTTGTATTGTAAATGAAATGAAGGAGCATCTGTGCATACTTAATTATTCTCCTATAGTAAGCAAATGTCTTCCTTACTTCTTCCCCAGTTCTACTGCTTCATAACCAAAAATCCACTTTGCTCTGTTTTTTACTGTTCCTTTCCAGATTTCTACCATTCATGTTTATCAGTTTCAACAGAATATAAGATTACCCCTGTTTTATAAAATGACACCCAAGGCAGCATCCTTCACAAGGCTCGTGACCATTTGCAGCAGTAAAGTGATTATGGATATTGCAGATCTATTCATCATATTGGGTCTGCCCTTAGAAACACAGCAGTGAAAGAGGAAGCACCTTTTCCTGATCTCAGGATGGGAATGGAGACAAAATTATCATCATCTGCACTAGTTTCTGAAAACTTCGGTGGTCAAGATTACAGAAGAGCATCCAACAAATTTCATTATCAGATCATACTTTGCAAATTGGATGTGCTGCCAAATTTCCAAAGGGGAATGCAGGATTCCACCCAAACATTTCTTTGTGAACAGAGTTTTTGGCAAGTCAAGTGCAGAGTGAGATGGCACACAGAACCCTCCAGCCATGTTCCACATGATAGCAGGGTTCAAAACATCCCTGCAATGGGCAGAGTCACAGGAGAGGGCCTGACTTTAGAAGGAGCCCTTTAAATAAACAACAGCCAGTATAGACCTTCACCAGGGGCCTTTTCCTCCTTGGATTCCCACTAGCTCTGTGTGTGTTTAGTCAGCTACAGTAACTTGGAATGGACACCACGGAGTGTCCCAGGTAATCCCAGAATGAAATAACATGCCAAAGCAGCTTTCTAAAATGGCTTTCTTGATGATAAACTGTGAGCAGCTTCTCTGATTTCCAGCTTGGAAATGACCAGGTCCAATGTTTTTCAGTATCAGACACAGATAAAGAGCAGGTGCATTGCTGGGTGCAAGTCCTGTGGCCACACAAACCAGAATCAGTATCCAGCATCACAGAGGGAATTTTGTCACTTCAGCAAGTAGATAAATGAGGCTACAGAAAGGCAGTAAGGCACCTGAGCTGGAGCCAAGGGCAGAGTGCATGGGTCACAGCTCTGATCTGTAAGTTAATCCCCAGCCCTGGGTCAGGTACAGATCTTTGCTCAGGTATTGGCCCCAATTACTGACCCTGCAGCTGAAGCATCCTTCCATCCCACATGCACCTGCCACACCACACTATCCTTGCTGTTCATGCAGCTCTTAATCCACCCTGAGGCACTGGGCCAAGGTGACTACATGGGATACAGCTCACCCTGCCCCACTCAGATCTGCACACACACCAGAGTCTGAACCCCAAAGTGAAGAGGGAGAGACTCAAGTTACACAGGGGAAAATGGGTAAGCCTGGAAAGGAAAGTGGGATGGACTAGGAATTGAAGAAGAGGTAAAGGTAAATAATTGCAGTGTGGGTTTTTTTTAATTACTTGTTTTTAATTATTTTGAAATGAATGTTTCCATGGCTCCACAGTATCAAAGGAGAAACCTAGATTAAGAACAAAGTAAAGATGAGTAAGCAATGTTAAAAAAAAAGGCAAGTAATAATTAACTGGCAGTTTATGCTGTGAATCACTGAGTTTGAAACAAACTCGCCCACATCTGTTGATAAACTTCATTAACCGCAAAAATGATACTGAAACAAATGCCATCCTGCATGCACAATGCCTGTCTTCTGCTTAGATACCTGAACTGCAAGGACACCCGAAACCTCAGAAGCTCAGAGATTGTTCCAGTTATTTTGGGAGACAATGCAGCTCACACCTGAGGCTCACTTCCAAAGGGGACAAAGAGAGGCTGGCACATCATCAAGACGCCTAACCTGCCAATTAAATATCAAACCGGTGAACAGTTTGCAGTCTGCAATAAGCTCAGTTTGTGGAAAATTGAATTTCCAGGACCAGCTACTGTGTCAGTGAGAGAAGCGTAGGCGAAGGGGTTTTTAAACACTGATGTCTGTCAGACAGATGGCGGCAACAATTTATTCTCTGTTGGTGTTAACTATCATATCTTGCTGCTGCTTTTAAAGATGAGCTGCAGAGGATTTCAACACACAACACAAAATAATTTCCAACAGTTTTAATGTTAATTACTTTTGATATGTCCATTTAGACCCCTAGATCTAGAAGTGCTCTACAGAAGGTGTGTGTAACATCCCTGACATGGGAACAGGAAGCACAATCAACTGAAAGAGCTCACACCCACCTGCTCCTGCCTTGATCCTGCACTCACTCACCTCACTGCACCAAGAGGGGAGACAGCAGGGCAGTTATCCCCAGTTCCTGTGCAAGAGGCTGCTGTCCCCATGGCTCAGCAGAGACATGCACAGATTCACTTCTCCAGATTATCCTTTCCTGCTCTCACACTCCCATCTACCTGAGGCAGCCTCAGTCAAGCATGAGATCACCTCGCTCCACATCTGATGGAAGCTTTAAATTTTCCACAAAGAAGCACAAATTCCCTCCTGACTATGAGAGCAGAGCATGAGATGAAAGGACTGAAAGACACTTCCTCCTTCAACAGCAGAAGCAGCCACCATCCACTGGTGGCATCAGGAGCACTTTGAAATACCAGAAGTTTAAATCCTCTAACATCTCAGTACTATGTTTCACACCCTTCCTCACAGGCTTTAATGTCCAAAAGGGCACAAGCTTTTGAATTTCCTGTAAAAGCAGAGCCTTACTTAACAAACAAACAACCCGAAAACCCACAAAAACCCAAACCCAACCAATCAACAAACCAAGAGGTACTCTGGAATACCAAAGCTCAAGTGGATCCACATACTAATAAAATTTTATGATGTGGATTAGGTTGGTCTACTAATGACCAATTTATTGTCTACACTTAGTGGAGAATCTCATATTCACTGAGATAATCCCTTTTATTCCCTCGCCATGACTAATTTCCTCTTCCAGAACACCCTTAGAAATGAGACACCAGCAAGTAAAAACCTATGATGTCTGGAGTCTGCTTAAAGGACCTCAGCTTCCAGGGGGACTGCAAATAATTTCAGTAATGGGCCCTTCCAGAACACTTTTCATTACTTTTGTCATTTGTGAAGTTACTTGGGGGAATAGTCATGGCAATTTAGAGACCACAGAAATGAACAAACTTCTGAAGATGCATTAATCAGTAGAAATCTGACAGGAGCACATTTAAGAGCAATACAAGGTATCATACCAAAACCTTATTAGTTTTATTCAAACTAATTAACTTCATCATAAAGCTGAAGAATCTAAAGTAAGCAGAACTATTTTTTCCTCAAAAATAAAAGGCAAAATGAGACCCACTGTGTTTAGGGAACATTGGTTCTTCAGGTTTTTCACACTGCATTAGGACTCCCTCTGAACACCAGCTTTTAGCATGGACTGTCTCACTCTCAAGGTGCTTTTGGAATTGCAAACACAGTATGAAACCAGAAAATGCTTCTTTGTAAGGAATTTTAGAAGCAACACTTAGAATCCTAAGTAGTCAGCAGCTCAGATTCTTCACCAAAAACCCAAGAAGAGATGAGGAAAACCACCCTCAGCTGTCCCTTACCGCAGGCAGCCGGAGGTGTTCTTGAAGACCGTT
Source organism: Pycnonotus jocosus (assembly GCA_013400435.1). NCBI lineage: Eukaryota > Metazoa > Chordata > Aves > Passeriformes > Pycnonotidae > Pycnonotus > Pycnonotus jocosus. The sequence goes on from VWYP01029577.1 coordinate 467,959, forward strand.
GTCCACTCAGCGTCGCGCGGCTTCGAGTCCTCGTTGGGCTCGCTCTCCCAGCCCGAGTGCGGGATGATCACCTCGTTGGTCAGCGTCTGCAGACCGTGGTTGATGATCACCATCTTCAGGGGCTCGTAGGAGGATAAATTCCATAGGGTGCCTGCAGGGGGTTATTAAATAACCAGAGTGTAACAACTATGTTAAATCTGTAGGTTAAAACAGAGTCATGGGATTCACGGAGAAGCCCTTCAAGGTTAAATCATAAAACTAAACAAGAAGGCAAAGCAACTTGATGAGATGCCAGACCAGAAGCAGCTTAGGGAAAATCCCACAGCTTCCTCTACAAAGCAGGGAAGCACTTTTATCAAGACATGGATATTCTTGAACTCATCAAGCCCTACACAGCGTACATAAAAGTGATGTACTACTGGAGATTATTAAGATTTTTCTGCTGTACACAAATTGCGTTACACTTTCAAGTCTAACTATGCCTCAAAAAGTAAAAATTCATCCAGTGAAGCAAAGTATATTGAGCAAGTCCTAGGAGAGATGAATTTCTGGAGGATCACTGATCTTATGCTTATCTTGTACACAAGATAATATTTCATCCAAGTCTCCTCTGTATTATTTACTTTCACATTTTCCTGTCACAGGCAATATCTGTGTTCCAATCTCCTGCTGCCACATGCCCATGATTCCTTGAAGAAGCTGGAAATCAGAACTCCACTGTCTTTTCATTTTTACCTCAATTATGAGCCAAAGCAGACAGAAGTCAAACATCAAAACAGAACAACAGCTTTATAGCTGCAAAATATCCAGTGCTGGATAAGTGATACAGCCTCCCAGCAGACCTGTATCAGTGTCCTGACAGTTATTACTCATCAGAGTAAGACTGAAACAGAACACTCACTTCAGAGAGAATTTCTGCATAGACCCAGCCTGGTACCATCTGAGAACTGTCAGTAACAACACTTGGAGGGAGCCAGCCACACGCTTCTGGTCTCCAAGGAAAACTGTGAGTTCTAGTGAAATTTTAGACAGCCCAAACAGAAAACTCAGACTCCCCAAAACACACAAGGAATCTTTCCTAAACAGATCAAATATCAACCTGAGGGTCCCTGTGTTACTATGACTATGAACTAGTGCAGATTACAGGCCAAACTGGAAATCTCCACCTCACTGTACATACATCTAAAAAACACAACAGAACAACAGAAGTTCAACCTTTTGTTTCAGCATCTTTCAATCACCCCAAGTTTTAAAACATACAATTTTCAAGCTTTAAAGGTAATTGGGAAAATGCTTTGGATCTATCACCATGTGGCACAGCCTGACATCAGGACTTGCCTAGCAGTGATTGGATATAGAATAACATATTAATTAACAAAAAAACCTCTGAGGCAGACAAAAATGAACACCATCATGTTTCCTGCAGTCTTTTTTCCAAAGTCATACAAAAATAACATCTTTTTGGCCTACTGTCCTTGCCACTCACAGACACTGTGAGATTTTTATAGCCTAATTTTAGCTTTCAAACAAGACCGTGTAGGTAAAATATCAATTTTATCATTGTACCTACTACAATAAATCACTGAAAAACTAAAAGCTGTTTAATTCCTTTTCTGTTGTCCATTCCATATCACTTGAAAAATTAAACACTCTGCAATATATTCCCTGAGGAATTCCTGCTGCATGTTGGTCCGGGGAGCATCTGTTTGACAGACTTATTTGTCTCAAAGTCCTGAAGATTGGAGCTGTGCTCCTTTCAGCAGAGGTCAAGTTGAGAACCTCAGTGTGAGCTAGTGTGTGACAGAACACACCATGAACAAGGACCTTCTTCTGAGAAGCCTTTGAATAGAACATGGAAGGAGAAAGCTCATCTGAGACCAGCAAGATGAAGAGAGCAGGGTACTTCAGAGAGGAGTCCAGAGCAGCTGACAGGACCTCAGCACACATCGGTGCCCAGGAGCTGCGAGTTCTGAGCCAGCTGATTTATCTGCAAGTTGCTATTCAAGCATTAGATCAAAATATTTCATCTGCAGAGCATTTTGAAGGTCAATCATTTTTCAATTATAACCAATTTGGCAGCAGAAAAATCACATCCTGCACCACTTAAAATCAGTGCAATGTCATTAAACAACAAAATTACTCCAACGTTCTCACAAAGAACAAAATTATTCATTACAGCTACCAACTTCTGATTGCTTTTCAAAGAATGTAATAGAATTTTGGTCTTGCATATCTGATGGGAACATTTCCTCCATGAAAACCTTATCACTCAAGATAAAACTTTTGTAGTTTTCCCAATCAGAACAGATTTAATTCCTTATCAGCTTAATCCTCATTTCTCTCCTTTTCTCAAGAAAATGATCCACTGACAGTACAGCAGCACAGCTACAAGCCTAGCAAGAAATGAAGGAAGAATTTTATGGAGTATTCCTCAACTCAACTCTACTTATGATTTACTTATGGACACTAACACTTAAATCAAGCTTTTCTCAGTGTAGTAGCTAGGAAACACTTTGTAACTCCACACTTTAATAAGCACGAGAAGTGAGATCTGTGGTATTTTATGAATGCATCTTTGAGTTTAGAAGGCAGTTTTTGCACACTTCACAGATCTCTGACATCAAGGAACATCAGGTTTAGTGCCATTTGCAGATATGTCCAGAGCATCCGGTAAAACAGAGATGGCACTAACCCAAAGAAATTTTTCAAATTCTGCTAAAACTAGTGCTATCTGTAAGAAAAAAAAAAAAATCTACAGACTAGCTTAATCTGACAGCAGTGGTGTATCAGTACACTCTGCCTGCTTCCAAAATTTAATGTTGAAACAGTTGTCTAACCTCTGTTCTCCAAGCATATATCCTGGGAAATGCTCAAGGAACACATTCCCAGCACAGCCAGACTCACTCCTTCAGCACTNCTTCTCCAAGTGTGTATCCTGGGAGGTGCTTAGGGAACATTCCCAGCACAGCCAGACTCACTCCTTCAGCACTGGTGCCACACATCTCATTTCTCCCTCGATGTTGCATCCACCTCCTGGTTGTTAACTCATTGGTGTGGCTTTTTCCCCACTCCATTAACGCACTGATCAGACCAAGCTGTGGCTGGTGCATCAGATCACCAGGCAAAGGAGAAGCCCTGGAGCTGCACCAAAGGCAAGGACTGACTCTCACATTAGACCAGAACGATGGTGTCTTTTGCCAGAAAGCCCTGCTGCAAACAGGGTGTGCTACTGTGTGCACCCAGGTACCTCCTGTCCTGCAGGCAGGCAGTGATTCACAGCAAAACTTCAAGCCTGGAACTGCTCTTGAATTCAGACAACTGAATTATTTAAACTTCTTCAAATTACTTGAATCTCTTTGGAAAGCAGGATTATTTTATCATTTGTCCTTAGCTGGGATGACCAGCTGGTGATTACCACTGAGCTTTTGAAAAGCAGTCAGTATTGAGTTAAAGAAAGATTAAATTGTACAAAAATCAATGTGTCATACCAAACTTGAATTTGGAATCTGATAAAAGAAACACACAAACCCTGTATGCTGTTGTATTTTCTTTTTTTTTTTTTTCTTTTTCCTAAGGCATTGCTGATGAAGTCCCCAGACATTTCACTCCAGACACACTGAAAAACTTCCATGGCAAAAGCAGGCTTTGGTTTATCACTAGGGAAAAGCACCCAGATAGGAAGTCGTGATTGCTAGCAGGAGAACATTGGAATTGTGATCGGAATTTCTGAGGCTGCAGAACACAGTCCTTTTGTAGCAGCCCTGCCTGAATGCTCCCTTTGCACTTCAAGCTGGCTCTTGTTTCTCTCTGCTGACTTTTGGAGCTCATTTTACGAATGGACAATTCCACATTATCAGCCAGGGCTTTGAACATGGGCTGCAAGTCCAGCAGCACCAGTCACAGAGGCATTGCTGGAATATTCTTCTTTTCTGTGCTGATGCTTGAATGTCTCACACCAGATCTGGTGATATCATTTTAGAAGGGGAATGAAATTATTCCTGGTTAGGTGGAGATTAAATGCACATCATCTGTTACTGGACATCTGTTTAGGTTAATGCCCTTAGTATTCGTGGTGTTTTTCAGTAAGGGGAAATAAAGAGCTCTAAATAACAAAAGCTAAGGTGGAATAAAAACGCTACATTTAATTGGCAAAAACTACTGCCAAATAAAATGCATTTGGACTCTAAAGCTAATTAATCAACGGGAAATCAAAGCAATTGCCATTTACAGTGAAAAAGGAAAAACATCCAGTTTGCTTTTGCCATCTCAGAAGTGACTGATTACCACTTAGCACTATAATGATATTCCTTCAGAGTAAATTATAGACTGGCTTCTCTCTTCTTGAATTTAAGGAAATAATTTTTTTGCTTCTCAGCACTCCAGAAATGAGTTTTGATTAAACTAGTACAGTAGAATAAACAGATATTCTTTATTTAAAAAAAAAAATTAAGTCTGTCATCATATTAAATGAGTGCAACAAATAGAATATAAATACCACCTGCAGTTTCCATGCTGAGGCAGAGCACAGACAGCTCTCAAAGCACAACCAGCACGTGCTACTCAGGTTCTCTGACAAAACAGACAGCTCCTCTCTGCCAGCTCACTGGAGGAAGGCTGGAAAAATACCCCTGCTAGTTTCAAAACTGTGTATTTAGACCTAGTTTACTAAATAGCCTGTAATGGCTGTGGAAGAACAGATGGAACACCCAAGGCCACTGTTTGTTTCAGAGAATTATGATTACCAGTAAAAACTTAAGGAGAGCTACTATAATTTTTGAGGAAATTACAGAATTATGATGTTTACCTCTAATGGCTTAATCAATGTTTGCAGTAGGGTCTACCTGCACAAGCCAACATTGATAAGGCAGCTGAACAGTTTCAGCCCTGGACCCATTTTCATCCTCACAAAGCTTTCTGAATAATTCTGTTCTGGCACAGAAATTCACTGGAACTGCTCTGGTCCCCATCCAAACATCCCCTGCAGCTTCTCAGAAGAGCAAGGGAAATCCATTTCACTCCTCATGATTTATGGCAGACTGAAGAACAATATCTTTCTCCTTATTTTAAGAGCTGACATACTTTTCCACCCTTTTCCACTTAATGGCTGAACTCTGAAACTTGGCATATACTTTACTGCTCTTTTTGGATGATGTCCAAGACTAAGTTCAAATAAAAAACAGGTTAAATAATGGAGCTGTAAGTGTTTGAAAACTCCCAGCAAAGTGTGCACGAACTCAGTAACTGGAAATGTAATTCTCCATTTTCCAACCTTTGCAACAAACAAATCCATGTCCAGAGTAGCAAGAGCAGACCCTATGCTCCCTAAAATCTGAGTTTTCCAGCCCAGAAGTGCTGCAACTCTATATCCAGCCTCAGAGTCCTCAGCACCAGGCTGGAAGTGTTCCTGATGAGACTAACTGTTCTCTAAGTATGAGGGAGTGAGGACATGGCAGCAGGATTGCTCTATAAGAGATTAACAAGGAAATATTTAGCTCAGTGTATCTTCCTTCATGTTTACAACACGCTGAGGGCACGTGCACTACAAATTACCTGTCAATGGAGCTGCTGTAACTCATTTAAGGTTCAGTAACCCAAGCACATGCAACTGCATGCTACACCCAGGGAGCAGCACCCACCCCTCAGCAGCCAGGGAATCCCAAGTGCACCACACACACAGAGATGATCTTGATCCCCTTCTGACAGGCACATGTCAGGCTCTCACCCCATAAACATGGTGCAGCTACAGAACAGCTGCAGCCAGTGATCTAAATTCTCCTTCAATGCTCTAATCTCCAGAAATTCTTGTTCCTGAAGCTGAAAGAATTGTTCTAAAGACTAATCCATTACCGAAATCACAGACACTGACCTGTAATTAGCTCTCTGACTTCCATGTCGTTTGTTTTTCGCAGCAGCCTGATCAATGCAGGGATCCCATCACAGTTCTTTATTGCCACTTTGTTTTCATTATCCTTCCCATAGGAGATGTTTCTGAGAGCCCCACAGGCCTTGCGATGGACCTCAGGCTTCGGATGATCCAGCAGCCCCACCAGGATGGGGATCCCTTTGAGGTGCCTGACGTCCTTTTTGATTTTGTCGTTCTCGTAGCACAGGTGCTGCAGGTAGGCGGCAGCGTTGGACTTGACGGGGTCGATGGGGTGGCTGAGCATGGCGATGACCTCGGGCAGGTCGGGGTCCCTCCAGCGCGGGTCCTTGCGGATGCTGTCGATGGAGGGCGAGCGCTTCCCCAGGCGGTCGATGCTGGCCATGCTGCCCCGCTCCGGCTGCGCCAGCGGCGCCGCGTAGCCGCCGTGCAGGTACGGGATCCTCTCCTCAACCATCTCCGTCTCGATGGGGTCATCGTAGCCCCTGAGAGAAGCAATGGGCCCATGACAAAGAAAGGGGAACAAAAGAGAAAAAAAGGATGTTTAAACATTTAGTGACTGAGTCAATATGGAGATCTCAGCCACAAGCAAACATCTGAATATCGCAAACATTTTAATATCGCAAACATCACCAGGGCAGCGTATTTACAGTTTCCAATAGTTTATTTGTAGTAACTTGAAAATTAACCATAGTTGAGTTCTCAGCAGTGATGGGACTCCAGCAGAGTGCTTGTTTGGCTAGCAATGAAATGATGACAGGAACTGCAAGCCATCAAACAGATTGCTTTCATTTTGGTCACTTAGCAGAGCAATTACAACAGAGCTGGATTACATTTAGTAGGAAACACTGATCTTCATTAATGCTGCTACTTCTGCAACAAACCAAAACTCTAATTAAAGGCATTCAAGGCCTGGGCAGAGACCACAGACATATTTCAGCAAGTCTGACAAGTCCCACTACATTTCCATGTTGATGCTCACGCAAGGGTACTCCAAACAATACTCTTAATCGATATTGCCATAAACCGCCCTCTTATATATGCATTCTTTCAAACCAGTAGCAGCCTTTTGCTTTATAGTTTTTTCCTGGACAGGTTTGCTACTGTCTCAGTATTGCAGTTAGCTCAATCAAGCAAGTGGTTTTAATTGCTACAAAATGTTTCTTAAAAATCTTTCATTTGAAGCACTGAGCGATGTTATTGAACCAGTTCTGATGTCATGCTGAAGTATGGACTATTAGAAGTCAGGAAGAAAACAGAGCTTGCTGTCATCCCAAAGGGACTGATAATTAACCTGGGCTCTGGTGAGAAGAGCAACCGGAGGTTGAGACTGAACTTAGTCTTGTACAATTAACGCTTTTAATGTTAGAAGCGTCTCTCCTGACTTTATATTGCTTTAATTGCTGTTCTAAACCATAAACTGAATGAAAGGATAAAAATGGGCAAGTGTCCAACACTCAGAATGAATCTGAAAAAACATCCTTTTATTGATGCAGTTATTTGTATATGTGTAATTCAGCAGTTGCTCCACACAGTAATTTACACTATCTGGACAGTCGTGTTTTCTGTTACAGAACAAAGCTGTTTCCATCACTCCAAGCAGAAAGCAGCAACACTGAAATGATTTACTTTAGTGAATGCACACAGGGCAGAAGGAATAACAAAACCCCTTAGCTACTTCTCAAAAATTCTGTTTTTACAAATGCAAATTTGTGATAACCAGCATTAAAACTACAACAAATCTCATTTCTCAAACGCATCCTCATGTTAAATTCTTTTTCACTTCATAAAAGCAGAAGATTAACTTTAATAATTGCACAGCTGTTCCTTGCTTGACTTGGTAACTTGCAATTCAGAATGTCTCAGTCCTGTGAGCTGCCCACAAGATAACTGTGCACCACCTCAATTACACCTGCACAATTGAGTTTCTTTCTCCTCCTCATCCGTGCAAGTACACAAAGATAATTACTGTCTTGGGATGCAGTTTGTTTGCTTTATTTCCACCAAGCCTTCCAAATAGAACCACACAGCTGGGCCTCTCTTCCTCATGTTGTCCCCTCTTCCCTTTGCCACACGAAGCTCCTTGGTTTCATTGCATTTGTCAAAAGAAAACTTCAGAGTTAGGACTTTAAATTTCAACACTGGCATGACAAAAGAGTACCACATACATCTTGTACCAACAACACTTTTTTTTGTCAATCATTACTTACTAAATATGCATGAAAATACCTGAAGTCAAGAGTTAATCATTAATAAAAGAAAAAGAAAAATAAGATCACAACCCTACTTTTAAAACCAGACAGCATCTCTCAAGTATCGGTAGAGAAGAGGATGAAAACAAAACCTCACAATTGCTGGAATAAGCCCACATAGGCCAGATCCAACATTCCTCTGAGGGTGAAACAGTGTCAAGAGCCACTGCTAATGCACCAGTGACAACTCAATGCCTGTACCTGGCAGCAAAGGAGACTCCTGCACACTTGACCCTTGAAGATCCCGTTATTTAGAAACTCTGAGATCCTGTATGAACCTAAGAGCTGTACAAGAAAACTCAGCCAAGGCAAGTATCATACCACTTCAGATTCACATGACTAAATACAGTGATCAAGGCTAGGGAAGGTTAAAAAAACCATCAGGGGAAGCAGTTTACCAAAACAGGTAACATGCAAAGGAGCAGAACAACTGCTCATGCAGAGCAAGGCAGAAGAGGAGCCACAAGCCTCATGGCCTCTCCTTTAACACAGGGCTGGAAGACCAGACTGGCAGAATGAGAAAGTCAAAAGCAAGTGTCCATCAGGGCATTAAACACACACTAGTAACCAACAGATTTATACACTAGAGAGACAGACTGGTGAGGGCCAAATGCCATTTTTTACTTCCACATCACTGCAGCAGCTAGGCTGGGAAGGAAAAGCCACTTGATACAGAACAGGACTAACAAGAGCTTCAGCAGATACTGCTCTCAGGAGACCAAGAGCTCTTTACCCTCAGGACTGAAGAGCTCTGGTGCTATGCCAGGGTTGCTGACTGCAAGCATCTTGCCTTCCGTCTGCCTGTAGCAAGGCGGCTGAGTTTTTAGGATGTCATGGGTCTCATTAATCACCTGTCTCAGGGAATTGCTCAAAACACATTCTAGCAGAGTTAAAAACTGGGAGAGAGCTTGTGGATTTATCATCTTCCTTGTGGCTTCAACATAGGCACGTTTGAGTAAACAGGTGAAGGATTTAAACATTTAATCCTCAACAACTTCTACAAGTGTTACATTCATTACAGTTTGCAGCTGGTGTCTGCTTTGGATAAAAGACCAGGAAAGGCTTGGGATTTCAGAAGGAAACTTTGTGCCAAACATTGAAGAGGAGACATAAAGACTCTGCAGAATGAGATTCTACTTCTGCCAGGCTCTGTTCCCTGATAGGATACACAAGGGGATTCAAAACTGGAGTGAATCCTCTGCTGAGACAAGCCTGAGTTATGGAGCATATGGTTAAAACACCAAAATCCCCTTAAGTGGAAACACCCAAGAACTGCCAATGGATGAGCTGGCTCAGGTTGTCTCCTGCCACATCAAACTCTGCCATTTACCACCTTCTGCTACCCAAATATTATCAAACTCAATTCACACTAAGGAAGTGACAAAATCCTGTGGTGGTAAAATCCCAAATATTTTACCAACTGACCACACTGCTTGCCTCACCCTGCTCTGCCCAGGCACATCCATAAACTCCTGCCACAAACTAGACAACATCCCAATAAACTAGACAACATCCCAGTGTTGCCCATATACACTTGGAATGGGTGAACCTAGGCCACAAGTGCTGACCAGAAGTTTATCTACAATTCCAAGCCTTTATTTTCTGAACTGAAAAAAAGCATCAGAAGAAGAATGAAACTGACATGTACAGTGTTACCAGTACTCTCACTGTCTATACACAACAGACACACCCACTGGTAAAGGTATTTAATTTAAAATCTGCCTCATTTCCTGGTAATAACTTGGATGGTGAAGTGACCACCAAATACAGTCTCAATGTCTTAGATCAGGCTTCTGGCATAGAAAATTTAACAGTAGAAAACTGTTTTGTTGTTGATTTAGTCAACATAAAAAATTTATACCTGTCTAGTCTGGAACAGTAACACTGGGAATAGCTGCTCCAGAGCTCTTAGGGAAAAAAGAGGTCCCATGAATGCTCATGAAAGTGCAGGCTGCAGTGCTCCACTCTGGGAAGAAATCACCACCAAGGCAAGAAAATGCTGAACAGAAGTTATTTAAATCAGTAAGGTGAATTATGACTTGCCATTTTTTTCCAGCTTGTCTGTGGTAATTCCAATTTAACAATTAAGAAACATTCAAATAGTAGTAGGGATTTTTTTTGTGAATAAAATTATTCAGTACTTCCTGCTTCTCTTTCAAAAAAGCACTATATATAAAACATCCAGCACGTAGTAAAATTAGACTTTATAAAAACTATAATAAAACACCTAGTATAATACAGGCAACCTACCAAAGGAAGGAAAAAAAGGACACAAACTCAATTAAGGATGTGTAAATGCCTTCACAAATAAACTTGAGTAACAGTAAATCAATATTATACGCCCCAAATGCCTTTCTCTAACCCCAACTTTATTATGCAACCTGACTTACACCACAGCAGAGCATAAGCTGAGGGGAAAAACAAGAAATGCCAGGTACTCTCACAGAAGATGATGTATCTTACATGAGACTCAGTATGAAGGAAAACAAGAAAGCCCAGCCACAAGCAATGAGGAGCCAGCAGAGGGAATATTTGCCTTTGTGCATTTATCTGGATTTGGAGATGTTTGTGAGGAGGCACATTTTTCCCAATTTTGAAATGAAATTTAAGTAGCTTAAAATGAGGCTGCTGATGACAGAAGAAAAGCACAAATAGATACTTATCTCTGTGATCAAATGGAGCAGGCAAGAGCTGGAAAGAACAACCTGTACTTGTAATCCCCTTGCCTAGGAACCCCTCCAGACACAGCTGGGCTGCCTCACCACACAGGGAGTCAGACTCACCAGCACAGATTCAGATGAGAAAACTCCACTCAAACCCTCTCAGAACACAAACTGACACTAAGGACTCTTATTCTACCTTTAAATTACTACCTAATGAAGTAGCACCTACTGGGAAAAACATGAGAGAACAGCTCAGTGAGTCACCAGTGGAGGAATTCTGTCCAGGACACGAGATGCCCAAGCTGAAAGCTGGAGCACCACAGAACAGTGTCCAACAGAGTTGTTGTTAAACCTGCTCAGCACATACAAACTTTTTGAAATCAAAAGTGACATCAATTAATCATGTTCATTTAATCATTTTCACAGAAATAAAAATTTTTAAAAACCTAGAGAGGAATAATAAATTAGCAATTACCTTCATCTAGTACAAAGCAGTATTTGTCGTCTTTATTTTCTAGCAGATCAGTAAAATATCTGAAATGCAGGTTTATTGAATTGTTCAAGTATTTCTTTGAAATGTCAAAAAGTAACTGCTTAAGCAGAGGCCCTCATACAATCCTCTTATGTTCTCAACAGCTAAAGTTTGCTGCCACAGTCAGGTTAATTATTTGTCAAAGCCTCTTGATCACATTAAATATGGAAAAAACCTCACAGCAAAAGAAATGTGGAAGATAAATTATGAACTGGTCCTATCAAGAAACAATAAATCAAAGGGATGTTTAATAAAAACACCAAATTTAAAAATGCAAATAGGTAGGTTCTAAGAATACATTTAATTATTAATTTGGCATACAGTTTCAAAAACTGTTAATAAAAAATTAAAAGCACTGATGCCTGACTTCTTCTAGCAAGAACTGTAAACTTTGTAAGTTTAGGGAAACACTAATCCAAGTCTGACAGATTGATCAGGATTCTGGCACCCCCTGGGTACAGGCATTTCCCTCAGCCTCACACAAGATGGACATGATTCCACTGCTGGGTAAGCCTGCAAAACCAAAGATGTCACAAAGGACTTGAGGGGTGTTCTGGGAGATGCCTTGATACCTTTTCACTGGGTTTTTGCTGTATTTTTTTTTCCCTCTCACAAGTATAGATGACAATGTGGAAGTGTTTGATTCTGTCTAGCTTTGGAATGAACTACCAGAACAGGGAAGGAAAATAAAGCCACAAAACCATGAATGACATAACATCCCCAAGTAGAAGCACTCTGGAAAAACAAAAAGGCCAAAACAAATCCCACTGACAACGGCTGCTGATGCAGCAAAGCCTGAAGTCAGAAATGTTAAATCTAAAGACTGTCTACACACAGAGGCAGGTGAATCCAGACTCTTTACAGCTCTGGAAACTATTCCAAATTAAAAGCCAAAGAATGAGAACTAAATCCATATCAAAACATGAATCATAGGGATATGATTTCAAGCAGGCACATGTAAAATTTGTACACTCCTTCAAAAACAAAGTATTACAAGTTTTTCAGGTTTGCACAAGATGACTTTCAGCTGAGTAACAGAGCTCTCTTCCCAAGCTTGTGGGTTGTTGGGGTTTTTTGTCAAATACAAGAGCAGATAGCTGGGAATACAGCATAAACAACTAATACCAGAAAACATGCCATAAACTAGAGCATCCCTCAGAAACTGGACTGAACCAGAAGTAATTTGTAAATGGTCACTTTAAATGCAACACAGATACTCTTTTCTCCCCTTCTGTAGGCACAGGACAAAAATAATGACCTAGTCTTTCAAATCTGTGAGGTTCAGCACAACCTTGTCAGACAGCTGAGGGTCTGAGACAAGACAGCTTTGCACCCCTTCATCACCAGGGATCAGCTCATCTGCAACCCCAACCAGCTGCTCAAAGCTCTTCTTTGGCAGATGTGCACACAACCAGACCTGTCAGGAGTCTCACAGATCACAAATCCCTCTTTTCACCTCGCTAGTGTGGGATGGCTCTGGGACAACACAGTGCATTCATGGCTCTTTTTTAGGAAGAGGGGGAAAAGTAACTTCTTGTACAAGATCATCTTTGTTTCTAAAGTCAACCTGAACTAAGCAGCCCAGAAAAGGTCCTTGGACCCTACCTCTTCCTCTTTTCATGTGTATTTGGAATCATTTACAGGTAGTTTTCCTGTCAAGTTATTCCAGAACGTACCAGATCACAGAGTTTGAACGTACATGATTAAATAACCAAAAGCTGCAGAACAGCACTGTGAAAAACAAATGGCTTTTACCTTCCTTTGTGAGGTCTTCCTCTCTCTGGCACACCTGCAGACGTCCTCCTGTTCACAGTGGAGTAATCTGGGTCCAGTTCATACCCTTCATCATCCACTCCGAGGCTGCGGTTGTCATCCTCCAGCCCATAGGGCTCAGGCTGGAATCTCTCAGGCTGCGAGCGGTTCAAGTCAACGCTGCTGCCCACTGGCACCTGAGGCTGGGCCACGGGCCCATAGTTGTCCCTCCTGCTGGGCAGGGTGAAGCTGCCGTCATCGGGCCGGTAGGTGCCCCCCGGCACGTAGGCGTAGCGGGGCCGGTAGTTGACGCCCCGGGACAAGCTGCCGTAGTTGTCCGAGAGGTCTCCGTAGCCGTCGTGGCCGATGTAGGGGCGGTACTGGCCCTCGTGGCTCTCGGGGTACGAGTCATTGTAGCTGTTGTAGGACCGGGTCAGGGTGGACGAGGCCTGGGGGGTGATGAACCTCTCCCCGTTCTTCAGGTACCTCCTGTCGATGGAGTCCGTGTAGCTGCCCATGGGTGACGAGCCGTCCATGGCAGGCAGCCCGTCCGGCCCCAGCGGCACCTGCCGCACCGTCCTCGTGGTGACCGTCTTGACCATCTTGGTAACCTGGCAGGGAGCAGGCAGGAAATGTGTTAATGTTCTCCTGCTGCATAATGGGGTGAGACACACGGGGAGGTGGAGGAGTAAAACGGGGAGAGAGCACCACAAAGCAAACTGCTGTGCTGTGCCTGTAACACTGGTGTAGAAATCAGCCCAGCTATTCACTTTTGGAATGAACAGTGGAAAACTACTTTCTAAGCTATACTCTGGGCTCTTCCTACCAAATCAAAACCACTGCAGCCATGGGACAGCACATGGAAGCAGTACCAAAGTCATTGTACCAGTTCTAATTCCCCAAAAATGTTTTCAGGAGACATCTGTCCTAGAAAGACTTTTACTATGTTGTGGAGCCACAGCCTGTCCTCCTACAGCTTTAGCATAACTAACACACCACATTCTCGAGTTTAACAAAAATAGGAGTTATGTGCTTCTGCCTGATCTGGATCAAGCTTGCACCTCTGTGTAATTTGATGGAGCTCATATTTGGCAGTAATATTTAGGAAATCATGATCTTGAACAGAGACGTTTTGGGCTTCAGGATTCTGGACAACGCATCTGCTTTCTCTGTTAACATATACTTACCCATACATCTCCCCCACCACCACAAAGCCCAATAGGTAGCTATTGACATTATTTCAGTGACTAACAAATTTGCAATAATGAACACTAACACCACATTGTTTTTGCAATTGCAACTACCTAAACATTTTAGACAAGCTTGCTTAAAACACTGAAGAAAAATCTGTATACAGATGCATCTTTACTTCCATAAATCACATTTCATTTCAAAACAGAAGTAATAAAAACTGAAAATAGTACATGTCCAGAGGGCTTTTGTATTCAGAGTTTCTTGCTGAAGGCTAAGAACAAAGAATCCTTAGAACTCTGCAAGAACCATCTGCCTTTGTGGCAAAGGTCTGGTAATCTCTGTAAGACAGTGCTGGACAAAAGCCACTGTATTTACAAACTAGCAAAGGGCCTCCTGTTTGGGTTGCTATCTGGGCTCCATCAACTTCTGTACTGTCTTCCAGAGTGACCAGCAAAAGCTCTTCTGGGAAGAATAAAAAATCTAGAAGATGCCAGTCTATCCTTGGTAGCTCTTATCTACATGAAATTACTTTAACCTATATAAAGCTACCCTAACCCTAGTAGTAAGTGCTGACTTTTCAGCCCAACCAATCAACAAAACAGCACATCCACAAAGATGGGAGGGAGAACCAACCCACCTGCCAGCATTACACACACCAGGGGAAAAACCCCAAATTGGTAAAAGGTATTTGGGCTTTCTAAGCTATTACAGACAAATAACCATCAGCAAAAGACACTTCTTCATCTAAGTCTCAGAATGAAGTGCTACATTTAAGGGAAATGTTAACCACAACATGTAGCCCTGGATTGCTCAGTGGCTCTGATGTCCAAATAAATATTTTGACCTATAGCCTCTGATTTAAACATTCAGACTGGCAACAGATTAGCCAAGCTGCTGCAAAGCAAAATAATTAGATTACATCTCTTGAAGTGGCTCCAGACATGTCCTCTAGCCAGATGTTTTCACACAAACCCCAAACAGAAAAAAGATTCACCCAAACAGCATTTCTTTTCCTAGCACATCTGTGAGCAAATGATACTTCACCATAATGAAGTAATGAAATCCTACAAGACTGAAAGCAGCACAAATGCCTCTCCATCAGCAGTGTAATTAACAGCAACACGATGCTGAATACAGCAGAGCCAGGTACCAACATGACCTCTGTATCTAATTTGAGCCAGAGCTGAAAGAATTTTCCTCTTCAGCACAAAGGGATTTCCTCAGCAAGTAAACATCAGGAAAGATGCTATCCCTTCCAAGCCTCTGAATCTTTTTTCCCTTTTTCAAAGCACACATTTTAATAACTGGAAGAAAGGAAACTAGAAACTCAACATTTATTTCATGACATACAATCCAACAGGGGTTTTTGTTTGTTACCTGTGCACAATACTTCTCCTTTCTGCTTAGTTGTCAGCATGATCACTGTCACAGCTTTTATAAACTCAGCAGTGAGAGGAGAAAAAGAGCTGGCAGAGTTTACAGTAGCTCTTTGTGAAGTGGATACACACAAAGCAACACAGCTCAGTGTTCTCCTACTGAAGTGGGAAACAATGCTTTTATTCAAAGTACCATATTCATAAGTAATCTTCCAAGAGCAGAAAAAACATTTCTCAGTCCTGAAACATGCGAGTTTTCAAAGCCATGACAAAACTGGATGCAAAGTGCTGGGCCTTTGTGTTCTTGAATTTGGGAAGCAATGACGGGAATTAACAGGAATTAAGGTAGGACATCAGCAATTTGATGAGTCAGAAATGGATACTTATGCTCGGAAAGGAACAACGAAGGAGCTTTCTAAATGCCAAGAAGTGCTCTTGCATAACCTCACAAAGCTCTCTCTTTCAGCACTACCCAACAAATCCAAGCCCAAGCTCTGCTTTTCAGATAGGAGCTGCCATGCTTGCATTGATTGTCACGTGTCATTTTTCCCTAAAGCTGAGAAGATCAGACAATAGGAAGCACCTAACACAGCTCATCTGACTGCAGCAACAGCACAAAAGGAGGAATAAACTTTGACCTGTAGGATCAGGTCCACCTTCGAAGACTTGCTTCATGTTTTTGGTAAACAGGACAAGGTAACAAACACAGAAACGTTTCAGCCAGGACAACTGTCTCCAACAGTTGCTACATGCACACAAAACCCACAAAGCAGAATTTCAGATGGCTGAAAATCACCTCCTAGACAATGTGTGACTTGCTGGTTACCCTCAGTGAGCTTTTCACCATGCTCTGGCACTCTACAGAGTATTCACAGAGATTTGCGTTTTTAGTTTAAACTACCAGCACAGAATTCAAGGGATTAATTTGCAATTTATATCTAATTTGCCTTATTTTCCTGTCTTTTAGACTAGCACAGACAGGCTTTCAATGGCTGTGGCTCATCAAAAAGCCACACTCAGTGTCAGGTAGCACAGTACATGTGAAAACAAGTTTACAGCATTAGCACAGCTTCACCTCTTACTATTTTCTGAACGCTGCACCCAGCAGCAAACACAAAGTACCAGGACAATCAAAACCCCCTTGTCAGACACATAAAAAGGAACATTTCACTCAAGCAATAAAGTATGCATTTCTTGTAGTATAAAAGCATTCAGTAATGCTAAAGGTGTTATACTGGGGCAATCAAACAGAGCCATTTTATATTTTGAGTGAGAGGGAGTATTTGCACTCACGCTTCATTTGTCAGGCACAGGCATTGAGATAGATTTATCATGTGATAAACAGATTTTGCTGCTGACAGGACAATAAAGGGAAGCTTTTTGGCAGCAATTAGCCAGCACACAGATGAAGGTCCATTTAATGAAAGGTTTCCAAGCAAAAGAAGAAATCCAACCAACAAACCAAACACGTTTATTCCAGGAAATCCTGCTCAAGGGAATGTTTCATTTATATTTCTTAAAAGAACACAGGCAATCTTGAGCAGCTGACAGCACAGTAATCTCTCCCAACATTTTTGTGGTTTCCTTAATACTGATGCATTAGCCAGAGAGAATAAAGCCATTCCAAATGGGAGTTCCAGCAGACTGCCTTATCTGAGAGACACCTGATCCTTCAGACGCACCCAATCTTAAAGAAGATTTATTAGCATCAATTCCTCACTACAGATGTGTTCTAATAAAAAATTTAGAGTTACAGGTTACTTTGAGTGTAATGTGACCCCCTCTGTTTACTTTCCATCCCTAAAGAAAACCTGTGTAAAAAGGCCTTTTCAGCCCAATTGTCCCAGTCTCAGAGTACCAGAGCTTCAGAGTACTTCCCTATGAAGAGGCCATCTGAGTATGCTTACAATTCTTTATTCTCTGTACAGATATTAAGACATCAGCTGTAACAAAAAAAATCCAATTTGCTTACTAGTTCAGGCTCTCTGCAGCCAAAATTCTGTGATACTTCAAGTCAGTGCTTTCATTGCTGCTCTCCACACCCCAGAATCTAAGCATACTTCAGGTTTACTGACCTGATCATTGTTCACCCCACAAATAACAACTATTTTAGTAAATAATACCCTTAGAGGCCCCATGATAATGGTTTCACTAATTCTGTTTCTGGAAATACATTTGCCAATGGAACATAAAGGAAATATTCACACATTTGAAGCAGCTTCTGTGTTTTTCTGTCCCTCATCCTTTTACTTATCTAGAAGGATGGGAGAACAAACATGAAACTATCCAACATTTAGATTTACTGGATGCATGCGCATATGGTACAAGTCTCACAGTGCTCAGTCACAGAGGAGTAGAGACAGTACAAAGATTTCTGTGGAACTGGGCTATCACAGTCAAATGCAGTTTTCTTATCTTTAATTCTGCCTTCTATTTTGTTTCTGAGCCTGGTTTTCTTTTCCCTCTTTTTTTTTTTTTTTTTAAGTTCATTACAAAAGCTGACAGGGATAACAATCTTGTTGAAACTGTCATAAACCAAGGATCAGATGAGAAGGAATGCAGGAGGATCTAAGCATCCTGATATTTCTGGGAGCTTATTTTTGAACTACGGACTGTAAAAATTTATCAGCCCATGCAGGTTGAAACTATTACCTTTCTATTAAATGCTGTGGAAGAACTCATCCTGTAGGCTTTCAAAACAACAGCTGAAATCTCTCCCCTTCAATTTTAAGCCTAATATTTCAAATTTTAAAAAGGCCCTCAACTTCAGCTGAAATCCACTCCTGCTTTATGGCTTAATTCCTTTGAATTGCCTGCAAAGTTTGGAAGAACTGCCTCTTGGGGTACCTGCCTCCAGCACAATCCAGAGTTTTGGTCACAAGCACTTTGTCATCACAGGTGTTAGGAAGTGGGAACAGCAGTTAATCACTGCTGGGAACCACCTGGCCTTGCTGAGTATTGGAAAGCTCAAAGAAAATGGATGGACTACAAATTAAACAACTTTGTATACAGATTGATTTCACAGCTTGCTATGATAAAACATCAATTTCAATGAGTAACAGTGACCTAAATCTCTCCAATCTTTTGGCATTTCAAAGATAAAAAGAAAAGGTGCCTGAAAAAAGAAAAAAAGAGGGAACATTTAGACAAACACACACACATCTAATTTGCTTTACTGAGCTCTCTTGAGCCACTTCCAACAGGCTCCCTTTAACACCTGGCAGTGCTCCAGCCAGCAGCAAGAAGTGGAAGTCTCTCCCCAAGGTGACTTTCACTGTTTTAGCTTGATAGGTATTTGGCTTCCAGAGATATTATAAAGTTGAAATGAAGTGTTATCTGCTACATCTTTTGTGCAATGAATGTTATGTAGGGACCCAGCATAACACTAAAAGAATAACAGGTAGGGAAAAAATTACTCAGAGATATCTCATTTTGAAAAGGCAGATGTTCTCTATTTAAAATATGTCAAATATTAAATTCTATTACGCCTTCTTCCTGCTTCACTGCTACAAGCATTTTCAAAGATGAGGGAAAAGCAAAGCAAAACTGTCAATGCATCTAGATTAAGGTTGTTTACTTAATACACCATTGAAAAGAATAACCTCTATAAATTACAGGTTTGAAACAACAGGGAAAGGAATAGAATAGAATAAAGGAACAGCAGCATCCAGGAGCATTCGCGTTTACAGCCTTTGCTGTGCTGCATTCCAAGAGGAAGAATTTCAGAGGCATCACTCTCCAAGAAGCTAGAAATTCACACAATTTAGCAAAAATAAGTGACAATTTCCTTTTAAGAATCCAAAATTGCATACTAAATGCCATTAGGTTGACTAATCCTCATATAAGCTATACAGCAAAGAAAGAATACATTTCAAAAACATCTCTGGTCTCTCTGGCTCTTAAAAAAACATGACCTGTGTTATTTGCTCTGTCAGAGGAAGTATCTTATGCTGCCGCTTTCTTTGCAAGATACATATGCTGGAGATTGTGGCTGACAGTGTCCAGCAGAGCCTTTAGTTATAGACACAACAAAAACAGGTTCTAAATCCTTCTGTAAAGGAGCCTGGAGCAAGCACAGCAACGCAGAGCATAAAAGGCTATGTCTCAGAGCAAAAAGAAAAGCTGAGCACAAACCTACCCCTCCTGAGCACAGTGTGACCATCTCAACTTTACACACTGGATAGTACTGAAAAGATTTGTGAGGATTCCCACCACAGGAAATGCTGCTCCTCTACAAGGACAAGCACCACCTGCACACTGAATGCAAGGCCAGATTCATGTGAGGTTTTTTGGTTTGAGGTGGGAGGATTTGTTATTTGTATTTTTAATTTCTTTAGATGCGTGAGGGAACAGGCAGAGACACAAAACTGCAGCTTTTGGGCTCAACATCTCCTACTCCTGGCAAGCAGGATGCCCAGCAGCCATGTGGCTGCATCTCCCATGCCAGGGAGATTCTTCACCACCCTCCTCTGAGCAGCAAGGTCAGAATTCTGCCACTGCACACAGGTACCAGGAAACTTAATTTTCTCTGTAAGGCTCTCACATATAATAGCATGAACTATGAAAGCACCCTGATGATACCTATTAGAAATGATCGTGTCAATGACAATTAACTCCAGGGCAATTAACTGATGCTACTAAAACCCAGTGACACAGTTTTCATTTTCACAGCCCCTACCAAAACAAAATGCACCTTGAAGACCATAATGATGTAAAAAACTTGTAAAATCTGACCTCAGATTAGTATCTAAGAGCTGTTCAATCCATGCCTTTTCATCACAGCAAGGAGAAGTCAAAACAAAACCATTTCAGAGGCAACAACAACCCCAGCAAGGTCTCAGCACCTCTTCTGACAGCCAGGGCTAAGCCAGGCTGTGTTTTGACATTTCAGAATCACTTTTCTCAACTGGGTTTTTAGTTGGGTTTTTTTGTTTTTGGTTGGTCCTTTTAGCAATGAATTACTAGGAAACAGCTCCGGGTAGTACTCAGGCTGGAATTGGTGGCATTATTTGAAACAACATAAATGGAGAATAAGACAGCTACACATCCTACCCCCATCCTGGACACACTTCAGTGCCTGCAATGACCTACAGCAACACAAGAAAGCCTTGCTCTTTCAAATGGAACAGTAGCTCCAGGGTTGCTGTTTTTTTCAATTTTCCTTTCCCATATGCAGCTACAATGGCTGTTTTGAAGCTGCCACTGTACTTTTCTGTGGGAAGATGGAAAAACAGGAGGTCCCTGACACAGAGGAGAAAATGGCACCTCTGAGGCTGTGACAAACATGCAGCTTTTATCAGTGCCACGACTATTTCAGACAAACTACTTCACTCCATGTGGTCCTGTTATCTAGGTGAGGCATGGCCTCACCTCTATTTTTACAGTCATAGCTATAATCTTATGCCCTTGCAGCCTCCTAAAACTATGCACTACTATTAGTACATATAAAAAGATGTCCAACCCCACTGTAATTTTATCACTTCCTTCCTGCAAATAGCAGTTGTTGTTGCTGCTACTGGGAAGAAAATAGCACTTCTTTCATGTAAGTCACAAACTAAATACATTAGATTATTTGAAGAGCTAATAAAAATGTGGGGGCTTTTTTTATCTGTTTAATTTTATTTAAACACCTTAATCTCCTTCCAACAATGAGAAAATAGGCCAGTTATATTTACCTTCTAACTAACTGCAACAACCATTAAACCAGATAGTTTATAATAATGTTTACAGGCCCAGTGACCTCAAGAAATCAACATTCATTTACTTCAACCCGAGGATCTGATGTACTGAATAGATATAGAGGACTGCAATCTTGAAACCAGTGAAAATAAACACTGATTTATGTATGCAGAGACCTCTCTTCAACTCATTTTAACACAAAAATCAGTTGAACAACCCCCTCTTTTTTTTTTTTTACATCAGGCCTGTTTAGATGTTTTTAAAAACGGAATCGCCCTTAATCTTTGTTACATTTCAGTGGCACTGAAAGCATACAAGGCAGCCATGAACACACAACACCTGCTCAACAGAGACTGCAAAATCACCTTACACAAGGAACTAAAAGAGATCAGGAAAATTAGAACACTTGCAACACCTGTAATCCAGCCAAACCTGAGCTACAATCACTTGGGAGCACACCCAGCTTTCCCCATGCATTAGGAGTAAGATTCCATTCACAAGGCTGTAGTAGATTTTAAACGCTATGGTGTTATTTACATAGGCTGTTTCTCGTTCTAAAAGACAAATGTATTGTCACATAATGTTATCAGAGATTGCCACTAATTTAAGACCTATTTTCCTCAGACAAGCCCTACCAACTGATCAATTCTTGTCTGCAGGGCAATGCTGTGAACTGCTTCAGTAGAATTAAGTGAATATTACAAGAACAGCAGCCTGAGAAGGGGTTCTGGTGTTTTTGTTTGGTTAACCTGGATAATTTCTACTGCCCAGTTCACAGCTCCACGAACAGCTGTATCAGCACAGCTGATAGGGAGCAATCTAGACACAGAGGTGAAACTGAAAAAGCCCTGAACTCAGCTCTGCTGGCAAACACAACGTTCAAAGTCTCTGAGGATCACAATAGCATGATTGTCATCACTCAGGCTGCTCCCTGCTATTTCTATTCCATGATTAGATGGCACTTTGCCATTTTCCTCAGTGGTTATTAACCTCTCACCTTGGTTTCAGTTCTCCTTGTGGTTCCATCTTCAGAAGTGACAATAGACACGTGGGAAGTGGGAGTGCCTGGGTCCTCCTCCACAGTAACTGTCTCTTCCACCATTTCTTGAGGCTCTTGCATCATTGCTATTGAAGTCTGGTTACTGGGGCTTTGTTCCTATAAAAAAGAAGGTTAAAAAAAATTAACTTCTCACTTCTACCATCATGGTATAACCATTCCACTGATTTCAGCTTCTTTGATTGAAAAAAACACATTTTACCCAACAATTTGCAAGCAGAGATTCCAAGAAAGGAGTATTTCCTGTCTCAGACCAGTTTGCTGCGACTGTGCTGGTATGACTGGGCTCAGTGCAGCAAACAGAAACCATGTGAAGCATCCATCAAGTACTTCATACTAACAGGCAACAGACTAACAGACTACTATCTTATATTTAAATCTGCTTTAAGCTTTCTCTTCAACGCCCAGCACAGAAAGCGTGGATTTTTTGTCTGCAAAAACATTCTTTCAGTTCTGCAGTGAGCAGGCCCACTGGCTTTCAGAGCAGTTAATCTTATACACCACTGAACGTTTCTTTTCATTTGATAAAATACACCCAGTTGGAGACTAGAGAAGGCTATAAAACATCAACACCTACAATTAAATAGACACCTTTCTCAAACTGCCCAAAGCAATTAAAAAAAAAATCATGGCTAGAGATTAATTCAGTGAAAGGCTTCCCTTCCCATATCTTCACTAAGTCCATAAGGTCTAACTGGCTACAAGCTTATTTAAAATTCATAACAGATAGACAACATAATAAAATCTAAACAGAAAGAAGGGAGATCAAAGGCGGGTTCTTGCAGAGATGCTGCCCAAAGAGAACAGTGCTGCTTGCCAGCACCAGCGTCTGAACCTTCCTTTTTCTCATGCAATTGTGTGGTTCAGCACAGAAGTCACAGAAGCTCCCTCTGGTAGATGAATGTCTTTCAGAAGTTGCCCAGCAAGAGGCCAATAAAGAACCAGCTTACGCACTGAGGACTCAGACTTTTGCCCAGCATTATGAATCCTCAGCCACGTGAAATGAAGTGACAGACTGATCATTTCATGATGAGCCCTGAAGGTATCTGGCTACATAGGCTTTGAAGCCAAAGCAGGGCTTCTGTTAGCACATCCTGTCAGACACTCAGAGAATTTCCTTTATTAAGGACTATATACATGTGACAAAAACATTTTTACACACCTATCTTAAAAACAAAAACCAGAAAATCCAAGAAGAATGACATAGAGCCCAAAGTGAACACACTTTGCCAAAAGAAACCTCTGGACAAATCTAATCTATCTCTTCACATCACAGGAAAATAGAAAGTGTTGGGATGAAAATTGTTGCAATAGATGTGCTCAGCCTAATTACATGGAAGTTCAAATGTTCTCCACCTGTGAACAGCTTCATGGCCACAAAACTCCAACACCACATTCTGTATCATTTACAGAAATTGCATTTCAACCCAGCCAATTCAAAACCTTTGGACTTCCTCTTTTGCTGTGCTTTTTTTTTTATTTGTTTTGTTTTTTGCAGGCCCTCAGGGACCTTTTGCTGCTGATTTCTCGTTAAGGTCCACATTAATTCTTGCATGATCTGTAATTTCTCTTTAAACCAGCTGAGATGCCCCTGCTCAGCTTTCCTTTATTTACAGCTGTACTCTGACCTTCTGGAACTCAGACATCAGTGAGAAAGCCACTCTCATTTTCAGGTAAGCACTAACATTAAAACCAAGACAATAAACCTCTGCCAATCACCTCAGTCAAACTGCAACACAGCTTTCAAAAGTAAGGCACCAGAAGTGATACAGGCAGGCACCACTTTCATTTCTATTGAAATCACAGCATAACTCAGGTTACAGAATCAATCAACAAGAATAAGGCTTCTGAAATCCTAAAGAAAATCACTCCTTCCAGTCTGCAGGACTCAAATCATTAATGGCAAATAACTTATGATACATGCTGAATTCTTTATGGTAGAGTTCAGATGTTACATCATGCCTTCTGTGCATGGCTCCAGAAGGGGAACTTGGCTCCTGCAATAAATACATTATTCTCTTCATATTTTTCTTGAAGATACTCTGTTATAAATGCAACTCCCTTTCTCACACCCCACAGCAAAACTTTCCTCTAAAGAGAGTAATTGACACAATACTGTAATATAGTAGAGATTCAGAACTTCTACTCATCTTCACTCAACCCAATCTTACCAAGAACAAAGAAATCAGTTACATGTACATGGTTTTTGCACACCACCTTATGGCTGTAAACCTCACCATGAAATGCCCAAACTGCTTCAAGGCGGGCCCTTCTCACTCCTCTCACACACAGAGCTCATCCATCACCTTCATTACCAGCTGCACTTAAGGTGCTGGCATTTTTGTTCCCCTCTAGACTTTATAGAGCCACCCTTTGTTTTCTGATAATAAACCTGAGGAGATGGAAGGTGGAAAGAAATATTCTGTTCTTTGAGCTTTTGCAATACTTTTTCTTTATTAAAAAAAATGGAGAGTCTGCCTTTGTACTCAGACTGCCTGTGGGCAAATGAAACCTTAAAAGCTGGGCACTTAAATATGAGCCAATTGCAAGCTAGAGCATATTGACTTTAAATGAGCGTTGTGCTGGGTTTTATACTCTGGCTGCTTCTAAAATGAAGATTCAGGCAGATATGGTACAGATCTACATTCCTACAAGAGAAAACTATTGTTAGCAAGAGACTGTCCTAGGCATCAGAAAGCCTAAAAGCTTGCACAGTTCAAGGTAGATATCTCAACACAGACAGGCACCCAGTGAACATCTACTGTGTCTTCCTACTTACTGTGTGAGGTGCTGAGGAATGCAGTGAGCCAAGGGGACAGCCTGTCACCCAGCTTACCCCTGAACTGCCTGAACCAGGTGGTTCTTTGATCTCCAAACGCAGCACTTTCTCTACACTGCTAGTTTGGAGCTGTCACAAGCTAACATTAACGCAGAAGAGATGCAAAGGTTTTGTTATCTGTTTTTAGATGCCATCATTAAGGATTTTAGGTCATCACAAATTGCAGAAACTGGGACACATCACTGCTTTCAACTACTTCCTCTGTGCTCAGCTTCGAAGCCAGTATTTAGGATGCCTTTTTTTCGCTAAATACACCTCAGCATCTCAGATTCCAAACATTTGGCAGGTATGCCTAATTATCCAGAGTAAACCACAAACTGCTGGATAGGGCTGGAACATGATACCCCTAATGAATAATGCTGCCAGTAGTTCCCTGTCTGCAAGGAGGAGGTTGATTCCAGTTCAAAACAACACATACTCATTTACCTTACTGGAGGCTTTCATAGCAAAAGCAATGAGATTACAAAACATTACCAAATTATAAGAACAAATTCCAGTGCAGTTAATTCATGTGGTGTCAGCAGTCATGACTCTTCTGTTTACTTTTGCTTTTTTGACACCAAATGAATCCTATCCTGTTGATTTGTACTTGCATCTCCAGTGTGCTTTAAAAAAGCCACGCTATTTAAAACACAAAACAACAATCAATTTACCTCCAGCCTGTAAAAGTTAAGCGCAGATGAAACAGCTAAAGCCCTTGTAAAATAAGCAAGAAACATAAAATAACAGTAATTCTTGTTTTGTTAAAGAACAGTGATTTATCATTTAGGGCACATATCTCCTAGGGCTCATTTTGCATTAGAATACTACAGCTTCTGTAATCATCACCATTTCAATTCCTTGCATTGTATTTCCATCGAAGTAGCTATTTTATATCTGTTTTAATAAAAGAATAACCTCCCCCAGGAGGATCAGACATCCGACTTCAAGACAGTAAACAAAATTCTTTATTCTCTGCCTATGGAACAATTTTAAACAGTCTGGAAATAATATAAAATTGCTGGAGATTATTATTTCCACTAAAACAGCCGCTCTTCAAGAACACTGAAATCATGTACATCAAATCTTCATTCTCCCCAAGATCTCCTTTGTTCTGCAGAATGCAGTGCAGGCTATTCCAGCTACTCCTTACTCCAGGCTACTGTCAGATACCAAATTTGAGGGTTTTTGCAAAGCACAAAGGCTGGATTCTACATCAGTGGACATACTTGTCCTCAGTCAACCCCAGCACAAACAAAGCTCAGTGTATCAGCTACTGTGACATTACAAGTCTGGGCATAATTAATGGCATTGGACAACAATGCTAATTGAATTAAATGGGGATTCTCTCTCCTCTACTACTCTTTAAATTACTTGTTAAAGCTTCAATCTCTGCAAAGCATGAGATTATTTCTAAGTGTAAATCAAGCAAACACTGGCTTTGTCAGAGTCAAGTCTCAGGCTGATGTTCTGCCCCAATGGTCTCCTTTCCCACTCAGGTCTGCACTTCCAGCTTAGTCATGTCCTCAAGCTTTTATTTGCTGAAGGCATGTGGAGAAAGACACAAAAGGCAAGTCTGCAGGAACACAGCTGCTGAAAAAAGTCTGTATTGAGATCTGCATCAGACTGGGACATCAGAGAGGAAGAAAATCACTGATGGAATCTGTTGAACTTGGTATATTTGAGATAGACTTTTTCTAGCACAAGATCCAACTCCCCAGCAGGTGAAGACTCTCAAATCTGGTTATCACATCCTCCTGCCTTGTCACAGCACCCTTCTTTCACCACAGCCTCAAGATCCCTGCTGTGCTCTCTGCCCTGATTTGTCCTGAGAGCTTTCCATGGATCTCAGCAGTGCAAAAGCAGGACTCCAAGCTGAGCAGCTCATGCCCATCACTGAGCCTGTGTCATCTGAGGGGCAGCAGTAGAGGAGACTGCCTCACTCTTTAGTTTGTTCTCCAAAATCAGGTGAGCCCTCATGCACTGCAATGCAGGGCACCTTCTGCAAGCACATGGAGACCTTAAGTTCAAGGACTGCCAGAGGCTGTTTCCCCCAGTTCAAAAAACACAGCAAGGTCCAAATCTACAGCACTAAAGGAAAGGTATGCAGCCAAACCTGCCCAAACTCTTCATGACTGGGGAAACATGGTCGCAAAACTGGGATCAAGTGATGGCACATTCAAGCAAGATGGCTCTAAAAGCATAAAAAGCACATGGAGCAGCCTGTGCTGAAACCCGGGCAGCAGATGATGCTGGAAGGAGAGTCTGCAATACAGACAATGACTTAAACATGGGAATACATAAATATCTACTTTGCTGCAGATAAACTAACCTCCATTTAGTAATTCTCCTTTTTTTTGTTTTCTCATGTGAAATAAAATGTGAAGTTTATATATATAAACATATATCTATATTTACGTATATGTACGTATACAACGGATTCAGTGCACTTCAATGTGAACCCAAACACATCAACCTATGAGAAAGCTTCAAGCTCTGCTAGAGCTCTGACAAGCTCTACCCTAAGGCTGGTCAGTTAGGAACAGAAGGGAAATGTTAGCCCCAAATGAAAGCAGGCTGTCCTGGCACAGGGTACCAGAATGAACTCAGCCCCACACCACAATGCACTAACTGTTTCCTGAACACTTACACACTTCCTTTATGCTTCAGAAACACACACGACAAGCAAGGAACAAATAATGCCAAGAGCTTTTAAAGCACCAAGGTTAAAAGGAACATTCCAGCAATTGGAAAAAACCTTTAACTACAGGAGTTCTGAAAAGCCACAAAGAGGAGCGAGTTTTTTTGGAAGCAGGCATGGTTAATTCACCCTTTGAAGGCATTACACCTTTCAGGGAGAGCAAGAGGCGGAGGTGAAGGAGAAGGAATCAAGCCCCAGACAAGGCCTGGAGTAGCAATATTCATCCCTCAAGTACAGCAAGACACAGTGGGGTTCTGTTCAGCCACGCGGTAGCTGCCCATCAACGGGGAAATCCAGTGCCTGCCCAACGGTCAACAAAGAGGGCTTTTATGCTATTTTAAACAATCTGAAGTGTCTCAGTTAATGGAAGACCGGGCAATTGGCCCTCAACTATTTCTAATTGACTGGAATGATGGATGAAGCTAAAGGGAAAGCTGACCCACTGAACTTTTCCATACAAAGCTAGGAAACTCAAGGAGATTGTAAACAGTTTATAAGAACGAGAAGTGGGAGAGGCAGAATCCCAGGGGCTTTGCTCCTCTCAACCTGCTGTTGTTTCAGATGAAGAAAAACAAAGAGCTTCAACTCTGAGCAACAAACAAAAAATACATGGGAAGGCCTAAACAAGTAGGGTATTTTTCCCATGCTCTCCTCCCCTTTCCCCAGGAGCTGTTTAGCTCTGCCATGCAAGCTGGTCCTCTGAATCAGAAAGGGCAATTTGTCATTCTGACAAGGTGTCTCTCAGGGCTCTCTATTGCCTTGCCCTGCTTTTGAGATTGACTAGGTGTTAACCAAGGATGTCAAGGCATTACATCTCAGTCAACTTCAACAGATGTGATGACATATACTTAAAACTCACATGTTAATCAGTGCCACTACATTAAGGTAATAATCAGGAAACCAGACATGCCCCTTGATTTTCTGAACAAGAGCATCACTAGCAGCTTTGCACTGCAAAGGGCAACAGTGCTGCAATGTGACAGAGCTGTCTGCTCACCTCAGCAGCTCCTGGGAAGGAAGTTTGAGGATATGCAACTTCCAGATGGGGAAATGGATGAGTAATAGGTTCAAATTCACACCATCTAACTTTAGGCAGCTTAGCAAGGTACCTAACCATAGGGTAACTTAATTCTTTCTTGTTAGTCAAAAAGAAGAGTAGGAGCCTCAGAGAACAGATCTTGCACAGACTAAATTACTTCCTTGGACATATCCAGCTCTTGCCATTGATTCTGCAGGGAAATTTTATCAAGTGCTTCAAGACAGCATTAAAGCTGGAGGACAAATCCAGGCCTCAGAGCCACAGTGGAAGTATTCTGTGTAGAACCCAGAACAGGACAAGAGTATCACAAGTCATCACTCAGTCCCTTAGTCATGAGCCCTTCTTCTCCCAGTAGTTCAGCAAGATCAAGTAGTAAAAAAGAAGCATAAGCCATAATTTGTCATATGAAAATAACGCAGGACAAAGCAACCAAACCAACCAACAAACAAACCCCAAAATGACAAAAAAAAACCCCAAACAACACACCAAACAAAAACTCCAAAAAAGAAAGATCACCTGGCACACAGAGCTCTCCTTCCCTTAACTGCTGACAGCATGGCCAGTGTTTATCTGGACAGCCTGCCCAGTAGGAAACTGAGCAGGAAATGACTGTTTCTCACCAAGATTTGTACAGAGAGTTCACTGCCATTTGCCAAACCACCTCCCAAAGACAAAATACAATGTAAATCTGCATGCCTAATCTTTCACTAAACCCACAACAGATCTGATTTGCTTCCTCTGGGCAGTCTTTCAGATGAACTATAACCAAGGCTAAATTAGGGAGATTTTTAGTGGGATGACATTATATCATGGATTATAATTTTCCACCAAGTTTTTTCCTTCATCTCCACCTGCTGCCTCTACAGCACTGGCACTGAGGGTGGTGTGGGATGACTAATTTTACATTCCTTTCTGCAAGACAAGCATTCAGTTTTCATTTCTTCTAGGCCTCACAGAGCTTGGATCACAAATTAAATGGATTAACTTATTACTAGGTATCAAGTCCACAAACTTACATGCACATGGGAGTCAGAAGTACAAGCTAGGTCCTTCATCTAAAACAAAAAAAACAACCGTCAGTTTGGCAGGTGAGAGCAGAAAGTTCCTTTATGCAGTGTGTGTGTCCCAGACTCTACCCCAGCCACCTTCACACATCATTAGTGAGTTAAACCAAAGCCTGCCAGACACAGCCAGTTCTAGGCTGACACACACACGCCTACTTGCACTGCTACAGAACCACCTTAGAGAATTGCTTTTAACTTCAAGGCAGATGTAAACCATCTCTGCATTCTTTGAATTACGACCAAGGCTGGAGCATTATTTGAGTGTCCTAGGAGCCACATAAGATCAGTGTTAAATTTAACTCATCTCCTCACCCACCCACAATCTTGCTGGTAGATCTGAACTATGCAAAAAAATGCTTTTTGTGGAAAAAAAGAACACAAAAAGCAAAAAAATCCAAAAAACAACAACAACAACAAAAGCTTTTCTAATCCTGAGAGAAACAGAACAAACAGACCACTGATGATTTTTTAAGCTTGCATTCCAAGAAAGCTGTTCCTTAAAATAAATGACTTCTCATTCTAGGGAATACAAAGCAATTGAGAATAAATCCAATCACCCGTCTCACAAGGACTGTGCCTGCCAGTGTCTCCCACTATTAAGCCCCAGAGCAGGTCTCCCTGGCAGGGAGGCAGCAGGACTGTGTCAGTCCAAACAGCTCCCCAGGAGATGACCCCTGTTACATCACACACTGCTCTTCCCTCTGCATCTCACCCGTTCCAGCCCCCACCGACAGCCATGGTCTGAACAAAGGCCAGCAGGAACGGGTGAACAGCCCGTGCCACAGCCTGGCTCCCACTGCTGTGCCACCCCAGAGAGCAGGAAAGGGACAGCAGGGAAGGAGCCGGGCAGGAGGTCTCTGCATAGATACAAGGCCACTGGAACACAGAAAGACACAAACAAGTCAACAAAGCCAAAGGCTGCTCCAACTCCAAGTGCTGTAAATCTTCCAAATGGAAGAGATTCCAGCAGAAAGACAATTTTCCCAAGTGCAAGGCAGTTACTGTGCTATTTCAACTACCCAAGAGAGTGCACTGATGGCTTTTTGTCTGGTAGTCTGCTTATTTCACACATTTTCTGTTTATTCCCTAAGACTGACCTCATAACCCCTACTTGTACAGGGCCAGCCCTCACACACTGGAAAGAGAGCAAGTGCCCATGCTAAGCTCGTGCTAATCTAGCAATAAACAGCATGGAAAGAAAGGGAAAAAAAAAAGGAAAAACAAAAGATGAAAGTGAGCACTTGGATATGGAGGAAAACGCTGAGTAACAATCTGTTCAGTTCTCATATCCACAGCTGTGGAAGGATGTGGATGCACTGCAGTGGGCTCAGAGCACAGCTATCAGAACAGCCAAAAAACAGGATCAGAGGTCTCTCCCACGCCTAAGGTCCGAGCTATTAACCTCAGAAGAAGGTCAAGGAGTGTTTTGATTACAAGTCAAGTGCCTAAAGGTATAATGGAAAGCTGATGCAGAACCCTTCAGAGAGAAAGGTTTAACCAGTGCCAATGTCTGTGATGAAGACTGACAACACACACACATTTAATTTTAAGACAGCAAGTGTGAATAGTGCAAGTAAGGAAGAAACACATGGTAAAATTTTGCTGCTTAACAGGTTGGACCTAATTATTTTTAAGAAACACATTTCTATTTACTCATAAACCTGATAATTAAGAGATGCATGCACACAACTGCTCTCACTTGACTGCTACAACACTCTGAAAATTTTTCAGGCTAAGAATAAATTATTTAATGTTTGTGAAGGAAATCCCCATCCTCCCTCCCCTCCAGCCTGCCCTCAGCAAACTACACTTAAACGCAATGAAGAGATTTTTGTCAGCCAGAGAAGGGGCTAATGATGCCTGCTCATCTTTTGGCCTAAGGAGCTCCCTCTCCTCCCACCAGTGAGCCCCTTCTCAGCTGTCAAACAGTACTTAAGTAAGGCCAAATTGCAAACCAGAGCATTGTGTCAACTGAGAAACCACCATGGCCCAGGAAGGAGTGTCTGTCCCATTCCCCAGCCTTTGCTGTCTGCAGCACAGATCCCAAAAATCTGTAGTGTCACCATAACTGAAAGAGCTATGGGAAAGCAGGCACCAGCAACTGAAGGGGAAAAGAGAAGAGATGAGCACCATTTATCCAGGCACTCTCACCTAGAAAATTAATGGGAAACCACTGGCTCCATTCAGTTTATAGTAAGAGTGCTCAATATCGACAGTCAGGCCATTCAGCAAGGACTGCTATTACTGCATGACGAGCATGAATCTCAGAAAGGAAAAAGTCATTTAAGCTAAGGTGGAAGTCACTTGCCCAGAGGTAAATACCTTCACCAGCAAAGTAAAATAGCTCTCAATTTCTTAGTTAAACGTGTTTGGCTTTTTCCATTTGTCATCAGGTCTGGCTAATGGTTCCACACATTTGCTGGAAATAGGCATCTTTCTGTGACCACTCACTCCTCCTGGCACTGTGTATAGTCAGTTCTTCTACACTAACACACTGGAACTGTAAAATCCTATCACATTTGCCAAGCATTCAATTATTTACATAGTACCCTTTTTATTAGTATTTCTGATATGCCTTTGTTTGGGACTTCACAACAGAATTCAAATATGATGACGACTAACACAAGATGCAGCCCAGGAGTTAGCAATCTAAATCACTTTTACACAGGTTCTTGGAAGGCTTTTGAGAGAGCCATTTCTCAATTAAACTCACAGAGATAAAAACAAGAGATCAGGATGAAATTAAGGACTTGCTATTAACAACCATCAGTCAGAAAACTAAATTCATGCTCTAAATGCTGCACTTCTCTGCAGTTGGCAAGACAAGCTGTTTGAACCTAAGGACAGGACAGCTGCATTTCCCTCCCACTCCTTGTTGTGGTTTTATGCCAGAAAACAGAATCTTTAATTTTTCCAGAGAAGCCCTGCCAAGCTGAAGCTGCAAATAGGATATGGTGTGTTAGTAAACTCCTAGGCAGCTTGCTCACACTCTGGCCAGAATCTCTCCAAGTGCCTAAATCCCTACATGCCCACGGGCAGCAGTGACTGCCTCCCTTTCACACAAACGATCCTCCTGTGTTAGACTCTTTTTGTAAATCAGGCCTGTGCAGGACAAGCAGTTTTCACCTCTTCTGGCAGAACATGCAGCACCCAGGTACTCAGTATTGACTTCTTTCTTTTATAGGCTTTCCTATGACCCACCTCCATACTGTAGTTTTGGCAGAAAAAACCCAAAGCCTTTCATAAAGCATTAACTGTCCTGGGATCATCTATACACCCAGTTGTCTTTCCCAGAGTTCAAATGAAGCTGTTTTCTTTTTCTCCCAATTCTTCACAAGGAATCAAAGATAAACAGTCATCCCACCCACCTTTTTTAAACAGTAAGACAGATTCAATCACTACAAATTTAGCAGCAGCAAGTCCACCGCCCACTATGAACACCCTGCCATAAACACTGTTCCTGCCTCCAGGACTCACCCTGAGCACAGCACTGGGAATATTCTCAGAAACACA
This sequence comes from Pycnonotus jocosus, assembly GCA_013400435.1. Classification (NCBI taxonomy): domain Eukaryota; kingdom Metazoa; phylum Chordata; class Aves; order Passeriformes; family Pycnonotidae; genus Pycnonotus; species Pycnonotus jocosus. The sequence goes on from VWYP01029577.1 coordinate 501,480, forward strand.
CACCAGCAGGGTTCATCCTACTTTGGTTTTCAGGCTTGTGGGTTTGGTTTTTTCCCCCAAGAGAAAGCCAATGTCTTTTAATTCCTTCCCAGAGTCTCCACCAGCAAAAATATCTCCCAAAAAGCTGCTGCTAAGCCCGCAAGTCAAGTTTGCTGACCTGGACCAACTCATCATTCAATTATATTAACAAATGGTTAACAAATAAATTCATCTGGCAAATCTGTAACGTTCTACATCTCAACTTGCGAAATCAGGAGTACAGCAGTTAGCAACCGATAAACATATGCATGGAAGAAGCTAAGCTTGGCAAACAGTTGCAAAAGCAATGCCGGAACCTGGAGAAAACACCAGAAGATGAGCAGAGGAGAAAAAGCATTACAAAATGCATGAATCTATCCAGGGAGGGCAAAACCAAACAATAAAGCATGTCAGGGAAAGGGGAGGACAGATAAAAATGAGAAGAGACAGAACCCATAAATTAAAAGAATGTCATGTGGAAGCCAAATCAGTGGCTTTCACATGAAAAAAAAAGCAGCAGGAAAAGAAGAGGGAGAAAGTATAAAAGAAATATTTCAGTTTTTAATTCCATCCTGTTAACACTGCTTTCGTTCACCGTATAAATCTTCTGGTGAACAGTAGCTCCCTCCACACACGGCAGTATATTAAGATTCTTTATTAGGGCTTTCTAAACACCATAGTGTCATTCTTTGGCTTTTTATGTGGTTTGCCTAGACTATATTTTGGTTGCTAAGCTCTCATTAGATGTGTATCTTGTACTGACAGGGAAGAGATTATAAAATACAAGAAACCTGAGCACAAGCCCAGTATTTGATTTGACACAAGTGAACACTCTCAGGCAACAGCACGATGCCTTGTGTGTGACTGGGGGATACTCCTGTATCTGTTCAGCATGAACAGAAAGGGTCTGGACTGTCCCATAGCAGCATGTGAGCAATTAATTTGGGGAAAGTACAGAAAGGAGAGGCAAACTCAGATCCAGATGCATCACAACCCATCTCCCACACCAGAAGCTCCTGTGCCAGCCCCCAGGCAGAACAGCTCATGGCTCTGGCAGAGGAGCTGAGGACTGGGAGGAGAACACTGCCCCAAGCCACAAATACCAGAGAAGCACAAGAACAACACAACACAAAGATGGAGCCAAATTAATAAATCTTGCTTACAAGAGATGACAGCACGTCAGGAAGAGCAAATGTACCCATCTAGCTACCCGAGTGGAAGACAAAGATATCCATCCTGAACAGCAAATTGTGTCCAACATCATGAACACTTCACACCCCACAGGCAGAAAGCTAGCATCATTCTACACTTAATTCAATTATCTGTGTCAACAGTGACCAAACATATCAGCATTTACAGCCTCCCACCATTTATCAGCTCACACACACAGAAATTAAACTGACTCCTGAACAAGGAATCATCAGCAACTCTGATCACAGAAAAAAACACACAAAACTATTTTTGCCAAGAAGTTCAAATTGAGCATGGCTCCATTTGGAAAATGACTTGAAACCAAAGGATAACCATATCACTCACTTAACAAAAGGAACCAAATATATTATAACAGGCTGTTAATGCACATCTAAAACGTATTTAGAAACCCAGAAAATAGACCAGATAACGTGCTCTATATATCCTCAGCAGCAGACGGTACAGCTATTCTTAATCCTAGCTTTGTGAATCTGGTAGACATAATTCATTGTGCTTTTGGATCCATAATATTTTGCAAAGCACTGCAGTTTGCTGGCTTACAAACATGCCCCGCCAGCTCACTGGGTAGAAAGATTTCTGCTGACTTCTCCTACCATTTCAGTTGCATTCATCAGGGATTAGTATTTCTCCCTGCTAAGGATACAGGCTGCAAGTACCAAGTAGGAAAGGTTACCTATGTGAATTAAAAAGACTGGTAACATTTTCATAGGTGATATATACACACAGTCAATGAGCACTTAAGGGGCACTTGACTATTTCTTCCATGAAGTTCAAGTAACATATTTAAATTTCAAATGCTTTAGAAATTTCACTTCTTTTTAAAGATATAATTGATAATATTTTTTCATCATGCATTTTATACCTCTAACTTCTCTAAGAGGAAGTGAGATCATCAGTGAAGCCTCTATTCTTCACAGACTTTCATGAAAAAATTCCTCCTCTTCACAACTTCACACTTCCACATGTACCACAAGAAATAAAACCACTTTTTAATGGAGAGTATTTCATGTAATGTTAAGAACCTAAGAAACCATAAAGGTAGACTAACAAGCACTTCTGATCCAGTCCTCTACTGCTAAGGTCACACCTCAGCACTTTGCCCATTCCAAAGCACTGCCATATTTTGCAATGAAGGTGGTTTTCCATCATAGGCACTTGCACTCCCATAATAGGTTTCTGTCTTCACAGTCAGCAGGAAGAAAAGCACATTTCAATACAAGTCTGTATAATTAATCTAATGGAGTTTTACACCATTAAAATGGCAACTTCAGAACAAATCACTGAGTGAGCTGCTTCAGGAGCATTACCTTTACACCTGCAGCAACCCTACAGCAGAAGAAAAATCAATGACAATAATTTCTTATAATATTATGCAGCATTTCGCAGTTTGAGCAATCAAGTAAGTTCAAACGGTCAGCAGCACAGAGCTTTTGTAAACCATTTGGATCTTGTTTCTCCTAAGAAAGTTTTACAAGAGTGCATTATCAGGAGCAGGCGGAGAGATGTTTAAGTCTTCATCATCAATGACCATGCTCCAAGCACAAGCGTTCACTGTTCATACCCTCGGAGCAGCATGAATGTGCTGACAGAATAATGGATTTATTTCTACAAGAACATGAGTTTGTGGAGGTTTGGAAGCCAGGTGAATTGCCCTGCAGTGTGTATGAACCATCCAGCCTACCCTGCTCAGGCAGTGCAGAGCCACAGAGGGATGCAAACAGCTGCTGCACTGGATGGGGAAGGCTCTGCAATGCCCTGCCCACCCCACAGCAGCTCTGCTCTGCAAGGCTACATCTGTGCCTCAGGACAGAGTAGCTGGATCAGAGCTGATCATTCCACATGCACACACGGGTGAAGGGAGCTCCAAACAAAGAGACCTCAGACTGCCGGGAGCTGGCTGGGCTCAGCTCAGCCTCACAGGGCCGGGCTGGAAAGCAGCGTGTGTTGACATCACTGATGTGTGAGAACGCTGGTGGCTGACAGACAGCTCCAGCATTAGCTGCACTCTGCTCTCCCAAAGCCTGGCAGCAGCAGTCTGGAGGAGGCACTCCCCAGCCCATCAAGAAATAACAAGTGACAATTCAGGAAAGCATGTTTGCTAGCCACTCATGCATGCAAGCAATCTTGGGCCAAACAGCGGATGTGCTAAAAGGTTTTCCCCGGAGGAAATGTGTTTATTAATTAATATCTACTGAATTAATTGGCTCCCCATATGCTCTGCTGTGCTTCTAAGACTGGAGCCTTGTTGTTGTTACTGAAAGGTGTCAGGCATGGTGACTACACAGGAGGCTCATCAGAACACTTCAGTCAGTCTGAAGAACTAATATATCTTTTTGTATTCATCAAATTCCCAGTGTATCCACCTTTGGTAGAAGACATGGAAAACAAATTTAAAATCTCCAATACATAGTGATTTTTTGAAAGCCAACACAAGCTCTTGCTTCAGCCATACGTGTGGGATACAGCAGAAGCGCAGAAGGAAGTGCTGATCTGAAGCCATCAACTCATCTCTTGGCCCCTCAGCTGCAGTAACCCTGTTGTTCCTTTCACACACCATTACACTCCTTACACCAACATGTTTCTAGCAACTGCTGTCACCACTACCACACTAACCTTTACATCCACTGCATCCTCTCCAGCTCCCACTCAGTGTAGGAGAGGTATTTTTGGATTCTGACTATATCTGGCACAACTCTGTGCAGTGACATCATTTTTCTAATGTTATCAATCTCTCGATGAGACACTTTATTCATCACACATCAGTATCAACTGGCAGGGACCATAGCTCCTGTTATTCCTGGTACTCCAGCACTCATCCACCAGCCTCTCTGTGTAAGCTCAGACTGTAGTAGCAGAGGAGAGAGCAGTCCTGCAACCTCGCTCTTGTAAGCACACACCAGCACAGGTTGTGCATCCTCATCCATGAGAGAGAATTAACTCTCCAAGACATTCCTCCTCCATGGCAATACCACCTCTCCTAAACCAGAAAGTCCTTTGTCAGAGTATGGGAGGACAAGCACTCATTATGGCAGCCTCTCTGGCAGATTCAGAGACCTTTGATGTTTATTTAGTCCAGGTCTGCAATTTCAGCATTCCCTCATGTATGCAATAGCCACTTAGTCCAATTCAGAAACCTGAATATCAACAGCTGTAATTACCACACCCAGTGGTGAACTCAGACTGCAGCAACAGCATCCCTGAGGCAGGCAATGCTGGCCACCCTGGCTCTCTTTCAGAAATAGTCTAAAGTTGATATCTACAGCAGAAAAGAAGTGTCTCAGCTCTATTAAAATCCTGTGTTCCAAAATTTTACCACTGTACCACCACTACAACACAATTCTTACTGCAAGCTGGACAGGCCCAAGGGCCAGGCATTTGACATCAGTCAGACAGAAACTGCTCTCACAGCATCAGAAAGGTCTCAGGTGCAGCCATAATGCCATTACTTAATTTCACACGGCCTGTGCTCAGCCTGCAGTAGCAGAGAGGGGAGAGCAGTCCTTCAACCACCCTCTTGTAAACCATGTGTTAGCACAAGCATGAATTTCTTCAGCTTAAAACCTCAAGAAAATGAAGCTGAAGACAGCCTAATTGTACAACTTCAAAGAGTCAGTTCTGCTGCAGGAAATGGTTAAAGCACATCACAAAAGAAACATTTATCAATATAAACGGGTGTGATTGTGATGTGCTCAAACAGCTTCCTACAGAGGAGTTTTGTCATGCTTACCAGGTCATGCTTGCAAAGCAGAAGACGAGGCTGCAGAGAGGCATAAAATCATGTTCCTAATCAGAGGCCTTGTTAATAATTTCTTTACAAGTACATAATAACTAGAACAAAAATTAAAGCTACCTTCAGAGAGTAACATCTTCTGTGAGGCAAGCTGCAAATAAGAGTCAGCAGGATCTGTGCTACCTGTCTGGCAAACATATTTTCACTTGATAACGGGCATATGACAAGCAAGACTTTTGAAGTGACCTGTATAAAACATCAGTACACAACGCAGTGGTGAGAACACTGCAAATGGAAAAGGTGGGATGGCTCCTCCTGTCTGGGAGAGCTGTTTCTGAAAGATTTGCAACATGCCACACGGCACCAGGTACAGCACTTCATCTTTCCAAGAGACAGCAAACCTCTCTTAGAGCAATGAACTGCTCCTCTTTAATTCAGCGTTTCTGCCCCACCCACTGATTAAGTCCTTTGGCAGCTAATTTGGGAGGATGTGTTTCTCTTCCAGATGCTAGTAAAAGGCATACAACAGCAAAAAAATGGTAAATGTTCCGCTTCCAGCCACTCTGATACAGGATAAACCTACAGAAAGGATTTGGAGTAGCAGTAACTACCCACAACATCACATCAGCATAACCTGAATAACCCCCTGTGTACAGACTGAACTGTTCCTGGAGGCACCTATTTGCTCCTCAAGGATTCAGGCTTGAAGGGATCTTTTCCATGCACTTCACTTAGTTTTGGTTCACTACCCTGCATGCAGATACAGGAGACTTCATAACCCATTTGCTGCCCACCTGCAAGACATTAATGATTAATTTCCAAGCATATCAACTCTACACAGCTGTTGGGCTTTCCTTTTTCCTCTGTTTCTTCGCTGCTTGCTTTGAAGAAAAAAAGAACAGGAATATCACGCAAAATCCAGCTAGAGATATTAAAACATTGCAGTATTTTTCCATCTCAGCAGAATAGCTGGGGAGTCAAAGGCTTTAATCAAAGGATTAGGAAAAATTATTTCAAATACACAAAGTGCATGCCAGATGAAATCCTGTCTGTCATACAAGGTACCTTTTATGGAGCGGACTAACTTGCAAACATAATTTTATCTGTTTTATTAAATAAATCAGACTAGGTGAAAAGTAATTTGTACTGTCAGCTTCACCCTGGGAGCATGGACGCTGGGGATGGAGGAGGCACCTGTATGTGGTCCATGCTGAAGAGAGATCTGCACACAGAGACAATTCAGCTGACGGTGAGAGATGACATCCACAACAACTCCTGCCCGGTCCTTTGAAAAATGTCCTATTTGTTCTCTCATGTCTGCAGAGCAGCACTGGGGAATGGCTGAACACAGCCCAAAATGCAACCAGCAACAGAAGCACCCCGTGCTCCCTTCATGAAGCTCCAGCTCAGACTCTCCCAGCCAGCCCCTGCTCTGAAGGGATTCCAGGAGCTGGTTCCAGCAGGCCACCAGGAGCTATTGCAGCTCAGCTGCCCCAGCTGAGCAGTGAAAGCACTGGACAGAGGGAAGGGGAATACACCTACTGGGGTCTGTGAGCCACAGCTACACTTGGATTTATCTCTAAATCCACATTTGCACCATCAGTAGAACCAAGACATTTGATTTAGATTTACCTCACCTATCTGCCTCTCTGCTCTTGGAAAGGAAAGTATTACTAAGGTTTTTCATTACAGAGTTGAAAGGAACTTCCTGCAAAGATCTCCCCAGACAAGAAGCACTAGTGACTTCTTGCAAGATATAAATACAGCAAAAGCTCTCCAAAAGTTTCTGAGACCAACTTTCCCAGCAAAGGTTGTCAGATGAGTCCTTGATGTCTTTTGTAGCTGTACATTACCTGGAGGCTGACTGTAGGAAAGGTACAGCTACAGCTTCTCAGCGTAACTCCTGATGCAAATACTGTCCTGAAGGAAAAACAATGCTTTTCTCAAATAAAATTAAACCACCAGTAAAGCACAGCAATTATTCTGGAGACAAGCCACTTTCAATAATAAAAAACCCATGCAAGGACAACTGTAATGTATAGAATTTACACTTAAACAGACTACACAGATCAGCACATCTATCCAAATGCATCTGTCTTTGTCCAAATTCACCACTTTTTTCCTTAACATAAAGGTTTGCAAAAGGAATTCAGGAGAATATGCCAAAAACCTTTGACAATTTCATATACGGAACACAGAAAAAAATTTTTACAGAAAATTTTACAGAAAATACAGAACACAGAAAAAGCATTTTTACAGAATGTGCTTAAATGCCTTGTTTCCTGCCTGAAATTTGCCTTCTGATGGAGCAAGTCCACTATGATAAATTTTTTTTCCATCCAGTTGCTTTTTCAGATCTTTGAGATGTTCTGGGAATGGTGGGAGGTAACTGTCAGATGACCAGGGAAGTACCAAATGGCTGAAGAGTTTAGTAAAGGAAGGCCAGATGAAAACACACACTTCCCCCCATGCAAAAGGAAACGACAATAAAATTGCCTTGACTGATATTTCTGAAGAACAGTTCACATCTAGGGATTTACTAATAACGTTCTCCCAAGGCAGGGTTTGTGTGACAGCTGCATTTTGTCTCTCTGGTAACACCTTTAAAAAGAAAACCATGCCAGACAGAGTACACAGAGCATCCACTCCAAGGACTGGTCTGCACAGTCATGGCCAATGTCATAAGTCTTTCTCTCTTTGTTCTTCAAAAAAAAAAAAAAAAAAAAAAAGAAAAGAAGGAGGGAAAAATCCCATCTATGACATACCTTAGAGCATCAGAAACTCGGTCAGCTTTTGCAGCATTCTGAATCACCCCTCTGACTGCCCTTGAATTTTCTCACAAGATCCTGAGCCATGCACAGACAGGATGCTGTACTGCAACAGGTAAAAGAGAAAACCTGCAGAACTGAGGTCAGGGGTCTACACCTCTGGTAACTGCTTTCCTTTTTCATTGGCAGAGGCAATAGGCTACACGTGGCGCGTGTGAAAGAATGAAAGCTAAAGCAAACAGCTTGCAAGTCTTGTTAAATTATCTGTACTGAGTAAGAACCATGAAAGGCACACAACATAGAAAGAGATTATGAGGTACAGTGAGAAATGAAAGATCTGCAGTTTAGGGCCCAGTCAGCAAGTGTGAGGTATCTGGAGCCCCACAGCTGACCAGGGGTTACAGAAAGAATCCAGGAGCATTCCAGTGTAAGCAGCTCTGCTGACTGATCATTTGAGCCTAAAAAATAGTTGAGGAAAAGGAATCAGCAGCTTAGAGAAAGGCAAAAATGAAGACAGACTTCTAAGTATATCCTAACAGTACCTGGAATACTGTGCTATAGACATGATCTAATTAGACAGTAAGTCAATTATCCACATGACTTAATGATCTCTTCTATTGTATCAAAGACCCTGAGAATTTTTTGACATTTGAGAAAACGAAGACAGTATTTTCAGAAGTTGCATGTGAGTCACTGGGAGTCTCTGATGAACTCCCTCTGAAGGAAGCAGGCCATTATGCTGTCTTTCCAGCAAAAGCCACAGTGCATTTTCTGTTTGTGGTGCTTCATCATTAAAAAGAGAGGGGGGAAAAAAATCCTTTTTGCCAGGGCACGCTAATAGTAGAATGAACCACCTCATTCATCTAAATAAAGTCAGCTCTAAACCATGCAATAACCATTTAAGTGCCTGCTTTGTTAATGATTTCACTGTTTATCTAATTCATTATGAGCATCTAAATAATAAGCTCATTCAGCATTAGCCAAGATCAGACACAGAAGACACCCATTCAGCCTATCCACCCTTCTGCCCACTGGGGGCCTGTCCCCTGCAGCCTCACCCAGGTTTATGGGGTCTCTGACAACCTTGATAATGTTCAACCACCCCACAGCTCAATACAGCACAGCTTTATGAAAGCTTCCTGTCTTTTCTACCATCAGTTCCTCCATAGCCTTTGTGTGGATTTTTGGGATGGTTATCTCCAGTTTTCCAATCTTATTTCAGGTAAAAAGGTCACCTTCCAGTGTGAACAAGGATAATATTCCAAATGGGAGAGAACAGGTGGATTGTTTTGTTATTAATCCACTTCCTTTTTTCTCACCTGCTGCTTCTGAATTTTTTTTTTCATACAGCTGCAACAAATGTTCTTCTGAAAATCAGGATTTCTATAAATGCACCATAGAGCTCCCTTGGGAAACAAGGGCAACATACCTTCAAAAGGGCACAAGGAATTGCACCTGTGCCTCCCACACAACCTCAACTATATCCTGCATTCACTCCCTTTCAGAAAGGCACAGCACTTGTGATTCCCTTAAGAAAAAGTACATTTCACCTTTCTATGCTTCATTTCAGTTTGGCATTTATATAGCTCAGAAGATAACTACACCTTTTTCTGGTGATGTTAGCATATGATTAAGTGTTCCTCAAACAGGGGCACCTTTCTTGGAGATGGTAATTGAAGTCAGCACATGGACTGGCCTGAGAGGCTGCATTAGCAGTTCAAACACTGTTCTAAGGAGAGCAGTTAATCTTCAGGTGGAGCCTTGGAGAAAAACAGAAATGGCAACATGTCTGGGAGCCTTTTACTTGGTGGACAAGCCCACCACAACATCACTCCAAGTGGCAAAACACAACTGGAACAAATCAAAACAAAGCCACAGCCACGTTTGAGTTCCTACTGAGGGAGTGGTGTTTTCCTCAAGTATTTCCAAACAGTGGCCAGGGTGGGTGGGTGTGGGGAGTCAAAGGCTTCAGTACAAACTGTTTATTAAAATAATTCTCTTTAATTGCCCTCCCTCGCACTGTAGTTTTTAGCCATGGAATCACTTGTGCCCTGGGAAGGGCCAAGTACCTAGCATTTGTGACTGCAATTAAAGCAGAGTAATTAACCAATCCCTCCATTTCTGCAAGGAAAGTTTCTTAAGCTGATAATGAATTTAAGCATTTGAAAGTAGTGAAACTGATTTTCCATGCAGCAACAGCACAGGAACTGCCAAATGCTTTCCTCTTGACTGTTCACTGAGCAGCTGAAATGATGCAGATCATTACTTCAGCAGGCACCAGAGCTGTTAATCTCAACCTTTACAGAGGAGGCAAAAACTTATATTGCAATACAGCCACAGAAGTGCAACTGTACAATGCACACAAATTTCAGATGAAACAACAGGCTCTTCTGAGAAATTACAGTAATTTGGGTCTGAGAAAGCAAAAAGACTTAAACCTGCACAAATATTGTTAGGACAGCCAGGGTGAATTTACACAGCACACCAACTGCCAATTAAAAAACATTAAAGAAAAGCCAACCATCTTGGTCTGTAAATTTTTTCCTCCCAACTGCTGTGTAGGCACATTATTCAGAGCAGCTGTGTTATTAAGAAAGAAAGAAAAAAACCAAAGCAGCTCTTATGCACTTAAAAATCCTGTGCAGAACTTTGACCCTGCAGTGAAGGGCTTAGCCTATGTTTAGGCCAGCAGAACCTACTTGACTTGTGTCCCAGATTTAGCACTGAGAGGAAAATTCATCTCCCACACAAACGTATTAAATGAATGTGGCATCATCTGAGTCAGGAAACAAATCTCATACAACCAAAGCCCAATTAGGTATCAGGCAATCAAAATGCTGGAAGGCAGAGAAACTTCCCAACTGGATGTTATAAACCAGGATAAATAAACCACAATGGCAAGGGTCATCTTTGAATTACAACTCCATTATAGTTAAGCCATAGATTCTCAGCCACTTCACTTTGCAAAACTGAGAAAAATGTGCTTGCTTTCCATTCTGCAGCTGGGCAGCTGCACTCTGAATGCTGCCTCAGCAACAGTGGGTAGTGTCAAGCTTTTCCCCTGTCACCCACTCCTGTACCCCAAGAGCCATTCTGATCTTTCAAAAGCTATTTTTTCACATCCTCATGGGATTCACTTTCTGGCTATTTCTTCATACTTCATTTTAAACGTCTTATAGGAAGCTCAAGCAGTCTAACACTGGCCAATACCACAGCAGCTACCCTAAAATGGAAAGCCCAGCCTAAGCTGCCATCACTTGGTGATGCAGGACACCTTTCATCAGGAAACCTCACTGAGCTATCACCTATACCAATATGTTTCAGGCACAGCTCTGCTCAACCCATGGCAGTAAACAGTTCAAATGAAGGAACACTTTGCCTCAGCTAGGAAAAACACATCAGAAGAAAACAGAAGTCAGAGGTGGAAAAAAAAAAAGGCAACTGGAAGCTTTTATTATCCTTTTTATTTTTCTTGAGTTCTATACTACTCTCCCTCATCTCTGAAATGGTTCTGAAACTCTCACAAACACATTAAAAAGACAGAAGCATACAAGAGACCTTGTCCCAGAGGCACAAAACAGAACTGGGTCACAAAACTGGGAAACATCTGACTTGCTCAGGCCAACACAATCAGGCAAAAAATAAAGTTTTGATTGGAATGTGGCCATACTGGCTCAAAGCAGTTATCTCCTACACTGACTTCAGTACTGATGCCTTGAGCAACAGCACTATCACATTCCACATTTTGAAGAGGACATGTTTGGTTTCATCCTCCACATTACACATCCACAGTTGTCCCTTATCTACCCAGCAGCAAAGAAGAAAAACCTTTCATAACCTTTTCCTGAGCTTAACTAAAAATCACCTGGTACTTGTCAACAGAAGCAAGAAGAGGGATGACAAAATGTCATCTAAGAGCAGGCACTTGACCTTCCTGTCTTGCAGCACCTGAGAGCACCTACCCAGGTACTGCCATCCCTGTGACAGCATGAACTGAATATGAATGGAGCCCCGAGCCCCTGCTCCTCTCCATTTAGATCAATCCATTTTGAATACCACAAGTATCTTAATATGACTTCTAGAGCAGTTAACCCGGCACTGCTTTTACCTATTCAAAAATTTACACTGCTTTTCTGCTCCTAGAAAGAGCCTCAGAGACAACAATGTTCAGGTCTGCTCTTGTTCACTGCCATTCTGTGATGGGCTTCTTAGTCCTTTTCTTAATTTTTTCTCTCCCATACAAGGAAAGGAGGCAAGATTTATTCCCCCAAAATTGCTGAAACAAGACAGATGTACAGAGGAAGACAAAGCAGTGTGAATGCAGCAAAAGTGCATTAACACAGAGGTGAAAGCACAAGGGTGGGACCCTGCTGGGAGACAGCGCAAGAACCATTAAGACCACGCAGTGCAGACCATGTTTAGACAAACCCTGAGGATACACATCTGGATGGTATTGACAGGAGTGACCTTGCTACAAAAGCAGGGATATCACCAGCTCTCCAATATGGCAGAAGATGTCCCAAGCTAATAAAGGCCCTACTTCGACTTGGATTATATGAATTGAAATAATTCAACCACCTTCCAGCAATATTTTACATCACATTTACAGTCACTATTTTCTCTATATCATTCATTTTAAAGGCTGTGTATTCCAAAGAAAAGTGAACTGAGGCACAGACCGTCAAGAGATTGTTCCCCAGTGCTTCAGTGCCTCCAACCATCCTAAGCTTACATGGCACACTGGTGGTCAGCAACAGCAGTAAGCCTGAAATGCATCAGAGTCTGACAAACAGACTCCTGTCTCTTCCATCATCCAAAGAGAAGACTCTGGTTCTTTAACTTTTCAGGCCACTGAAGAGCCCAGCTGAAAAAGTTTATTCTTTCTGTGTGGCAGATTTTGTGAAATGTCCTACAAATGGACGGTTGCCTCTGGAACTCATTTATCAGGAATTTCAGCAATGCTCTACACAGATGTTGCATATCACTTTAGGCTCCTGCTAAAAGTCAAAATGTTGCTGAACTCAAACATGAAGGATTAACTCCACTGGACTTTAAACTGCAGAACTCCCATGAACACTGACTCTAATTTCCTCTCATGGCAATGAGAATATGGCAACATCCAACAGTGAAACTACCAAAGCAAAAAACTGGACAGTCCTCTGAAGTTCACTGGAATGATGTGCCTGGCCAGGGCCCCGTAGGCCACACCTTGTCCTCTTCCCCTCACCCTTTTTCCCCACAATTCAACTGAAGTTCCTATGTGTTTGCTAAACTTTCCCTAAGCACTCAAGATTCTAGTCAGTTTTCTTCAATTCTCAACATCAGCTACTATTTCTGCAGAGGTTCTAATCTCCTTCAGTGTTTTCAACAGCATTCTCTCTCTCTGGTTCATCACTGCCCACCCTAAATTAGCATCTGATGCCCAGCATCCATCTCCTTCAGCATGTGCCTGAAGCACTCAGACTCTCATTTAGTAACTGTGAAAAGCCAGTTCTTCAACCACGAGCAGGAGTCATTTCTTCCTGGCCTTGCCCAACAACCTTCTCCAGCCATCAAATACAATTCACAGGAGCTCTGCCTCAGAGTTTTTATTACCAGCCCCTTTCAATCAAAGGCACTGGGCCAAAATAAACCATCTCACTTACCAGTCCTGCAACTTGCTGTCCATCACTGCTATTCTTAGCATACTTGGCACTGTGTCCTAGGAATTGCTCATTTTGAGATGTATACAGGGAACAGGATGACAAAGTGAGATTCCTGACTCCTTCACTGGTAGTGATGTACAGAAACTGCCCCAATGGCATCCATCAATAGAGGCAGAGACACATGTTTATCTTCTTTACAAGAAGCTTTAAAAGCTGTAAGTGTTCTGGTTATTTGTAGAGCTTCAGCTTCAATTCCATGAAGCCTAATCTAAATTTTTGCTGAAGTTGCTGTATTAATAGCAGCTTCTTTCCTCCTGGGAAGTATCAACACAATCATCTCTTGGACTCTTTAATACAGGCTAATAACAAAGGAAGCAAAAAAGCAAACTACAAAGGAGACAACAACCCAGCTTAGAGAAGTTCTTATTTTTTAGTTGGCAAGCAAATGAACACTGCATATCTACAAAGGTAGAATAAGTATTTCTGAAACCTATTTTTTATTCCTACATGTGAGAAAAGCCTTTCAATGGTTTGAAGTCTCTCAGTTCAATCTTAACATTAATATGAACCTTTCAAGTATTTTCTGCTCTTGCAGATCATCCATGTGCTTTTAAAAAACCTTTTTCTCAGAAAAGTAAAAGAAGTTCTGCAGTCTCCAAACTGAAGCCAGCTCTACATACACTCCCAGGTCAAATCTCAAACCCTATTTCTTCACACAGACAGTAACAAAATCATGGCTGTTGTAAGAAGCACAAATCCTGAAGGAGTGTCCCAGTCATGTGAATGTGAGCTGGAAAACAGAGCACCATCCTGTAAATCTTCTAGCCTTACAACCAGTTTTGATTGTCTGTTGCACACACACTTACATGCTTCTCTTACAAAGCCTCTTTGGTCCTTTTTGTGGCTCACCAGCTTGCTCACTTTACAGAAGTCCTTCTGGGGAAAACTGTTTTTCTTCTTTGCCCCCTTGCTACTGATTTCCATGTTAATCAATCACTAGATGAGGTTCACTATGGGCCATCACTCCTCATTGCTGCACAGCTCACCCTGGCTCTGGTGTGTCCATCTGCTGTGCTGGTGAGGCTGCCTGGTGCCACAGGATCTGCTGGCCAGCTCCAGGGCAGGCAGCCAAAGAGCTGCTGGCCTTCCAGCAGCATCATCCTTCTCCCTTAAAAATGTCACATCCTTCTCCCACAAACACACAGCAACCGCTCTCCAGCTGAGCCATCCAAATCGCTCCACTCCCTCAGCATGAGGATGTACCCTGAGCCTCAAAACAAAATGTTTTTGCGCTTGAAGGATGTCAGGGGTTACCTACAGAAACCTGCCCAGATATTTCCCTGGGTTGTCAAACAGCCAAGCACAACAGCAGTCATTCTGACAGACTAACAGGCCAGCACCAGCTGTCTACAGCAAAGAGTCATTTTACTGGTCAAAAGATGGGCTTTACAACTAAGTTATTATGTAGTGGTTGAATGATATCCATAAAACTTCTTTGTTTTAAAGCTGATTTGATGTAGATAAATAAATCACTGGCTAGCCCTGGTTTTACTGACTTTTTTACTTCTAAGCTTTTTTCCTATTTTATTGGGTAACACTTTCAAAAGCCCTCAAGTTCTCCTGATGCCTGGTATTCCTCCCACCAGCTTAAGCAGATGTGCATCTGGAAAGAACACAACCCTATTATTTTGCTCACAACAACAATCAAACAGACCTTATGGAAACAGATTTCATCTCCTATGCACAGCAAAGTGTAAATAGTGAAACAATGATCTGTGGAGGTGATGAAAGATGGGGCAAAGTGTTTTTGAACCAGTTTCCACAGGAGCACCCCAAGCAGATGCGTGGCTGCACCCAGCAGCGTGAGACGACACGAGGCTTGTGCTGCGGCCAACAGCAAACCACTCACTAGAACACATCATCACCTCCTGATGTGCTTGACTCTTCAATTTGGTAATACAAAAATAACGTGGCTGCATCACAATGATACAGTAGGAAACTCATACACCTTGGATGTTTTGTCCTATTTTAACATAAAGGATTTTCCATTAGACAAGGATGGTCATTCAGTGGAGTAATATTTCATGGGGAAAAAAACCCCATCAGCTTTTTAGTTTTTGAATAGGAAAAAAAAAAAGCATTTCCAGATATCCTTTTGAAAAAGGACCATTGAGACCAATTCTGTTGTTTACTTCAGAGATTTTTAAAAGACATTTTGTAATTTCAAGCCAAAGCACATCACTCTGTCATGGGGAGGGAAGAGGAAAGAAAGGGGAAAACAATTTAATTTCCCCTGCTCATCTGAACACGCATCAAGTGAGCCTTTCAACAACCTCATAAAAATGTGCAAGGCAGACAGAAAATAATTTAGGATGCATTTAGAATTTATTGACTTGGCCTGGTCATACGTTTGATAACGTATCTTGCTGTTGGTATGGCAAGTGGGGAAAATAAAATTAAAGCTGATCTGTGAAAACTGGCAGGCTTAGCTTTAAATGGAGCTTCAAACCATACCAGAACAAAAAATACCTGATCTCTCTTTGGAAAACAGACTCAAATGTCTCCAAATTAGCCATACTTATTACAAAATCACTTCCTGAAGAAGAAATGGGCTACAAAACCACCCAGAGTGGTAGGTATGAGAGACTGAACACTTCAAGACTAGTCAGTGGCCCTATTCTCCTACCATTCCACATGGCCAGTGAAAGCCTCCTTTAGAGAAGAAGCTCTATTTCAGAACTACTACCTGAAAGCCCAGTATTTTACATTCTTGCTACATCAGTTTGACTCTGCCTTATTTAGTACTTGCTGCTTGAACAAAGTCCCAGTATTTTGTCTGGAGGTGAGGGGCACACGTTAATTTACAGGGAAAGGTGAGGGTGGTTTAAACCAAGAAGAACCTGTCAAGCACAGATATATGAACTGCAGCTTTCTGTTATACAACAATTCATTCTTTCTCCAATCCTTGCCCATCACACAGCAAGGTGTTGCCAACTTTGTCAGCATGATTTCTGCAATGATGGCTTTACATGGCAAGGGACCATGCCACCACCTGCCACTGAGAAGGTATCTGCACCTCTTAGAGAAGCTCAATACTTGCTTGAATTATTTGTAACTCATGGTTCTACAGAAGGGCTTCAAAAACACAATCTTAAGAGTTCTCTCAAGCCTGAAGTGAAAAAATATATTAAGAGATGTGAAATGACTCCACTTCTTTGCAGTTTTTTAACTCTTCAAACTTAGGTCAACCTCCCTTCTGGACCTGGGGGAATTTTTGAACCTCAGGCCGCTGATAGCACACCAACCAAATCACTCAAGGAGATCCCAGCCTGGACAGATGACAAGAGTGCAAGAAAATCCAGACACACTATTCAGTCTCTCTAGCTTTTGTCTGGAGTAAGTCATCTGAATTTCATTGTGTTTCAAAAGAAAATAACTAAAACACCCAGTGGGATTTTTTAAAATTTACTTTTTAATACACTTTTGAGAAGGGCTGGGGAAGAAGCCTCTTGTTGCAATGCCTTACAGCTACAGAGAAAGCAATTCAACCTTTTACAAAATAAGGAACACAGCAGAAAACAAAACCAGCCAAAAGCTCTTCAAAATGATCAAGCACAGTGTTACCTTGCAATCTACCCCTTGATTATGGAAGAGGTTTGGGATGCTTCAAAGGATACAAAATTTCACTGAAAAAGCCACCACCTCAGCACTGAGAAGAGAACAGCAAAGCCTGTCTGGGCTCAGTACCAACCTCAGTGGCCTCTCCCCAGGATTATCTCCCATTCAATGCTGTTTAACACACCACAGCACACATTTTAGCTGCTAATTCAGCTCTCTGGTCAAAACAAGCAACAGAAGCAAATGGATCATTTCTCCCCAGACCCTGATTTCAAACCTACAACCATTTATGCACAGCAGTGCTCACAAATTCATCTCCAGCAGTCCCTGGAACACAAAGCTCAGTACCTGATAGGGTTTCCATAAGCCCAGACACTGAGACTGAAGGAAGGACCATTAAAACAAAATAAAGAAAGCAATGAACTACAAGGGTGTCAATGATGTTTCAAGGCATCTAGCAAGTCTCTCCTACTGATCACTCTGCCAGTTCTTCAACTGAACCACAACTGAAAAGCCAATTTAATAAACATCTCTCATTTCAAAAGGCAGGACACCACCAGGCACCAAGAAATGTTGCAGCTCAGCAAAAAGATAATGCAGTGATCACTGGGTGGGTATAACAGAGGGATTATTTTACAATTACAGCAACAATGAAAAAGCAATTTATACAGTAACACACTGATGAACTGGCAAGCGCCTGTCCAAAGGGATTAAATGAAAGTCTGATACAGACTACAGACAGAAGAATGTCTTTAGCGAAAGGTTTCTGAACTTCCCTAGACAGTCACATTTCTAAGCAGTGTCCCTTAAAGACAGTATCTTGCATTTAGACCCATTTTAGGTAACAGGTAAAATGCACAATTAATAAATAAAGTTCCCTTTGAGAATTCTTATTTATTTAAAGAGAAGCAAAAGCATATGTGAAAAGGCTGGGTCACTTTTCATTGCTTCAGAAAACATACTTCAGTGGCCCCCAAAATGCCTTCGTATCTTGGGTTTAAAATGGTAAAGGAACCGCAGAGGTGACACTGGTAGTTCTTGGGGAGCTTCTGCTGCAGCAGTGACTTTGATAAAGTATTTCAGAATATTTCAGAAGCCCTCAGCAGGAATAACAGGGAAGCAACCACGAGAGAGGAAGCTACCCAGGAATACTGTGTGGATGGACAGAATGGTTCAGTGTCTCCCTCCACTGAAGCAACACCCCCAGCACTCTCTGAAAAAGAGCTGCTTAACAGAATCAGCTTGCAAGGATAACCTGCAGGTAGATCAGGCTCCCTTCCAGAGCAGGGAACATCCAACTGAGAGGGGAAAAAACCCTCATGCTTCAAAAGAGAAATTCGGATAGTTCAAAGGGAGGGCAGATGAACATTTTTACAAACCACAGAGCTTTTAGCTCTGGTTGATTTATTAAATGGGTCGTCCTCCTTTTCCTATCACTTCAGGCAACAGTTGAATTATTCAATGAGCTCCAGTTGACTATGTTGTTTCTAAAACACTTGGGCTACCTCTGGGGAAGGAAGACAAAAGGCAAGGGGGAATAAAAACATGTTTAAAAGTTAAAGAATTTAACAGAAGTGGGTCCTATTCATTTAGAGAAGTCTCAGAAGCAGAGAGGAAGTCAAGCATTTCTGCAGGTCTCCTGGCTAAGGAAACTTCTACCACATGGAGAAGTGGAGATGTGCAGCTCAGCTGCAAAGCTCCCATCACAGGGACAGCCTTGTTGCTCCCATACCCGTCCAAGGGCAATGCCCCTCCTGCTCCCACAACCAGAATTCAGGGCTCCAGCCTCAGTGAGACCCACCACATGTTTGGAAACAAACACAGGCTTTACCCTCGAACTTCCCCATCCCTAACAGAACTGTCAGAAGAATTTCTCCTACAGTCCAGTTGAGAGAAAAGCCATTTTCAGACAATCCCTCAGAGCTTATTAACTGCAGTACTTTTGTTTTGTCAGCCCAAAGCAGAGTGACTCGAACTGGACAGGAAGAACAAGAATGAAGCCAGCATCTCAGTGAGGCAAATACCAAACCATCAGGCTAACAAAGTAACATTTCTCTGAAACACCATTTCTCACGGATCACCAATTCCAGGGCTTAACTTCATACTGGCACTTAATTAACAAAAACACTGTGAGGGTCATGTGAACAGAGGTTAGTTTTCAGATGTTTTTCAGATTTCAGCAGTAGCAAAAGTGGTTGGTCATGAAGTAGCAGATGAGCTCTTGCAAAACTACGTATCATCTAGCAAAAAAGAGATATTTTCTTTAGAGAAGGTCAGCTTGCTAGAAGGAAGCCTGTTGACAGCAGAGAATCCTGCTATCATTTGTACTTGCTCAGTAATTAGAGCTGGATGCAGGGAAAAACACTGGGATCCATCACCATCAGCCAAGACAAAATCAAATCAGGGAATACATAAAAAAATAATGTAATCAAAAAAAGCAAAGGATCTGACAGCAAATCACTGAAGCCAAAACCAGAAGCAATTCTTTACTAAACTAAAATAAAATTTAACCCCCCCCAAACCTGCAGATAAATTTACTCACACATGACATATTTTACTGCTGCCCCCAAACACTTGCAAATCACATATGTATATTTCAAAAGAAAATGAATTATTTATGGCTTCTTTAAAGATTACAAGAAATTTACAGGCACATAATCTATAAAGACACAACCAGAGCATTCTGACCTGAGTAAATCAGAGGATTCCACACACAAACTGATGCTCAAATATAAAGATTAAAACCAGAATGCAGCGTTGACAGCTGGTAAGACCTTCAGAAATGTAAAACTGGTAGAAGTCAGGAAAACCATAGTTAGAGCCAATAATCAGGGGCCCAGACCTGGGCGCTGTAACTCTGCCAACCCTACCAGTTTTGTCAGCCAAGTACCAGTACTGGATATTGAATTGTCTCTCCTCACCCTCAGGTGAGTAGGAGAAATAACAGTATATACTCACTGGATTTATCTTGCCTGAAGTATTCTCATTCTTTCAAATGTTGTCTTAAACCAAAATACTCCATCCCAAGTGCTGCATTGTCCTGGGTACCTTATCCTTCATGGCTTTGATTACAGAAAGGCAGGATCCTTTTCCGGTGATCTCTTAATATTTCTTCCTGTGTCTTATTAAAATTTCTTCCCAGCTTCTTCTCTGGTTGCCATTTATCTTTTGTACAGATGAAGTCTGCCCAATCCAGCAAGTCCAGGTTCTCATTACTGCAGAAACAGCACTGATGTAGGAATTTTAAATATGTGGGTTTAGTTGATGCATACTCATTGGGATAACTGTGAATGCAGTGTAAGAATTACTCATTGCAGTGATTTCAAAAGGATACTTTAACAGCTTTTTGTAAAAAAGGAAGTTTGAGCTTCTGAATCACCTATGTAAAACAATCAAATCTGCCTATTTTTTTAAACTAAGAACAGTCTTTTTGTTGTATTCCAGTAAAGCTGCTTCATTGTAACCAAGCATATTGCACAATGCCAATTTTCAGCCTCTAGTGTCATTGGGAAATTCTCACTCGAGTAACTTCCATTCAGTCCTAGCCAAGAGCATTAGAATTTGTATAAAGCTGACATGCTTTACCCAGAGAACAGCACCACACCAATCCATTTCAAACAATCAATAAAGTTTACTATACAAACCCAAAATTCAACACTGAGGACACATCTTTGAAGTAATCTAGAATATCATCCCTGGGAGAAAACTACTCACTAAAGCCACTTAATTGTGATTTTGAGTTTTCTTTTTGTGTTTTGGTTTTTTTTTTTACACAGGCAAACAAGATTATGACAGAAATTATGCAATACACAGAAAAGGGGCTTATCTAAAGTAAATAAAGCCTGCTGTTTGCAACCAGCTGACAGCATTTGGTATTTCTCTCTCCTTCCCTCCCCCTCTCCAAGAGCAACTTTTCTAGTTACAAATCAACTTTCAGAAGAGATTTTCAGGTGAGTAATGACTGCCTTCTCAGTGGCACCACTGAGCAGGAAAATTGATAGGATATGGTGCAAACTTGACAGTGAGCAGTTCAGACACCGAATGCTGCTTGAACTTGCACAAAGTTTTTTTATCTTCACTTTTTGGAACACTAGGTACATTATGAAGAGCAATGCAAGCTTGAGATGCACCAATCAGTAAGTTCAATGCAACTCAGGAAAATTTATGACGTTTTATTCAAGTAACTCCAACTTCATCATGCTTTTAGTTCTCAACTCCTTCTTTAATTCCTCTTCCTTAGACATTGTGTGAACATCACCACATAACCTTGAGACAGTCCCCTGAAGATGTCTTGGATTAATCAAATGATGCAGCACCAGCAGATAAGGGGCTGCCAGTGGGGTTTTAGTGACAAAGAACATGGGGCAAGATGTTCAGGATGAGTGACCTCTTGTCCAGACCTTCTCTACAGACCAATCCTCTCAGTAAGTTACAGGCTGTCACATTTTCTCCCGACAGCCATCAGAGGAAGAACACTGAGGGCAGTGCTCTGGGGAGAGGATGTTTCACATCAGCCTGGGAACAGAGGAAATTGTCTGCAAGAGCTCCAGGAAAACCAAAGCAGAACTGTCAGGCTGTGCTGGCAGGGTGAACCTGAGCAGTTTCTACAGCATTCACAGATCTGCCTGCCCAACTTCTCAGGTAACCATGGACTCCAGGCTACACCTGACTGTACAAACAACCATATCCATGGACACTCTGACATACACACACTACCAAATAAACTAGACAAATGGAAAGGACAAAGGTACCATGGTATTCAAATGAGAACTTTCAAACTGGAAATGCAGCCAGAAGTAGCCAGGACAGCAACCTGACACTGTCTCCAACAAGTTGCTTTAAACAGGAACATCAACAGATTTATCTATAAATTCCTCTTGTTTATTTTTTTCCTATCCAGCAGAAACAAGTCAGACACCCCATGTACATGCAAAAACTCCTACTGGCTGTACTTTGTGGGCAGTGTTGACTACATATGTCTCACTTGCCATGTCTCTTACCACCTACTGAATACACAGGGATCAGCATCTGGACTCCTCACTGCTGCTGGCAATACAGACACAGTAAAAAGTCCAATCTTCAGCCCTGGAGCCACAGGTGCTTCTGGCACGGTGCCTGCTCTCATCTCAGCCCACACAGGGCACGTATTATTTACTTTGTCAAAACGTTGAGACATTTAACCTGCCCAAGGACTGTCCACTTGTCTGCCCACAGGGGAGAGGCATGAAATCAGTCATTATGAAGAAAGAACAAAAACCTCCTACAGCTCCTTTTCCCCTCTGCTCTGTGAGGAACATGCCCAACTCAAGTGATTCCAGCAGATGCAAATACCCAAAGGGGAGTGAACAGGGGGCAACTCTCCAGTGTCCAGATCCCTGAATGGGGCAAGACATGAGGAGATGTCCCAACATGCCTTTCCTCTTTACGTTGTTATCTAAGACATCTAGATTCAAATCATCAGACTTAACACTTTATCACTTCAGATTTTGCACACAGAAGTCTTGAAAATCACATCATCCACTGGAAAGAGTAATTTTTGGTTGTCTTATCCCAGACTTCAGAGAATAACTGTTTACTGATATTCTCACAGAGGTAGCCAACAACACATAGAATGCCACATCAGTTCCTCACAGCCAAGCTAACAGATTTTTCTGTAAAAAATCCCACTGGAGTAGGGTTCCCCAGCACAAGAGCCACTATGGAACCCTTCTTCAGCCTGATGATGGGCTCTCAAAGCTTGCCCTACCTCTCGGCAGCAAAACAAGCTTTACCCTTATGATTGTGTGGGCTTTTTGAGTAATTTTTTCTGTTTAATAAAAACAAGGCATACAAGATAGAAGGTGGAGAGAGGGAGGACAAAGCAAACAGTCTAGGATCCTTTTTTAGATTTTTTTTTTCTGTAGAAAAAATAAACAAACCCAGGGAGCCTTATGGGACAGGAGGTTCTAACTGTTCTCTGTAGACCTTCCAAGCACAAGAAAAGAAAAACAAAGCCATTAATCCAGGCAGTAACAATGCCAATAATCACATTCCAAAAGCCAGGGTGCAGTTAAGGTGCCTCACTGCTGCATCACCATCACAATACATCATTGCAGGTAACAAATGTGGGATTGGATTCTCCAAACCTACGGGAATGGAAATCTCACATCAATTCCTGGAAAAATCAGGGAAAAGTCTTAACCTTTCTCCACTTGATTAGCACCCTGTCACATTTAAAGGACGACAAAAGTACTCCTTCTGTTCCCTTAAAACCTGAAAATCTATCAGGGAGTATTTCCTCAGCAATGATCCTCCTGCACTTGGCTCACTTGTGTGCTGTCATTCCAAATGCCTCTGGAAACATCAGCAGGATCCAGATACCCCAATTAAAAGCTGGCATGTACTCAACTGCACTGCTGAACAACCCAATGCTTGTCCTCCAATAACTCCCTCTGCAGAGCTGCCCCTCCAGCACCGAGATCTGCAACTGGCAATAGTCGATTCGGGAAGTTTGCAATAGTTTAAAATAAATGTATCACTTTCCTAACCAAAACAGGGAAGTCTTTCTAGGCATAGTACAATTAGTTTAGTTCTGTTACTCATAAAAGCTCTTAAAACCTGTCTCCAAGGCTCTCCTACACTCCAACTAACCTTTATTAGATAAATGTAGATCCCAGGAACTTAATTGCTGTCCTTCTGATACAACTGCTTCCTATCTTGAAGTCCCACACTCAGAGCTACTGAAGGAGACATTGCCATTAACTGAAACCTCTTCTTCAATAAAATCCACAGCATGAAAAATGCAGAAACAGGTCACTTGGAACAGGGAGGTCACAACCACAAAGAATCTGCAACCAACACGCAGACCACGTATGGCAAAATAATGGTACACAAAGATGCTCAGTGTCCACTACAGAGCTCTGCACATCATTGCTCTGACTCACGGTTCATGAGGCTCACACAAAATGTCTCTTTAGGGAAGAGCACCAAGTGGAACTTTGGAAGAAGCAGGCAAAAGGAAAAAAGGCAACTCCTTCTATGCATTTAGCTACGGAGCTAGAGCACAGGCTGTGGCACCCACTATGGCAGAAAATATCTGTTTCATTTACCCGCTGTTATGTAAATCAAAACCAATTTATTTATGTGAGATTTTCCTTAACAAACAACATTCAAGTAGAAGTCCTAAGTAGTTTACTTGAAAAGACAACAGGCAGCATTGAACTACAGCATCTCCTAGAAGCTAACCTTTCTTTTTTGAGCTGGTCACTTGAACAGAGTTCTGGAAACAAACAAAATACCATCAAAATCAGTATTCTGGTTCCTCTTCGTGGCATGAAACCAACTTCCACCCTACTAAAACCAGCTGACTGGTTTTACCAGCATCACCTGAGCTTAGCATTTAATTTACTTATTTTTCAATGGGTTATCCCTTGAATTTTTCACCATCTTGGCATGCTCGGTGATTGTTTAAATGTATTTATCAGGAGATATACCAGCCTGGAAAGAGAAAAATTGTGTGGGATCCTGTCAGTGTAAATATATGTCTGACAGGATGGAGTCAGTGGTGTCCAGGATAAGGACAAGAGGCTTTGGGCACAAACTCAAACACAGAAGGTTTTGTCTCAACACCAGACACTGTGAGGCTGACTGAGCACTGGCAGAGGTTGCCCCAGGGGGCTGCAGTGTCTGTCCTTGGAGACATCTAAAAGCCACCAGCAAGTGGCCCTTCCTGAGCAGGGGGTTGGACCAGATGATCTCCAGAGGCCCCTCCCAACCTCAGCCACTTGGTGATTCTCTTGCTCCAAAATATATCCTACTGTTTTTGAAATTATAAATCTGCATTCCAGTTCCTCTCCAGACACTCCCCACCTAAAGCAAGCCATCAGGGAAAAACAAACCTCAAAGCCTTTCTGAATTGCCTCCCCCACATTCAAATCTGCAGTGGCCATAAACTCATGCATAGTAATGATCAGCTTTACTTGGGGCTAAATAAACAGACTTCACTCAGCACTACTCTAACTGTGGCACAGGAGACTGTGAGTTTCCTTTTGCTCATCAGACAGGCAAATAGATATAAAAATAAGTCTGGAACTTTGGAAAGAGTTTGTCTTCTGGATAGCTACCCCATCCAAAACACATCTGTCCAAATAATTAATATGCCATAATCTTAAGTGATACAAAGTAAAATAAGAAATATCTCTCCCACACAGTTTAACGCATCTGGCTGTATTTTCATATACCCCTCGAAACTCCAGTATTCTCACTCAGATAACCCCAAAGTTACATCCCCTGGTTTCCTCAATGCAGAGCACAGTATCCAGGAACTGTGATCTGCTTACCTTTATCTCAGTAACAAAGCGTTGACAATCCCTCCAGAATTCATTCCTTTAAGCAAAGGAGCAAAAGTTCAAAGTTATCTCTAGGAGATGTGCTAAAGCCTGCCCAGTCTGTCTCATCTCCCCACTCCCCAGCTGGATTGGATGGCCTGGCAAAGCTGTCTCTGCTCACCTTCAGCCTCCCGTGATCCTGCTGAAGGGATCGCTTCAGCAAGTCAAAGCATGCAAACATATTCTTCAAAATCTCCCTTTTAAAAAGCTCCTTAAAATCCGACTCTTCATCAGTCATCACTGTCAAAATCTCTCAACTCTCTTACTTTGTGACCTAACTGAACTAAAAACAGGTTCCTGAGGTTCCTGTCTGGCAAATCAACCCCCTTAAATCAGGCACCTTTAATCACATGGGCCCCACTAGAGGTAAGAAAGATAAAAGTTCTCATGTGTGTTCTTTATACCTGCAATATATTCCTAATATTCTATCAGGTATCTGCTCTCTGTCATACTCTGTGCTTGTTTAACCTTTACATCATTGTTGTCCAGAATTAATTCCATGTAATCTCTGACAGACTGTCTCCATGGTACTGACACATCACCCCACATTATTATACGCTGACATTCACAGCCACTTCATGAGAAAAATGGTCCTCACTTAGCAGCTAAATCAGCAGCCATAGTTTGCTCTAATGTGCTTCTCACTAAATTGATCCTTGCTACTGTCAGCCACAAAAATGCAACTAATACACTGCACACAATCTTCATTCATCACATTTCAAATAAACTTCAATAAGACTGACTTCAAGAGCACCACCATCATCACCAGATGGCTGAAAGCTCAACTCAGCACCAGCAAACAACCTGCTGGGCCATCAACACTCTCCATTTGACAGCCTCCTGCTCCTGTCTGGTAGCAACTCACTGTCCCCTAAAGCAAGAAAAACCCCAAAGATAACCCAGAACCTGGATCTAGTCTGACAGTTTGCAGCAATCAAGACACCTACAAGGCCTTGTGGAGTGCAAAGATATCATCACAGAAGGCGAGGAACAGCAGAGCCTCCAGTCTCCCTGCTATGAAGTATTTACATAGTCATGTGGATGCTTTTTGGATCTGTAAAACTTTTAAGGAAGCTGAAATTTTCAAAATCATATTACAAGTGAGGCATTGAGTAGCTCCCAAACCTTCTTGACAGCCAGCATCTTTCTGCACTTAGAAAATTCAGTGAGCTAAATAAAGAAACATTTAGCTATCTGAATTAGTGTATTGTCCCTCCAAAATGAGGAGTACTGGGCTACAGATTTATCTTCTTTACATCTTATGTTACTTCAACAGTCAACTAAATATAGAAAAATGGTAATTATTTAGCACATCTTTAAAGCAACAATTTCCCTCCCAATTAACTTCCAGTTCCTCAGATTAATTATCCACTCAAATTTTCTCGACGCACACACTGCAAGAAGCTGAATGTGTTTCCTGTAAATTAAGTCCCCTTCAGAAATAATGACCCTAAAAGAACTTCCTAAGCAAAGAATCAGAAGTCCACTTCACTAAAGCTGTCTGGATGAGGAGAAGGAAGAAATTGTTATCACCAGACCAATAAACTCTGGAGCTTGAACCCAAGTAACAAACTGCTTTCACTTGTCCTCAGGGTAAATGACCCCAATATAATAACAAGTAGTTCTGGCCCAAGTAAGAATTAAACTCACCCCTCCCCCCAAAAAACAGGGATCATCATTATTGCTTACAACATCAGCCACTGCGGAGCCCAACCCAGGAGTCCTAATGTCTACTGAGGCTGCAGACAGTCCAGGCCTATTTCTGTCAAGTTCAGAGACAAAACTCCTGTAAATTTCTGTCATATATGACTGGGGATTTGGGGAGAAGTGGAAAGCAGAGAGATCAAGCACTGCCTACACTGCCTTCCTGATACCAGAGCAGAAGCACCACCAGGGCAGTGCAATGCTGCTGCACTCAGATCAGGCAGAAAGCATGCGGACCTTTCTCCACCAAGAGCCAGGAGATTACTTCTAACAGCTCCTATTATTTTATTTTCAGCATTTCTCTGTTCTTCTACCCTGTGCCCTTATCCTAGAAGAAGCAGTGCTCCAAAAGCCAAGGAACAAAGCAAGAGAGGCACTTTACCTGAGAGGAGGGCACCGAGCTCCCCTGCACAGCACAGCCCTGCCTTGCTGGGGGACACAGAGGTGCCTGTGCAGAGACTTTCCCATCACAGGACACTCCTCACCCAGCCGGGACAGGACTCCCTTGAACTGCATCTGAAACCTGCCTTCGGATTTAATCCAATCCTCTGGCGTGCACCTGCATGGCTTTTGTCTCATGTTGGAGGCACGAGGGGGCAGGAGATTCTTTGCAGATAAGAGATTACTGCAGCATTGTACAATCAGAAGACAAGAAGAAAAAAAAGCCTTACTACTCAAAGCTCTGTCATTTGAGCACAACAAAAGGGAACTTTTAGAACAAAGCATTTCTGAAATCAAATATCTGCTAAAAGCTTACACATTTCAAGCCTGTCTAGATTACTAACCAGGTCTAAGTGGAAATGCACAATCAGACAATAGAAAGAAGGCAGGGTTAGCATATAGTGCAATGATCTTATAAAATATTTAAGCAAAGCATGTGACCATTGATAACAGGCACTTTGAACAATAGGCTGTGCACATAAACAATGTGAGGTTTTGGGGTTTCTCCTCCAAACCTCTAGCATATGGGCATCTGTGGGCAGGGAAGAAAAAATAAGCAATAAACAGGGACACATTTCAGATTTGCATGGTACAAATCCTTGTAAAGTATATTTGAATATTATGCACATTCTAGCTCAGGAACAAACATGTACACACCAAGAAGTTCTGGAACCTTTAAGTTTTTGAGGAAACAACACAAGAGGAAGCATTCTTGTGAGAACAAAGCTCTCATACTTACCTCCAGTCAGCAACTTCTGCAGGCTGTTTCTGCACTGAGGATGATCAAACCCAAACAAATCCATGGTTTAATTATTAATAAAGCCCCCACCCCAGCTAAGGCAGGCAGGCAGCTGTACAAGAGTATAAACACATTAAATTACAGTATTTTAAATTCACCTGCTTAAAAATCAAGCTAAGATAGGGGTTTTTTTCAAAAATTAGAATACCAGAAGGAGATCGGGTAACAGGACTAAACTTTATTTCTCTTCTGGATCACACACCTCATCTGAGCACAGCATCTATTCCTGAAACCACCCATGGACAAAGCCTGGGTAGGCTCCCTTCCTGCTCCAAACCCCAGACCAGAGCAACTCCAGGAAAATTAGGCCAGCAGTGATAATTTCTCCTAAGAAACATCCAACCAGAGATGATAATTATTTGCATGCCTTGGTTCACACTAAACAGACTGACATGAGGCAAATTCAAGTTCTACAGGACCTTACACAGAACACCTGCAGTAAAATTTTCACTTGCTCACCAACCAGAGAGGAGGGGAAGGCTTGCATCCAGGAAATATCCCAGGTATAGTGTCACAGATCAACATTTGGGGGAAAAGTGTGATGGAGGTTATAGGCTGTAGCTATAGGTTTTTGAAATTCATGTCAGCCTGGGGACAGGCTGAAGCAGGAAAAGGGGCCATGAACTGCACTCAGTTCCAGCATCACTTGGAGCACTGCACTGAACTGTCTGGACAGCACGGCTGTCCCACCCTTCAATTTAGGGAGCTTTGTCTCCTTTTACCTAGAGGCATTCAAATCTTATCAGAAAACAGCTAGGCAACTGGCTTCTGTTAATTTGTGTTAAGTGAGGAATTCTACACAAGGACCAGTGCTCAGCTTTCTAGGAAGGTAACTCACAATAGCTTACTTCAAAATCCTTGGTAAGCAGTAAAAATCCAAAACCATTTTCTATGTTAAACACAGAAGATCCTGTTTATGCTCAGAGGGAAAATATAAACAATTAAGAATGTATCGTATCATGCCCTTTGTTCTCTTTAGTATACCTTCATTACCACTGAACAATTTTTCTGGAAAAGGTGAACAACAGCAGGTTCAAATCTAAATCCTTGAGAAGACTTTAATTAACATCTTTAAGCTGAGAGTGACATCTTCTAAACAAAAGTTCTTTTACAGATGCAGTAAGTTTGATCATCACCATGACCACCATTGAACACTACATGGTTTCCACGAAGGAGCTGATGTTATGCAAAATTCCAAAAGATAATAAAGACTCTCCTTTCATAGCTATTACGCCTTGTATGCCAGCAAAACACTGTGCCACCTTAAACAGATGAGAACACAAAGAAGACAAATAACAGAATACATAGAATACAACCAGAAAGAAATTCTACTCTGGAAATTTATATTTTTAAGGCATTTAGCCCTGTAACACTGACACTTATCCAGAAGCTGGAATGGTAGTCAAGTCTACACCCCAATGAAACCTTCAGTGCTCCAGGTGCCTGCAGTTGTCCTCATCTGCACATGTACTGGTTAAGAACAAATTAAACCACAAAATGATGTTCTGTAGCACTGGTTTTCCACTGCATTTGTGGCTACCACGTGCATTTAGGCTCTTTGCAAAACGTTTCTTTATACTGCTGCCTATTGGATACAAAGCAGGGACTAAAGCTGTAAGAAAGTTCTGTAAATTCTGGGATAATCCCAATACCGGTCAATCATACATCTTATTTTAAAAATTAATCAATACTGGAGATGTAAAATATTAAAGGAATACTTAAGGCAGATATCTCTACTCCTCACAACTACTACAGGGGCTGCATGGTTCCCCCACTCTTGCTGGGTTTATAACTAACTGCATCTGAATTAAATCCAGAAGACTGATGAAAAATTGATGTTACACCAGAACAAATTCTTGCTTGAGGTGTCCCCCCCCCATGAAGTTGAAACACCTATGCACCCCAGTTTTTACAACAATAAAATAGTTACTGTTATTGAAGTTGCACAGGACACCCTTGTCAACAAGGCAAGGGGCTAAAACTGTCATAAAAGATAAAAAGAGCAGGGCAAGATTATTACACTGAAATCCCAGGAGGTGACCAACATCTTACTTAGGGGAAGACTCATTCAAATTTCATCAACCTATTGAGTGAAAAAGGTAGGCAGAAAGGATGCTGGTATCAAAGGGAAATTAATGATGACCTGAATTTGAAACACAGTGATCGCCCACACAGACTGAGACTCACAACGCCTCTGAGCCTCACAACGCCCGGATCCGTCAGAGAAGGCTGCATTCTGCAACATGTCAATTAAAATTAAGAATGAAATAACTCTGTGCAACGGTGCTGAATGGCATGTTCTCTCAAGAGACCGCAAGTTCCTATTGAGATTTCAGCTGTGCAATCAGAATGCTATTCTTAACTCTTTCATTTCCAATGGAATTGATCCATCCACGACACTCTTCCTTCAATTCTCAGCTAAATCCAAAGACAATTTTATAGAGTCTTGGACCTACCTGTAGCCAAAATCTGGACTGTACTTCCCCGGAGTTAATAAGACATGAGTGCTGCAGAACATCAGCTCTAAAAGGCTTTGGGCACTATCAGAAGCAAGTTGAGAAATTCAGGAACAAAATAAAAAACTGAGAAGTGGCAGTGTAACCTCAGGCTGAAGTGCCCCTGCTCCAGCAGGCAAACCAGGCAACAATTCTGAGAAACTGGACCTCAAGAGTTGCCAGGGCCAATATTTGAATTTCATTTGTCCAATGGAGCAGTCAGTCTTTGTCACCTCCCACTACCTCCCCGCACACAGCGTGTCCCAGAGCTGCTCCCCAGCAACGTGAGCAGCTCATGTTCAGTGCGGATGGGACTGGGAGCCCACACAATCCTCTGGGCATCCAGGGCTGCCTCCCACCACCAGCACGGGAAATGCAACACGGCAGAACCCCAAAACAGAGGATATCTATTTAGGGTGTATCATGAAGTGCTCAACAAAGCCAGCTTGACATTTTACCTCAGGAGAACATGGGAGCTACATTTTAACAGGGAAGAAAAGTACCTTTTCCCAAATTTTTGCCATTCAAAAATCCACAGGAAATATTAGGAAAAAAAAAGATAGTTTAAGTGTTATGTTTCAGTCATAAACTTAAAAGGCATTTTTCAAAAACATTTATCTGTAATTTACAACCAGGAGAAAATTAATTCTCCTTGTCCCTTTAAAGGAAAACCATGAATTTTTAGAAGACTAAAACAAAACACTTAAGGGAATTTTAAATACAGGAAGGAGGGATAAGGGCATGGGGGAAGAACCCAACAGACTTCGTAAATATTTTTGCGATTCCAGTTGCCAAAACAGTATCCACAGAATGTACCTCAGCCAAGTTTCTCTGAACAAGAAAATTCAAAGAGCAACAATCCATGAAATACACCCACCCATCTGCAGTGTCTTTATGCAAGCATACACAGCACTTCAGCTGCTGCGGACATGACTCTTCCTTTACTATCCTGATTTACATGGCATCTGCTGATTTTACCAGTGTGCCTTTTTCTGGAAGGGCTCTGGAATTCAGCCAAGCTAGGCATGGGTGTTATACATGATCTGCTATGCCTCTTGGTGGAGGCAGCAAAGGAAGAAAATTACGTTTTATCTGAATATTGTAAAGTTTGCGCTGGCACTTTTAAGCTGAAATTTTGAAGTGTCAGCTTTGTGGGGAAAAGAAAAATAAAACTGATCCCATGTAAATGAAATAAAGATGATTCTGACTGGAGTCTCAAAATCCAAGAAGAAAAACTTACTGGATTAACAGTGTGTCACACCAGATTTAGAGAAACTACAGGCAGGTGCTTCAGTTCCTATTTACACATCAAAACCAGCAGTCAGGTTTCCCAAATTATTCAGCAGCATGACGCAACATTTTTTAATTGATCTCTAATCATATCTGCAGCTGGTGCATACTAGCTTAAAGGTTTGAAAGTCTGTCCCTCAATCATGGTAACCTGTATAGAACCAGTTTTCTCTGAAGATGTGGACCTAAAAGACATGGCAGGGAAAAATAAGTTTTTAATCAAGCATATTAAGAAAGGTCACAACTTTTTCAGCAATGAACTGAACAATGTTCTCCTTCTCACTTTGCTTTTTCATACAGCTGATGGAACATATTTATTTTTGCATGCTGAAATAACAGTTGCAATTGTAAATACAGAGGTCCATCATCAGTACATAAAAAATGAATCAGTGCTTCTTTGCACTCCTTGCAGTGAGAGAAGGATGGAGTGTCACCTTCTCTTTGCTTCATATTTCCTGAACGTTATCCAAATAAGTCTTTTTTGCCATCTCCTACATCTAAAATGACTGATGGCTGCTGGTTTTGACATAATTACAAATGGCTCTTCCCTCCAGAAACAACCTGCTAAATTGAATATTGTACCTTAGAAACAAAGTATTACCCTTAAAAATTGCCAACAGCGTGCACTAATACATAGCCTTGGTATTACTGTGCCACTAACTGGTGTTGTGGCTGTCACTGAGAGATGAAAAGCTGAATAGGAAAGAAAAAAGAAATGGGATGTGATAAGATTGCATCATAAAATACAAGATAAATGTGTCACCATGACCAAGATGCATTCTAACCTCAGGCAATAAAATAACATGTCTTGGTCAAAAGAATTACCCAGATGAGATGAAATTGTTAAGGACAAATGTGACGTGTTCCTTGTCCACCACGCATGTACTAACATTTACATATGCTAATGTGAGGAATGCATTTTTTTAAACTCTTGTAAACATACTATAGTCAGAAGTACAGACCACTCCTGTTGGTCAAAGAGGAGAATGAAGAACCAGAAAGTATAATAAGATTATTAAAACACATGGGTGGAAAAAAAAAATATTACTGCAAAACAGAGACAGGAGCTGCAGCATCAGGTTCTGACACTCTTAGTGCTGGGACACAATCACCCTGCAGAAGTGAATTAACACCATAACCACCACACTGCAGAAAGCTGCCAAATATTTTAAAAAGACCTACTGCTTTGCCTGGCAGTGCTAGAAGGCAAGGACAGGCTTTCTGCACGACTGATTCATTGAAATTTCATCCAGAAAACAGTATGGTTAAGTTCAACCACAAGCATCAGGAGGCACCCCTGCCACTGTCCCAGCGCACTGCCTCCCTTCCTGGGGAGGAAACCAGAACTTTGTTTCCCTCCTGTTTGCAAATCAGCCAGTGGGTTCATGTGGAACAGCACATAAAGGAAACAAAGAACTCGTGAAGCCCTAATCATAGCACTGAGAGCTTCAAGGCACATGTAAATTATGCACACCTAGAATTCCTAAGTTTCCATGACATAAGAATGGCCATCCTGGATGCCCCAGTAAGGCAAGGAGGTCACACCAGGATGGTGCCTGGAAGCAAATGATGTCCATGGAAGAACATCAGCATGACCTGATGCAGAACCAGAGCAGTTGCTCAACAGAATTTATGACAGTATAAGAGACAGTGGTGCCACAAAAGAACTTCCAAATACCGTTTCAATATAAAGAGTTAGTTTATTAGTGATTAACAAGGATTCAGGAAGGTGCTGACGGAGAAATCTAGCCACTCACATAATGTGCTCTGTAAATAAGTAATTTTGTCCATTCAAAACAATTTGTTTTACATTACTGCAATGCAGTACTGTGTGAAGCCCCATATGCAGCCTTTCACACTGGTTTCTTTATCAATCCTTTCTCCAGAGCTACTTGGAATTAGCATACTTTCAAAGGCCTGTATTGAACTCCTTAAACTAGTGACTTTATCTTATTTAAATTTGGAGCTCTCATCTCTGCATAACTCTGGTACAGACACTGGTTTGTGTCTTTGTTGAAGTATCACACACCCAACCAGGCAAGGCCCACTCACTGCCGTGCCCAGGAGCCAAAAGAGCCTTTATGCCCTTAACAGCGAATTCACCTGAGAATCGTATCAAAAGAGAGGGATGCAAATATCTTCAGATGCAAAACTTACTAAAATAATTTCCAGAAGTTTACAATTCAAACAGCAGAATAATCTTGGTCACACACAAGACCTGTTTGTATCTCAGGGCTCTGTCATCCATAAACAAATTGTGCTGCACCTCTTTCATCAGCTCCTTAATCAATTACAAGGTTGTACTTTGAAAGGACTTCTGAACATTCTAGATGATTCTTCTGATCAGCCTTACACTGCACACATCCAGAGTAATGCTACTTAAATTAAATCATCTTCTCATCTCCACGTATGTATTTTTATACCCCCACACACACATATATATAAACACACATAATAATACAGTCTCTACAGTATAAAAATAAGCCCTGACTCTGGTTTCATTACAGACCTTCAGGAACACCTCTCTGAACACTACAACAGCCTTGCTAAGAAAGTTTTACTAAAATAAAAGTTCAGAGCTGTGCCAAGCGATTTAGCTTGTAAAGGCAGAAATACCAAAGCTCAAAAATTCTTCAAGTTTAGTTAAAACACTTTTTTCAAACACTGAGGAGTTGTGATGCTAAGCATAGATATGTGGGATTGGACAAAAGGGAAAACTCTGACATTTCAATCCCCTGCTGTAAGCAGGTATGGGTCTGACTCATCAAAGAGGCAGAGAACACCACTGAAAGTTACTGATTTTCACATCACTGCAGTATAGAGAGAGCATTCAGTTCATGGAGCTTCCATCCCCTAATACAACAGAAAGGAGTCTGCCCACCCATTTGTAAATACAAAATATTATGCTGCCCTAAGACAGCAAGTGCTGCTCATCTGGCTTCTCTCAGGTATAGTCACAGTTGCTCACTCTTACATATAAAGGCAAATAAAAGAAAGGCCCCAAAGCCTGGCTGCAACTTAATGAGAGACAGAAGACACAAAGGACACAGTGAAATTTAAAACTACCAATGTTTGAGTTTCAGCTTTTCTTTTATCCAAGAATTTGAAATACGCTCTCTCTGGTCTCAGGATTTACTTCAGGGACTCACTCCGTTTACCCTTCAAACCTCCACTGGAAAAACAAAACCAAAGAAAACCTACTAGTAAAATCCTGTGTTTCACTTCTCACATGCTACTGAAACAACAGTGATTTTAAAAAACACCAGAAGTGTACAGTCTTGTTATTGCTCTGGTCTGTCCTTCAGAAGATCTGCCAAAATAGAGAGCTCCCAGGCCAAGGCACTTGAGATTTTGTACTGCATTGTCACCTTGTTTCACCAACAGAGCCATCACATGAGCTCCTGCCCACACGCTCCTGTTCATCCCTCGCCCTTTTCTTTCTCCCAATAACTTCATATAGAGCCACTTCTCCTCCCTGTTTCATGCCCAGGTCCAACCCTTCCAAGGGCCTCAAACAGGCTGGTTCAGGAGGCCATTCCTCTTTTCATGAAGCTTTAAAGTTTTCTTCAGCTTTTCAGCTGCATCAGCTCACTGATTTTGTCCCCAGAATGGTCCCCAAATGCATGTCTGCATTACCCTGTTGCACTTTGGGAAGCCAACAGCTGCAAAGAACAGGATTTTCTGAACCCCAAAGCTGAACCTCCCATCTCACACCACAATATCCACAAATATTTTCACAAAGGAGAACAAGCAGTGGTGCAGTCTGAAGCAGGAGCTTTTCAGAAGCTTCCCTGCATTTACAGCTATAGAATTTTGGTAGCAGAGAGAAAGTAACTTAGAGCAACTGAGGAACAGAGGCAGGAACAGGTAAAGACATGCTAAGAATATGCTAAAATCCTTATATTCAGTGAAATGCCTTGTTCTTTTAACACTCAAATTCAAGGACAACTTCCCCAGTGGCCTTGATCCTACTCCTACTGAATCAAACCTTAATTTAGCAACAGAAATGAACTCCTGGGAGAAAAGTGTTAGCAATTAAAAGTTTGTGAACAGCCTTATTATAAACATCCAGTCAATCCAGTTTCAAATGTGATTTTTTAACATGCTTTTTCTCCCTATTTTATCTTCCATAATCAGTATTTCTACATTAGGAAAGACCTTGAGTGTACACATTTGTTTAAAAAAAAAAATCCCAACAACAACAAAACAACCCAAACCCAACCAAAACACATTTTAATATTTTTATTGTTAGTAACTACAAGGTAACTTAAGCAAAAGTTGCAGCCAGCCTGATGTGCTCCACGTACAACAGCTCCAGACCTTCAGGAGAGGTGGTTAAGCAATAACCTCAGAAAGTGCAATTGCTGGAATGCTTTGCTTGGTGTGTCCACTGCTGTTACAAAGCTGTGCACTCACACAGGCAGTCACACAAAATGGACGTTTTAGGCCCTCATACCTCAACAGCACTTTTAAAGGAACACGGTTCCTACTGAGGTGTTTTCAGAAACAGAACATTTCCATTTCCACACCTTACACAGGTGTCCTCCTGCAGCTCCAAGGCTTCCTTGTTATGCTGAAGGACTCAGCCGTGCAAGCTCCTCCACCAGAGTTAAAGGCACATTCTCACATTTGAGCTGACCTTCCACACCTGAATTGGGCAGTAACTGCCCAAAGAGTTCCAAAACCCACCCTCCTGTAGAGAGTTACTGCCTCTGTGGCAGAGCTCAAACCAGCGTGTGCCTCCACTCAGTTGCTCCTGTACACAGTTCAACATCCCAGTGAGTCCCAAAACACATTCCCTTTGCCCAGCTCTGCTACAGAGGTCACAACTGCTGCCAAAGGGAACTGCTGCTTGGGGGAGCAAGGAGGACTCAGCACTGGACACTGCTTCATCTCTTCACTCCAAGGTAGTAGAGCCTATTACACCTGTTTCAGGCCTGTCATATGTGAGAACCCATGCGTGAATCCCTACAGAGATCCATGCCAAACCCCATACTCCCTTCTTATTTGGTTTTTCTAATGTGACTTGACCAACTGTTTGGAAAATGAAGATACTATTGCTTGCTGCACCTCCATGAATATTTCTTCCACAAGCTTTCCATTGCCGGTACAGATTCACAGCAGGGATGTCACTAATGCATTAAATGCTCTTTCATCTTGCCAGATCTACGATTTCATACTCTCTCACATCAGTATTATCCTCTAGTGAAATGCTTCAGAAACAAAGTGCTGAGGAAGGACAGCCTTACTGAGGTCAGTGCCTCAATTCAGAATGTTAATAAAGTATTTTCCAAAGCAAGAATAACAGAGAACTGAAGCGCTTTTGCCAAAAGTCACTTTAAGTGACTCCTTTCCCCTTCACAATTTCATGGCC
The DNA here is from genome assembly GCA_013400435.1 of Pycnonotus jocosus. Classification (NCBI taxonomy): domain Eukaryota; kingdom Metazoa; phylum Chordata; class Aves; order Passeriformes; family Pycnonotidae; genus Pycnonotus; species Pycnonotus jocosus. Next base: position 538,940 of record VWYP01029577.1, read on the forward strand.
CTGAGGCAAGCCAGCACTTAAGGTTTCAGATCCAGATCAAAGCTGTATGTGATACTGCATGAACATACATTTTAACAGTTCCAGACTTCAAGATTATTCTCAGTTTCATAAACTCTTAACTTACTTCCAAGGCCATTGCAGACTGCAGATACTGAGCACAAACTTCAACAGCATTCATCCCTCATGAGCAGGAAGGGGAATGGCCAAGGGAGAACTCAAGAAGATGACACACACCCTCCACACTCATGGCCACATTTCTGGTTTTCAGCATTCAGTTCCTCTATCAGTGCTCTCAGGTACAATGCTGCTTTTGTGTAGCCCAGAACTTCAGGAAGTATGACTATTCCCAGCAAAAGAATGATTAGAAGTTATTCTTCATTCTTTTTAATTACTATTTCACAGCTGTCTTTATCTAAACACAACAGGCCTTCAGTTAATGTGGCACAAGTCCATTCTAGTATCTCTCCTATCTTTATCTGTATGGATTGTATAGACTCATCATCCACCCCAAAGCCATTTATTCATTTGGTGCAGTTTTACTTAATTGTGATCATTACAGCTAACGAATTACTTTCTAGAGGCCCTGTAACAGCACAATAAATTTATCTGACAACTCATGGCTTAAAACTACCACGTTTTATTAAGCAAATCTCTCTCTAATAAACTGCTGTGCTACCAGATTGAACAGTTATTCTGTAAAAGGACCTAAGAATGAATCCAGAAACATTACTCCAACAGAAAAGATAAAACAGCATCTCTGTCTGACCCTCAGCTATGACAGACAATGTGAAAATTAAAACCATGACTTTTTTTGTTTTGATATGGAAGAAGAATTTACAAGCTAACTGAAATGCATGACCTAAGGTGATCAACTACAACCTTCGACTCTCACTCAAGCTTTCCTGCCTATCAACACAGGAAACCCAGAAGACACGAACACAGCTGTACTGCATGGATCAAAAGACATTAAATACACCCTTTTTTTTACTGTTAGCATCCTGCTCCTTACCTCCAGCATTTTCCTTTATGCATTAAAGAAACCCAGACTAAACCAAAATCCCTTGGAGCTGCTAACTAGATCTATCCATCTAAAACTCAACAATCCATTGCACATAATTTGACAGGTACAGTAGCTGTGGGTCAGGCAATATGAACACAGCACCACAGACAAATCAAACCCCTTCCTAAGAAGCCCACAGGTAGCATGACACACAAACAAGCTCCCTAACAAACCAGCATTTACCACCTCCAGCAGGCAGGACTCTGATTCCAGGGAATCCTACAGACAAAGAAATGCTCACTGGAGGGCCCAGCTGAAAGGGCTACTTTCCCCTCAAGGGAATCAGCATCCTATTTGCATCATGAAATGATTCAGCCTTCTGTTACTGAGATGGGTGAGTGGAACACACTGTATTAAACCAAGCCCAAGAAACTCTAACAATTCCAGTGCAATGAGCCTAAACAAATTCAGAGATGTATTCTCAGTGATGTATTATCAGTGATGTATTATTGTTGCACTTTCTTATTCTACAGAAGTCTGTTTTAAATTATAAAGGCAGAGGAGAAAAAAGAGGATTAAGAAAAACACACAACCTCATCCTAGATAGAGAAGCAGCTCTACCCTGCCACCACCTGAATTCATCGGGTTTCCCGAGGCTTACAAGGTAGGAGAAGGTTACCCAGGCAAAGCACCTATGAATTACAGGAGTCTACACGATCTCTGTTTATTTAGATCTAGTCTGCAACAGCTTTGCCCTGGAATACTCAATGACACTTGAATGTAAAGAGTAATATTTGAAATATTTTTGCACCGAGTTGTAAGTCCATTATAATTACTAAGACGACACCCAAGAAGAACTTTAAGATAACACTTAAGAGCAAAAAACTGCCGTTATTTCTCTAGTGTGTCCAGCAAGAAAATGAAAGAGAAAACCAGGGAATGCAGTATGGGAAAAGCAAACATCAAACAAAAGCACAATAGCAAAGCTTTCTCTTCTAAAAGCACTGTTTCTAGCTGTTCATGTCAAAGAGCTCCTGAGATTTATTGAGCAGGACGAGAAGGTCAAAGAACACAATGGATTGCTTTTTTGGGTGTTTCACCAGTTAACACAACAGAGACAAAAGCAGATTCTCTCTCGAATGCTCTGCTAGAAAGACCAGCTCAGCTTTTGCTCTTAGTTCTCAGCTCAAATGAAAATACAAGTAAACAACCCCTTCCAGCGCTGACAGCTTCCTCCACGCCACCAGGACCCCCGCACACGCGGCCGGAGAGCCCGAGGGGAAGGACACAAGTTTCGCACTAACCTGTTTGAGTTCCGCAGGCATTTATGCGAGGTGCCGGTCCCGCTGTCCCCAGCACAGAACACCTCCGGCTGCCCGCAGCCCCTCCTCGGACCCAGCCTGCTGCTCTGACAGCCTCCGGAGCCTCCTCCCCTGACGAAGCTCGCTCCTTTTATACCCGGACCGGCACCCTCGGCGCCCCAGAGCCCCTCCGCAGCCTCCTTACGGACTGAGCCCATCCAGGGAAAAGCCCCACTCCGCCGGGAGGACCGGCACGGCCGCGGCTCCGGCAGGGGACGAGTCCGCGTCCCTCTCACATGGCTGTGCCGCCGCTGCCCCGGCGCCGGGAGGCTCCGTGCGGGGGGCGGCACTGACGGGCAGCCGCAGCCGGAGCGGGCCACNGCACCGAGCGGCTGCGCGCCCGGAGCCCCGGGGGTTCCCCCGCTTCCCGGCCCGCCCCCCCGGATCTCTCCTGATGGATTATAGAGACAAAGAGGGAAACCGCCTGTTCCCAGCGTCTCTAAGCGCGGTAACCTGCCGGCTCCGGCGGCACAGAGCCCTTCCCACAGCGCCTGCCCGGAGAGCGCAGCTGCCCTCCGGAATTACAGGGCGGTCTACAAGAAAGCAAACCTTCTTTCTTGCTTACTTTTTGTGCTTCACTTCGAGATTAATGGCATCCCTAATGCACCAACCCCAGAGAACGACGATCTTCCATCACCGTCTCCTCCCTTTTGCATCTTACACAGGTGCGGTGAGGCTTAGAGCTAAAAAGTATAACTGGCCTCATTTTTTAAAGCCATTCACCTGCCCACAAACGTGTCCCACATTCATTAGAAGATTGTCTGGATAAATTACTCATTACCAAAATGAATGCCAGGTGTGCTACACCTTGCATCCACCACATTCTGCAACAAAAACTGGGACTTCACAGCATGGTTCAACACGGTTCTCACATCCATCTATTTCTAGTAAACTAGAAGTACCTAATTTTTAACATTCATTCTTTGAACAAGGCTGTGAACCTCTATGAAATACCTGGAAAGGAAGCGAACCTTCTGATACTTCTTATTCTAGGATCTGATCCTTCTTTCTGCTTTTCCCACAAAATTGCAGGGAGTGATGTATTAAATATTTTAAAACATTAAGTCTTGAAAGAAAGAGATGTATGTTGGTAGGTGTAAACTAACCTTAGCTAAACCTATAGCGTTTTTTCCCCCTGGAGCCACAACAGGGCAAGAGGAGATGTGCAGCCAGCCCTGAATCAGAGCCCTGCCCTTCCACGGAAGCTCTTGGCCAGATCTGCGAGGGGTTGAGGCCCCCAGTGTTGAAAATCCAGCACTACTTGCAGACACCAGCTAAGAGGCAATGGTGGTTCTCCCTCTTCCTACCAGGTTCCTGCAGCAAACCAAAGCAGTAAGTAAATCTGACACTGTAACAGCTGGTGGCTGAACAATGGTAATTAGGGACTGAAAAATACTGGCATCAAATTGGAGACTATCCCTGGAAAACAGGCATAGCCAGAGCCAGGGAAACCAACTATACACCAGGAAGAAAGGTTAAAGACAACTTAATTGTCTTTAATGATCAGAACAAGCACCTTTGTACAAAATGTTCTTTTCATCCCAGCTTCGGGTTCCCTGAAAGTTTTAACACGTCCTTACAGTGTCGCCATAACTAACAGTTAATTTGTATTAATTTTACCAGAAGAACCTGAAAAAGTGGCATCTCCTATACAGACATTTAAGAGTGGAAGAAGTGTTTCAGACCTATTTAATCCTAATTTCAGCCTTCCTACTCCTGCCAATGTCAGCATTCCAGATGTATACTAGAGCTAAGGTTCTGTACCGTAGGGGCAGAGAACAGGGGCAGAGAACTACATTACACAGCTCATCCTGTTTTGTTCAGAAATAAATGTTGTAAAGTTTGACAAGGGCAATGGTAGATGTTGCACAAGGTTTAGCTGAAGTGATTTGCTTCACTGGAGGGAAAAGATGTATTCTATCTACAGGGGAATAATTTAGAGACAACTGTAGTGGCCATTAATAAAGTATGTGAAGGCCAAAGCCAAAGGAATGAGGTTTGTATGAATCTCCTGTACTTTTGTACTGTGCTCTCCCACCCTTTCTCCTTGTCCAACTTCACTTCAGTTAACAAACTAAAATAGCTCCACTTTTGTTGAGGCCATGCTGGCACAGAACAGCACCATTCAATTTAGCCATGGACCTGGCTATGTGCCAGACCTTTATACACTGTCAAAGAAAAAAAAGGGTGTAAAGCCTACATCCATAGGGCACCGAAGGAGCTACTCTTGCATGCAAAGCCACGAAACTGAAAACCTTCCTGGATGGACTTGCCAATTCTTACATAAGAAGTCTCTCATGTTGTAAACCCACAGGTATTTGTGCAAGCCATGCAAGATTAGTGCTGCTGAATTTTGGAGTCCCACCTGCTGGAGTCAGGTTGTTATTTAAAAACATGCTTTTCCTCTAAAATATAAAATAGATGCTTGTAAGGCCTTCTGGTTGTAAAGTAAATTTTGAAAATGTTTTGACTCAAAGCTAAATGATTTTTTTAAGGGAAATTACATCTTGAGTCCCCTTAGCCTCTTGCAATATTTTACCAGCTCATATCATTCTGAATGCTGAGATTTGGCAATGTGAAGTCAAAGAACTAATTACCTAAAAAAGAGTTATGGATTAGATCCCTAAGGTTATACTGAACTTCCAAATTCTGGCAACAAACACACTATCCATTAGTATCAGACTGCTGACTACATCACAACCTTCCCCTTTTTTAAAAAATTAATCTTAAATTCTTAATCTGTCACTTTTTTTTTCCCAGCTGCAAAAGAAGGGTGAAAACCTTCTTTCTTCTTGCTGAGAAATTAAAAATTTATAAATAGGAAAGGATTTAATTCTTTGGAAGATGGAATAGCATAGCATCTCAGCCAAAATCTCTTTTCTTATTTTCTCCCATTACCCTTAAAAAATTCCCCATCACTAGTGCTGCTCTATAGATTGATCTGCTCTCAGAGGCAGTAAAAAGGAAATGGTTTACAGCTCTGCCTGGGATCATAACATATGGCTTCACTGATATGTAACTTCCATAAACCCAACAGAGCAAGAAGGCACAAGATGAATCAAGAATCCCAGCTAACCATATAGGCAAAAGCACCACCATCACCCATGGCAATTCTCCGAATTAGAGAGCCTGTATTCATACAGGGGCTTCCATGCCAAGGGTATTTTATTGTCCTTCTGTGAATTTCGTGCAGCAAATAAACAAGGTAAGTGGGAGAACTACAGCACAGCACACTGGGATGTGTCAGAGTGCCCTACAGTAGTGATTTTAATCCAGACAAATGGAAACAGAACATTCTATCTCCGAGATACATTTTGAAATCTTTTCCTGTTAGCATTATCATCATTTTTAAATGTATTTGAAAAGTTACAGCAGCCCTTTCAAAGCATCTGTACTATCTCCAAAATGGTTGCGTGACTGTAGTAGGACACATCCACCCAGGTATTTCTAACACTGCCATGAACATGGTTTTGACAATCTTCTTGCTCGCATACTGCAAGGTTAGAAATGGAGACAAAGCCAGGTTGACTCAATGGGGAGCTGTTGTATATAAATGGAGGATAATTTTACGTGTCTTCTTTATTTAAGAAGTCAGTATTAAAAAGAGGTCTAAAGGATCACAAGGCTGAAGAACAATAGAGCAAAGCAGGCACTTTTTACAGGCTGACACCACTAGGCATCTCAGTAAATTCAGGGGATTTTAATTTGTATACCAACACAGCTTCCATCTTGCTACATCTAATATCAGTCAACTCCATTTCATCTAAGTTGTCATATGACAGGATGAGAACAAGGACAGTTTGGTGACAGCACTGCTTACATTAGAAACAAAGGACAGAGGAAGGTACATGTCACTGCATATAGGTCACAACTGAATGAATTGTTTCCTCCCAGCAACGTCATTTAGGTAAGAATCAACTACATTTTAAAGGGTTAAAAAAACCTCCTCCGGTTTATAAAAAAAAGAAAAAAAATTAATTACCATGACATTTATAACAGAATGACAACAGCAAGAAAAAGAGATCAAGTTAAGGTTGATGCTGTGACCATAATTTCATGCTGTAGTTATTGGAAAGGAAAACAAAGACTCAAATGCAGGAAAGAAAGACCAGTATTAACTGTTTTTCATGTCTTAGATTTTGTTTTGGTTTCTGGATTTTCCAGACGATTTGTGCTGTATTTCATGCTACATATTACAAACTCTTGCTCAGAAGGTACCAGCTTAACCCATCATTCTCTCATCCAGAAGGCAAAAATGTGGTTTGCCATGATGTACCGGACTGATAACTGTCTGCACAATCTACCTATTTTCATGATAATTACTGTCCTCATCAAAACAAAACCTGAAGCTGTTTTGCAGTCCCTTCTGAAGAGAGAATTAAGGTCTCTGTGTAGGAATTTTATTCCAGAGCAGGTTTCTTGTATTTTAAATAGTTACATATGAAAATAAGACTGCAAAAAGGAAGGAAAGTTAATTGAGATGGGTTAGAAACACAGACACTATAGCTCTCTTCAGTCTTTAACTACAATATTCTAAAAATGCCACTGTGTCAGCATTTTAGATTAAGTCCTTAAAATGAATTGTGGTGGTATTCTACAGCATTTCCCAGTCACCACAACTATGGATAAAAAATATTCTCTCCAGCTAGTAATTTAGTAGCTTAAAAAAGAAGCAGTTGTTGGGATTTTGTTCGGTTGGTTTGTGTTTTGGTTTTTTTAATATAATATCTAAATAAAGAGTAAACTGTGACATTTATTTAAATCAAAGGCTTTAATTACAGTTGGCACACAGCCTCAGGCTGCCCATGGCCATCTTTGGCCATTCTGTTCCCAGTCACACTGATGACTTCAGTGAATCACTCCACATTTGTGACAAAGCAAGCAGGAACATAATTTGAACCATTAACAAGATGGCCTAAACTAGCAAAAGACTCAGAAATTTATCAATGTCATCATAATTCAACATCTATTTTGGGCTCTTTCAGCATTAGTTCACAAGAGCTTACAGCAGACACCTGAAAGGGAACCATAGAAAATTTTTCAGTTTAAAAGAGAGGTTGAACCCTGCGAGTCCAAGGCCCAAATGGCTCAGGGGAAGAGGAAATTGCCAGGTTGGCTGCTTGGTGGTTTTAAAATTTCTGCAAAATCTTTCTGCAGCCACATGTGGCTGTGAGAGGGAAGAGGCTCACAAAGGTTGCTCCTGGGCAATGCCTTGCAGGGATAAAGCTCTGCCTCACTGCACCCCTACGGATCAAGGCCTGCATTAGGAACAAAATCTCTTCATTAAATTGGGAGATATAGCACAAAAAGGTTTTGTGATGGTTTAAAATATTTCTTCCTGAACATCCCAACTAAACTAATATAGTCGTATGCTTGGGAACTAAAATGTAGGACAACTAAAAATCTTAAAAAGTCAGGACAATTAATCATGTTCTGCTGTCTGAACTGAGAAACAAACAAGAAGCAGGACATGAAAAACAAATCACAACTCTACTGTAAGATGATTCATGTTAATGATCACGAAGCAAATGTGGTAAATGGGACTAGAAAGTTTTTTTAAAAAAAATCCTGTTAAACCTGATACTACTCTTTAATGTTTACATTTTAATGTTGTTGTTTTAATACTTTAAAAGTCATTACTTGCTGTTATACTTGCTGATGTTGTAACACTCAGAGACACCATGCAAAGAACAATCTAGATGCCTGTTTATATAAAGGGAACACACTGCAATCAGAATTTAATTTTAATGTGTTTCTCTTATATGTTATCCTAGAAGAAAACATAGTTCTATTACTAAAGTAATGTAAAATCACGAAAAATTACTATGGAAGTGAAATTTGTCATTCAATTTAAATATTTTTAATTAAAACCTGGCACAGCTCCAGGCCAGAAAGACTAACAGTTGTGAAAAATTATTCTTTCCCAAGTCTTGTCAAACAAAGTAAGAAAATCCTTGCTGAAATTTCAGTTCCTTCAAAAAACCTCATTCAATAAAAATTTACACTAAACAAAAGGAGTTGGAACTATCAAGGCAAATGAAACTGCAAAAATATTTGAGATTATAGTGCCAACATGGCACATTGCTTTGCACTATAACAATGATTAGTGCAAAGCAGCTGCTGTCCTGCAGACAAACATTAGATGGCACTTTGGAATTCAGCAGTTCCCACAGAGTTGCACAGCACATACTACACAGATGAAGTGTGAGTACTTCATCTCCCGTGCTTCTGATGACAGAGAGAAAAATGACATTTCTGCAAAACTGTGCTATTTGGAGCTGGAAGTGTATTTTCACCCTGCACATGTAAAGCTATAAAACAGTATGTAATTAAGTTTCGAAAAAAACCCAATCATATAAAGAATAAAGTCATTCTTCCTCCAGACAGAGGGTCTGTTTCTCAGTTGCTGGGTTCCCTTTTTATTGAATCATTTGGAATCTACTTTTTAAACTAGACTCGCTGATGAAGTTTTGTACAAATACTTCTCAGATAACACACATCAGATTTTGAGTGGATTCAGCTGCGTGCCAGCAGTTCTGAGCCCCAAATAACTCTCATAAGTGGGGTTTAAGTAGTTTGCTTATCAAATAAATCCCTTCTGGAAAGAATTGCACAGCTTTTGATTCAGCTGGTCAAAGCTTCTTAGTTGTTGCTGAAATTGATACTATTATTCCCATTCACTTGTATCTGTGTTTCTACCATCTAAGGCCTTAAATGAAGACTGAAGAATAATCACAAGGGTGAGACTATTCAAGAAATAGAAGAACAAGGAAATGTAAATTTTTGCTGGAATACTATTTGAGTCCATTTTCACAACCTCTCACATGATATATACCATGATGCCTGTTGGATAAACTTTTTTTTTTTTGGCTTCTGCAGGGCTTTGGGCCTGAGGAGCACCAGCTCCTGCTTCAGCTTCCATTCCTGGAAGCTTCCTTCAGCCAAAGGTCCTGGCTCTCACCAGCAGCTGATGCTTTCACAGAAATGGGACAATGTCCATAAAAAAGATGCTCAAAGCTCCAACCTCCAAGCTAAATGCAATTATTACCACATCCAACACAGGAGAAGCCAGGGACGAGGCAGATGAGAACACATCTCCCTGAGAAGCAGCTGAGTAATGGCTGCTGGTGCAGTTCCTAACTGCTGGGATCCCGAGGTACTTCAGGTATCTCTCAGCTCACACTGAATTCTGATCTAAGAACTCATTCTCCCATGGGAATCATGGTCCCAAACCTCCCTCCTCCTTCCCCCTGGAACCTTTGAATAGTTGCACATATGCAGAAGCTGAAACCTGACCCAGGTCACTCCTAGAAGCTCAGTAACTCTACTCACACTGAATTTGCAGGGTCAGGCTGAGGGCAGAGCAAGTGCCCCTGGAACTCCCAGAACCTGCAGGAGCCAAATTACAGAGTGAGAGGAGCCAGGCAGGGGCAGCAGCAGCCGCAGATGGGGTGTGAGGTGACTGACACCAAACCATATTGTACCCCACAAGCAGAATGTACATTTCTGTGGGTTCCACTGAGTCTATGAAAGAGGAAGGATTATTCCTGCAAGTTCTTTCAACATTTTGCTACCTGTCAATACTGGCAGAAGGAGAACATCCATGAGTTAATTACCAATGAGTTTTTTTCCTTGGGATTTGGCAATGTAGCATGAAATAGTACTGTAACACCAGGGAGCTGTCATGAACCAACAGCACTGTTGTCTGTACCTGACCTTACCTGAAAGGCAAAAAAAAAAAAGGAATTTTCCATGCTGTCAGTCCCATAATATGAACACAAATATGTTATATAACACAGGAAGCCAAGAGGCACTACAAACTCAAATTAATTGCATAAAACTTTACATGCAAAGATGGAACTGCATTCTGTATGAGATGCAGAAGGGAGAAAAGGCAAGGTGAAGATTCAGTGAAGCTCAGAACCCACCTTTGCTCCTTCTCTGGGTATGTTTAAAACATATATACAATATTAAAGCACCCATTACATGCAATATTAAAGCACCCATGTTCTTACCATCAAAGCACTGGAAACAGTCTCTATATTCTGGCAGTCTGGACTACGTCAGTGTGGGGCAGAGAATCTTAAATAAAAGTAACGCAATACAGACAGAAGCGCTATTATTGCCCTGGCTGACTCAGAAAGGTTAACTTGATGGTATTTTCTTAGAAAAGCAATTTGAGCTAATCTTCTTGTATTTTTTTTTTTAAATTCTCACCATGTGTTCTGGTGTGCTTTAGAGTTCACCTTTTATTTCAAAACAACCCACAATTCACTAAATGTAATTTTTGGCAGAAGTTACAGGTACCTAAGATTAACATGAAGGCTGAAGAATCTTGGTACTTAATTATGGCTTAAAAATACTTGCCGAAAAAAAAAAAAAAAGTCAAATGTGTTTGTTTGTTTTCAAGCAGGTGTTATTTCTCTGGAACATAAGGTGATATATAAATGATCCCAATCATAACTATGAAAATATACTGTAGCTTTTTTCCATAAGCTAATTTTCCTTGAACAGCCATAATCATGTTTGCAAAGTGAAGGAAAAAAACCCTAATTTTATTAACTTGGTTGATTTTTTTATATAAGAACACCCCAACAAACCCACCACTGTGAACCTAAAAAAATCTCAATAACAGTCAAATGTACTGAATTTTAAATTATTGGATTATTTTGTGTGTGAAGACTTCTCAGATCAACCTTCTTACAGGCCTGTAAGAGTCAGTATATCTGTTAAGTAAAACCCTGCACCAGCATGTAAGGGGATGACTTCTATTATTTGTACCATATGAGATTTGGCAATTCCCACAGCCTTCCTACCTGTAAGAAGGGGGATAATACCTTTTTCTGACAGAAAGCCCTCTCAAATCCCTATAGGGCACTACAGAATCTCTGAAGTCAAAGTATTGTTACAGAGCTTTTGCTGGCAACAGGGGTTTATTGAATGTTGTACTTTATTTTGGTTATGCAACATTAACAGGAATGGAAGTTGTCACCACGTACTGATGGCAAACAATCTTTGAATGCAAACCTTGTTCAGCTCCCCAGATGATCAGATTTGACAGAGCTTCTCTGAGGCCCATGGAGCCATGCCAGTTTAAACCAAGTCAGGATATAGCCTCGTGTTTAATAAGTATCACATGTCCAATGTTTTATTAAAAGTGTATATACATATTTTTACACACACACATATATATATGAGAGAATATTCTTTATTATTGGTAAGTTATGTTCTGTGTCAGCCCATACCCCACATGGACACATCTGCATCTCCTTCCCGCCCAACTTCAGTTCCCACTATGAAGAGAAGCAGAAGGCTGATTTGGAAAGAAGTTAAATAAAAAATCAGGTAGATTAAACGAAATACTTCATACCTGAAGATTTCTCAGGCTTGTAAAAAATCATTATCAACTAGATACTTGAACATGCAGAAGACACATGGTAGGTGCTGTTCACCAGTGATTTATTGGAGTGTGTCTGCCCTGGTCAACTGATCAAAAGGCAAAGACTGCCAAGACTCCCACTGCCTGAAATACTGTAACAACCAATGTATGTGATTTACCTCAAAAATCAGAGAAGCAAACACAAATACACATCAACAGACCACTTTTCTGTCGTTAGTAAAACCAGAGTTTCACTTCCAAAGCCCAACAGCAGTGACCAACCACGTGAGTCCCACCACTCAAAGCCAGAGACAGTCATCATTAAATCCTGCAGTGAGTTTTAGGAGATTTTATTACCCTGATAAAAGATCTGTGACCAAAGTTTCATTAAATGTTACATTTTCCAGACTAATGCTAAGGTTTTCACTGTGTAACTAATGATCTTTTGTCCAGAGGGTTCTTAGTCTGAAAGCACACTTTATTTGACCACTTCAGAATCTGCAGTAATACATGTATAAATCTGCATATCTTCCCAAAGTTCTTGAGTTGAAACACCCTAATTCATGTCACTGGCTGCACACTCAGCAACAAACTCTAATTGCAGCTACAGTAGAAGCCTGGGGAAGCTGCAAAGAGCTGAAGCTACATTTACCCACTCTTCAAGTGCCTTAAGCACAAAAAGCACTTTTTTCCCCATTCACCAGGGCCTGTGTGGGTTAAAGCTGACTGTCCCTATGGCAGGAGCTGCTCACAGCCTCCTGCAGGGACAGAGATGGGAACAAACCTCTGCAGAGGCTGGAGGTTTGGCAGGCAATGCCTTCTGCAGTGGACTATGAAAACACAAGCACCTTGGCCACTACCTGAATAAAAGACTCTCAGTAATATTAATGGGAGGCATTTCAACAACAGTTAGGACCTCTCATAGTGAGAACAGTATTTCCCAGAAACCCCTCTCTGAGAAAGTTTCTTCTTGAAGAATAATCTCAGCTATTTCTAGCTAGTATCTGAACAAATCATCAATGATTTGTTTAGATTGTTCAAGTAATCAACCTCTCCCATTAAAACATGTTTAAGGTAATTTTTAGGAAAAAATATTCACACTTAATGCAAAATCCAGAAGGCTATGCAAGCACTTTTTAGCATTTACAGCACATCCCTGACCTCATTTGCAGATCTGCTATTTCTCTTTAAGGGCCAAAAAGACACAATGGCATAGACACTCACAGAAAAAGTCAGCAAGTGCACCAGAGTTCACATGTTCCATTCCAGTATTTGAAATTCCCACTGAACAGGCAGAACTCACCAGCAAGTGGCTAACTGGGCTGTCTAGGACAAAGAGTTATTGTTATGGAACAAGTTTAAAGCTGCTATTAAAAAAAGAAATTAAAATAAGAGTTTCAGAATTCATTAATTAGAATCAATATTTTCATAAGACCTTGATTTTGTCTTTCGAGGACTTCAGAAAACGGTTACAGTCCTGGCACACTGCCCACATATATAGTACTTTTCCTTGACTAAACTCAAAAGGGGAAAAAAAAGACTTAATTTTCTATTCTAAGAAGGGAGTAAGTGTGGGATTGTATATTAAAAAAAAGGTGCTGAGAGAGATTCTGTTTACAAAGCCATGACTATACACACTTCCCTAACAAATCCCTTTGGCAGGTTCCACTTTGACAAACAAACAACATGGAAAACTGATGCCTGGTTGTGAAGATCATTAAATTTGTCACTCTCATAAAATGGAGCTAACCCTCATTTCTTTTGTCCAAATTCTACTCAGAATAACTAGATTATGTATAATCACCACACAAGTTCCAAATGGAAAAGCTGCTCCTTGAGTTACTTTGCAATATTCATTATAACAAACAGCAGAATGGGGCAGCACTCAGCCCATGCTCACTGTTTCACAGCCTCAAAGGTGGATTTCACTACAGGGTGTGAGCAATCCCCACAGACAGCAGAGCACATAGAGCCTTTTGCTTTGTGTATTCTGCACAATGAAATGTGACACAGAACACTAGAGATGAAAAGATTATATATTCTGAATGTACAACTTTCATCCTTCAGTTAAACACTATTTAATTCTAGTAAGTCAGGGAGGAATTTGGCCCTCAGTATATTTTATGAAAATTCACACAACTAACTTTACATTGATTCTTAATTGTGCATATTTAGCTATTTAACCATTTTATTTCATACACAAGGTACTCTAAAAACCTCAGTGCTAATTATCAATGAATTAATGCTCCCCTCACCAGTGGCAGTGAGCTGAGCATACAGAGATTCAGGCTGGGGTCACTCACAGGGGCTGTTTCTCCATAAGAGCCACGTAGACGCCAGTAACCTAAAACTCTTTTATTCAGTTTTCTTGGAAGTGGTTAGACCTTAAGCCATTACACTGCAGAAAACTCATGCTTCATCAGTTTTGTGGATAAGGAATTTCATTCTGAAGCTATTAATCAGGCACTTTGCACAAAATCATTCAGAAAAAGTGAAGGTGAACTTGTCCTTTCCCTATAAAAAATACGTAAGCACATCTCCCCTCTCCCAGCCCAGCTGCTGATCAGAGGATAACCACCTACAGCTCCTACCAGACATGGTCAGACTTTCAGCCTAACCAGTGCAGGCTGCTCCTTTCACATGGAATCCCAAATTCAAGCATCTACATGTACAAAAACATGGCAGCTGGTACTAGAAAAGCAATGCTAACATAATATAAGGTAAAGTCTGCCTCAATACAGCTCAATGCAAGTATAATTGTAAAACAGTCTGGTATAACTGGGAAACAACTTTTAGAATCCCCACAGCTCAGAATTTCCTTCTGAATTGAACAATGTTTTCTCAGGAAACAGACCCTCACAAATGGTACTGTTGCTTCTGCATGACTTACCTTGTGTGTCAGAGGGGTTTGAGAGCTGAAGTAATTTAGAGACGTAAGTAGTTTGTCATTGCACATTTAAACAGTTAAAGAATGTCTATCAAGCAAAACAATATTTGGAAATCTAAAGCTACCCACAAAGCCAGTCTGCATCATTAAAATACTCTATCAATTCACTGCACATGAGAAACAAATTATGAAGTCCTCCCTACACAAACAATAAGGCTTTGCAGGAGGGAAATCCCTGCTTTTCATGCTGCTCCCTCTATTCAAAGTCCAGCTATTTCTAATGGAAATTTTGTTTGCTATGGAGATTATGATTCAGCCTTCTTTTACAATCACCAGCACATCACCAGACTTACAGCAAGTGCATAGATTAGAGAAGGGGGTGAAGATCCCTCCTCAGGGTTTTTACTCAAGTATGCACATACTTTTAGAAGTATCCCATGAGCTAAGAGGAAGAGCAAGCTCCAAGCCAAGGCTCAGAGGGCCGAGCTCCCAGTGTGTGATGAAGCACACACACTGCACCCGGCTCTGAGCCATCAGCACACAAAGGCACACAATAATGAAATGCTGACAACACACGATGCACCAACTTTCTGGAATGGGACACTGTGCTAGGGGTGGACTCCAGTGACAGTGAGAGGAGCAGGCTGTTACCTGCAGAACCAGCTGCTGCCAGGCGGTTGCCAGAGGCTGCCCATTGCCAATGTTGCAAATGCTCATTCGGTCTGCGGGCTGGTTGGCACGCTCGAGTTGCAGGGAGACATTGCGCCGCTCTTCCTCAAGTGCGCGGGTGAGCCGCTCGAAACGAGCTTCTTGCTCTTTAACAGACGCTAAAATGCTGGCAGCAGACCTGATATCATAGTCATCCATGACTGCTTTCAAACGCTTCCTGCCTGTTAACTGACCAGGGCAAATGGAAAGGGTTAGGTAAAGGGTGGGGAGGGCACGGGTCAGAGGTTAAAGATAAAAATGCACATGGTTAGTCACCTTGCTAAAATACTGATCACTCTAAGAAGCAAACTGCAGTGCTCTTTGAAAAGCATCCATCTTTCCATCCACTGATCTGATTTTAAATTAAAAGTAATAATTCTACGACTTCTCTGTTCAAAAAAGAAAAAACGTGCTCACCTTTGAGAGAATTTGTATTTAATTCCTTTGATCTTTTTGCTAAAACTGCTCTGACAAGGGTTTTCATCCCTCTTGCAGAGCTAATTTCACTGTGCAAATAATAATGTACTTAAAAGAAATTTATAAAAAATGATATGGCTTTAGAGGGAATGAG
This sequence comes from Pycnonotus jocosus, assembly GCA_013400435.1. Taxonomy (NCBI): domain Eukaryota; kingdom Metazoa; phylum Chordata; class Aves; order Passeriformes; family Pycnonotidae; genus Pycnonotus; species Pycnonotus jocosus. The sequence goes on from VWYP01029577.1 coordinate 554,846, forward strand.
GAACATTCTCACTACAGACACCTGGAATTTTTGTCTTTAAAAGCATAGGTGAGAAGTTTGACATTTTTAAGGACAGAAACTTTATGGTAAAAGAAAACAGTTGTGTTCATTTTTTACATACCTCCCCCCTGACCCCACAACTTAACAGACAGAAGCTGAAAATAGTTTTCGTTTTTAAATTACAGCAGCACACTGTAACATGGAAAACATTTTTAAATGCAGAGTGTGCAATTGCAGTTGAAATGCTTAATGATTTCAGTCAATGAAACAGCCCTTCATGCAGCCCTTTGCTAATAATGCAAATGAAAAAGCAAACATCTTCCATGGAAAACACACAGGACTTCTTGTCTTTCAATGCAGAAAAAGGAACTCAGAAACCGACTGGGTGGGTTAGAACTTCTGCCTTATGTCTTCTCTAGCAGGGTTATGAAACAACCCATTTAAAACCTTACCTCCACCTGTATGGTGCATGTAATAAAACTCCCAATTGATTCCACAGATCTGTGACCTGAACACCATTTAAAACATTTTACTTCAAGTATGAAATCAGCAATATAATATAAGCACAAATTATGGCCTCAACAGAATCCTTCATTAAAGTTAAACAAGTAACCCCTTTACTACTGCTTAAAGCACCTCTGTGATGACCAGAGGCAGAACTGTCTCAGGCTCCTGTAATTCAAGAACTGTTCATATTCTGTGCTGAGAGTTAAGTCCTGAGAAATTGTCCCTTGATTTGTTTTCCATCTGTCAGCAAGGATTTCCATGAGCACAGGTAGTTCCCTGCTTCCTGATGCTTTGCAATTCATTGTTCAGTGCTTTTGGATGATGCACACTCTTGGACTGATCCATTTTCCGTGACTGTTACTTTTATCAGGTCTCTCTCCTGTGCAGATTCTTTGGTAGCTCATAATAATGTGATCATAATACTGTTATGTTCCCAAATTGGAGTATTAGTAGTGATTAAGCTGCATGTTTTTACACAGTTTGTTGGGAACTCCTAAGCATGCTCAAGGTCTCCTTTCTTTTGTCATATACGGATGAAATAACCCAGTGGGCCAAAAAGACACTGGAGCAGAAGTGACAGACCTAAATCCAATGACATACACTCTGATTTCATGGGGAATAACCAGCCAGTAGCTCTGTGTTCATTGTTAACCCTTAGAGAGTTGCTGCTGAAAGGAATCGGAGTAATATAAAATCATGTTGAGAACAGTTGTAAGGATTATCATGAATTAATATCATAATGTTTTTGCTTATAACCATGACTTGAGCCTTTCACATTTGCAGACCAGTAGGCAGAAGTGACTTTTCTCATTTCTGCATTCATTTAATTTCTATTGAAATTCTGAAAGAAAACCAAAAACCACCAAAGGGTTTTTCCAGATGTCACAGACTAGTCAAATACGACCAAGCTGCCAAATTCTGAGACCTTCCAATACATTATTAAAAGTCTATAAAACCTTCAGAGAGTACACTGCAAAGGAGAATCACAACCCTCTAAAAGGATAATATGATTCATGGGAAGTCACAGGAAGACTCACCTGCTCTATCTCAGCATAATTTAACCCTGGCACAGCTAGACATGAACACAGCCAGACTTTCTGGACCTCAGCTGGGTGGTGTGCAGCCAAGTTCCATTCTTCTGCTTTTGTGCTTCCCCGCTTTTGCATAGATGGAGACAGCTCTGTTTGTCATCACTACTCCCAGGAGTGCAGGCATGCTCACTGACTCCTTGGAGTGTGAAAGAAGTGGAACTGAAAAGACCTGGGCACGAGACAGATTTTGGAAGAAATATACCTGGGGGTGGGGGTGGCATTTCTAACCACACATCTCTAAATACAACCCCATGGTTTCTGATCATCGCTGCCATCATGCTAGAGCAGATCAACAGCCTGGCTGCCACAGACCCAAATACACCTGAGGAGGGGATATTCCAGGCCCAAGAAGAGTCTGGATCAGTCAGGGATTAATGAATGGAGACAGGCTCCTTCAAGGCGCTGCAAAGCAGAAATTGAGGTCTCCTCAGTCCCTCCCCACAGGGGCCCAGCTTTCAGGAACTGTCTGCAGCTAAAACTGCTCCTTCTCACATGCAATAATGATATGACACAAAAGTCATCTTTTGGGGGTCCCACAGGCTGGGTATGTCTGTGGACTGATTTCAAAAAGTGAATCCAGTAGGGATGTAGAAAGAAGATGACAATATGTTATCTACAGTAACTAAATTTAAAACAAACAGGTTTCTTTTAGATCATATAATCCAAGTTTCTGTTCTAAGGAAAAGCATTAGCAACAGGGCAAGAAAAATCAAGAAGTCCCTCTTCAGAAGCAGTTACAGCTTTACTAATAGAAATCAAGTTGATGACTGAGCTGGTATATAACTTTCAAGTCACATTTTGAGAATGTGACAAAGATCCCATTCAGAAAATCCTTAATGATACATGAGCCCTTGATGCCACACATGAGAAAACCTAGAAAATTTGGGTTCTATAAATGGTACAAATCTTTAGAGAGATCTCCCTGCAGAAAGTAGTGTTAACCTCATTATAACCATACATATTGTGCTTCTTTTCTCTTTGCAAAGAAAAACATGGGCAGAAAATAAACTGTATAAATTTTCAGATGAACAATTAGTGACCATAAAAATCCTAATTGCCATGCAAAAACAGCAGTAGGACCAATAACTGCCTTTTAAGAATTGTTGGATGAAGACAGACTTGTGCATTTCAAATGTTTTATTAGCAGATAAATACTTGCTTGCTGTTGGTTGCACCCCTAATTATTTACACAGGGTTTCAACAATTTACATTATCAGCAGTCTAGACTGGAGGAGAAAAATGAAAGTACTGACTCATGAGTCAGTTACTCAGGCTGCCACTTGCAATTTGCTACCATTCGTAAATAAATTAAAATGCATTGAAAAGGGTATCAATAAATGAAAATATCAGACCCAGGGCAGCCAGGTAAAAATTATTCCTTAGGCTGCATTTCTAAACACAGCAAACAGTTGCCTACAGAGTATCAAAGGCTACGCTGACAGCAGCAAATCTCTCTCTCCTGCCTACGTGACTCTAAATACATTAGTGCTGCACCAGAGTTCCAGCAAAGTAAGAGGAGGTGTTTGTTCTGTTCAACTGATGCACCAAAAGGCCCCTTCTAAGCCAAGACAACCTGAGTGCTCACTGAGGATGCAAATCACCACAGTTCAAAGGGCCAGAACAGGGGTCCTGCTCATTGCTAATACCCAGCTCACACCCAAGTCTGAGGCTTGGAAACAGTGCCAAGACTCCAAGGGTCACTTGGTGCTCCACGAAAAATATGAGTCAACTCTGCATGCTAATTTTGCTATTATAGGATGTAGCTGATAGTCAAGAGTTTTTAAAGAGCCCTTCAGATTAAGAGGGGTCAAGTTCTGTGAGATTTGGGCACCTAAATCCTAACAGTCATGGAGAAGCTCCAATCCCCTGCACTTCAAAGCCCTGTGTGCTCCTAAGGAGATCGGGTGTGAGTGAACTGCGTTTGGAGAGCGCCGTGTCCACCCGCCAGCGACACAGCACGGCAGAGGCTTCTCTCAGCTAATCAGGAAGAGGCTCTCAGGGATTTTCCTCATCCAACAGTCTGGCTGCTGAACTCAGCTGCCCCACTACTGTTCTATTCAAGACCAGTCCATCAGTCCTGCTGGCAAGAGGCGTTTGTGTGAGCATCAAGAAGCTCGTTCATAGAGCTGCTCAGCAGCTGCAGGAGCGAACATGAAGGCCTGTGAGTGTGCATGGAAACAGCAGCTTTGTGCTTCTCCAGGGAAGAAAACCAGCCGAAAAAAAGCAAAAATGGGACTTAATCTATGGAACTGAAGCATAACAACCGCTAATGACATTCTCAGCCTCAAGTGCCAAGAGAGATGAGAAGCATAACATGACTGCTGCCCCCCGTGCGACACCAGAAAGCATGCACAGAAAACTGAGCCATACACACCTAGAGAGGTACTGAAGTCTGAGGGTTAGAGCTGCTGGGACATCACCCACTAAGACTAGAACAGGACAGACAAAGCAGGAGAGCAGCCTCAAGGAGAATCAGCTACAAGAGAGAGGAAAGAGAGACAGAGTTAGTTAATAAGGTATTAAAACCTCTTCTATACATAGTCAGCTCTGAGGTTCTTCTCACTGTGTTGTAGAAATTATTTATTACACTGTTTTCCTTCTAACTCATAGTAAAATAAATAATATTCAGAGAAGCCAATCCTGAGACTCCTAAGGGAAAAAAAAACCCCACCCTGATTAATCCAATTTGTTATCAGTGATCAATATTTGCATGTTCCTGTGAGATTTACTGTTAATGCCCTAAATCAGGGAAACCTCTAGACTGGAAGGATGATGGAATATTGCAAAGCTGGATATTGTAGCCAGGCAATTTAAAATACAGAAACCTAACAGGATGCTCTCAGAAATGGGATCTGTCAAATTTAGGCACACAACTTTAGGCCTCTGCCAGATGTACAAGCCCCAAATGGTTCAAGATCATTTCAGTGATCCCTGTTAGAGAGGGGACATTCATTTCTGAAAGATGCACACAGCACAACAGCTTGTTCTCCCTGTCTGTACCTGTACCTATCTGATCCTGTATGAAACCAAAGCCAAAGAAGCTTTTGGGATATCAGGTCATCTGTGGAGCTCAGAAAATCCCTGATTTATTTTGTCTTGAAACATATATCACTGAAATTCTCTGGGTCAGCAGCTGCCAATTTAGTCCCTGTTTTTGCTGGAGAATATACAGAACCAGAACCCATTTGGTGAAGGCAGGGTTCTGTGAGGCAGCACTGCCAGTCTTAAGCTACTACCACATCAAAAATGCTGCAACCACATGGCACAAAATGCAGAGCCAGTACAAACTCACACTGCTGGTTCAAATGTTTTAGAATATGTTCAGAGAGGAATGTTGCCCTGGCAGATTTTTTGCTTGACCAGGTACTGTCAGCCTTCCTGAAGCCAGCATAAACACAATTTCTTGGTTTTCAGCCAAATTACCAGAAATATGATCTTTTCTTTGCATAGATCCAACCTCAAAGGGCACAGAACCATTATGCCAGAAATCTCATTTTTTCTTAAACTAACAGAAGTAAATTCTGTGCTCAAAACCTATATAGCTGTAACAAAACTGTGCATAGATATGCCCAAAGATGAAAGTCAGGAGGCAGAGTGAGAGAAAGGCTAATACTCAAGTAAATGACCAGAGAAAGTAAATCAAACATAATTGAGTTTCTAGAGATAAAAGAGTAACACTTTGGACATATATTTATAAAAAAATACATGTAACACATTCCAAATAAACTGCTTCTCAGACCTTATGCTGAAATCTATCTTGAGCCTGGGTCCTCTTGCTGCTGTGGTTGACTGAGTTCTAATTTGACCCTTACGTGACAACCTCCACCAATGAATAGCAATGAGGATTTCACAAAGAAAGCTATTTCAATATAGTTCTCTGGTAGGCACAGACAGACACATTGTGCTGGTGTCAAAAGAAACAACAAAAAAGCTGCTCAGAGTTTTTGTGTTCCTTTGGACAGAGGCAGTCTGTGAAACAAGGTTTAAACTCGGGAATGAAGGAGGGCAGAGGAAATGGTAACAGGAGAACTCCTTGAGAAGGAACTTTGCATCCTAAGGACATTGCAATGAATGCTGCAGTTCACCACTGCCATTACTGCAGAAAAAAAGTCACTGTGCAATACTTGAGCTTTTACATCAGTAGGAAATTTCATCTGATCATCCAGCAGGAATAATTCTGTATAAATAAATAAATCAATCCTGCAAATAAATTTGCACAATATCATAATATGAACAGGGTTAAGCAACATCAACAAAAGCATCCATACATATGCTTGTAAAGGCAATACAATTCCAACACTTAACTCTCTACAGAACTGGCTCTGGTCAATAGATAGCATCACAGCATCTCCAATCTTACCATAAATGGTTCCCAGTCCATTTAAAAAGAAATAATTTAATTAACTTTTTAGTTAAAAGCACTGAAATCATACTGTAGTATCTCAGAAAAGACACAGTTCTCAGCAAAAAAAAAATTACAGAATTTTCTTATATCAATTCTCTATCTATGTATTAATCACTGCATATTTAAATGACACCAGTCTTCTTTCTAGAGCTTCTCTTTGATAAAGATTCCTCCCTTCAGCTCTTTGCTACTGGAGTTTTTCAGGTATTCCTCCCAAAATTTCAAGCAGTGTTTTCAGGGCTTGCTGATACAGTGTGTCTACATAACTTTAATTGTACTGGAGCTGTCTTTCCTCAGTAAGGTAAATTTCAACTGCTACACTCTTATTCCAAATGGGATGGAAAATAAATTATGGAAATACAGAACATCTTTCTCACAACTGCATATATATAATAGCATAAATAATTCAGTTTAACGCTCTGAAGTTCAAATTGAAATATTTTTACAAGGGTAATTTCTAAAGTAAATGCTTTAGCCTATGGTTACTTTTACCCAAGACTAAAAAAAAAAAAAATCAATTTCTTCCTAAAATTTGTCATTTATAGACCAGAAAAGCAAAGAGCATCTTTCTGAAGCTGAGCTCTTGCTCTCTGGGACCTAAGGAATTATCTACACTGAATAAGCTGAACTCCTCCATCACAGCACTCATTATGCCACACTTCCTTCAGAAAACAGTGTTTGTGTTAATTAAGCATAAAACAGCACAGCAAAATGGCAGTGTATTACTTCACACCTACTAAGTGTCCACACTAAGGTTTAATGGGGTATGTGATAGTCTATAAATTCACACTGTGCACTGTAAATTCTCTGTGTAAACAAATATTCCCCAAATATCTCCAAACGAGTGTCTAGGTGGAATAGTTTTTGTAAAAATCCTATAAATGCCAAAAGACTGGACAACGTAGAGATGGTTTCTCAAGGAAAAAAATCAGAATATTTTGATTATTTCAGCAATTCTATTTGTTTAACACTGTACCTTATAATAATCAGGCATGTATTGCCATAAACTTTTTACATTTCCCTTTTTAGTGTTTGTTTTCCTATAGAAATAAAATGCAACTTGAAAGTCAAAGCTAGAATGAACAAGATCATACTTTGCAATCTCTCTCGGCATATGAATAGTCAATTTGCTGTATCTCAAGCCTCTGACACCTTTTCTTCTGCCTTGGAACTTGCCAGACATGATTGCTACCAGCTTGATTAGTTCACAGGCCGATCACTTTAACACCCCAGAACACATGTCCTTGCATACTAAAGCTGCTGCGTGCCATCGATTTTTCAAAGGTCTCCCCCACTGAAATCAATAAGGAGCTCTGCTTAAAAATGGATTGCACTTTGTGGTCCCTTTCTGAGTTGTGGATATCCAGGCTTCCAAGTATTCTCACAGCTGCCTTTAGCAGCAGCTCCATGTCCCCCACTTCCTCTGACCACAGTCTGATCCTAACCCACACCAAGAGACCCTTCAGCCACTGATCACTGCGAGCACAAACAGACAACAAACAATCCCACCACAACCATTTCACTGGAAAAATGTCTTCCAAACAGCAAATGAAAACCCCTCCAACAGCTTCTGTGACTGTTAAATAGCATCAGGCCTTCAATTAACTACAGAGGCTGTAACATTTTCAACAGAAATTACTTCCTTACTGTAGAGGCACCCTTGCAAGCAGAGCCACCCCAAATCAATACATCTGTTCTCAGAATAGAGCTATTTCAATGAGAAAAAGATAAAGATCAAAAGCAGCATAGTTCATAACTCCAGTCTGTCCTTCTTTCCTATGTATTTTAAAGCTGGGCTTCATTAATATACAATCCAATCTGGCTCCAAATAAGCCAAACACATAAACACACTGTTACAACCTCATGCAGTTACTTCCACAGGACACTTACAAGATTTCACTTAACAGTATACAAGAATCCTCATTTTTCTTGTCTCTTGGGTGTTTAGAATTTTGGCAAAAGAGCTTCCATTTTAAGACAAAGGCTAGTGCTGGGAATATGACAGGAACTGGCTCTGTGTGAGGAACCACAGCTGAGAACAGCCCTGTATTTCTGAGCATTAAATCTCTACAAAACACAGAACAAGAGGCAGTGGGCAGCTCCCAAAGCCAGGCCAGCTTGTCAGGGTGAAACAGAGTAACTGAAATATTACAGCAAGGTTGGGAAATCCTGCAGAAGCTCATAATAACTCTTTCATAAAAGACACTATTGTGCTATCATCAAGCAGATAAATAACAAAATGGCAAGAAATGAAGCTGAGGTCAGCTCTGCAGTCAGGCAGCCCAACAGCTTCACCCATTCCAAATGACCCCAGAAGGCATCAGGTAGAGTGTTCAGGCAGCATATTCAAACTTAGAGCCATTGGGTAGAAAATTGTCCTTTCACCACACATTTTGAGAGGAAAAAATCCAATTGTGACCCACAGAAGAATGATGTTTAAGCTCAGCAACAGATGTGTCAAATGACTTATCCCAACCATGAGGAGTTAATTGATGCTATAAATAGCACTCTGCAGACACACACAAAAATAATCCACTTAATTCTAGTATCCAAAGAACACAGTCTAGCTCTGCTTATCAGTAGAACTATTTTCCTTTAAAGAAGTGGGCTTGGATGTTTTACATGTAGATTAACACAGAGAGATAATTTGATTTCAGGCTATTGAGAGATTTCCTTCCTTTTATGTTTCAGAAGAACAGGGCTGCATGCAGCTAAATGAGATCCATAGATTACAGTAGAAGAAAGGCCAATAAAACTGCACAGCTACATTCCTGGGTAATAACAAATGCTTTTTAATTCTAGGGCTCCAGTCTCAGGGTTTATGAGGGCATTTCCAATTACTGCTTTTAAGATTAATGCACGTAAGTGGATCAAATAGAAACAGATTCTTTAACCCATCTGAATCAAGTATTTAGTATCTCTCATAGCATTTTATACCAATAAATAAACTGGCACTGCTAGGAAAAAAACTCACAGGCCTGAAGTGTTCAGAGCAAGCCTCTTCCCTGTGGTTTTCACCTTCTTTCAGGAGAAAAACAAAACCAAAACCCTTCAGCTGTTTTCCAGAACATGGGTCTTGTTTACCTCTCACAGCCACATCTAGTGGATTGTGTGGCTGCTCCACTGCTCCACCAGGGAACAGAAAACATCAGTATAAACAGGAAAGAACACAATGTCAATGTTCCTGTTTAATTCTTGAAGCTACTAAATCAAAATAATTTCATTAGTTGCTTACCAACCAATCTTACTGCATTAGTCTCCCATATTTCAACCTCTCTCATTAAAAACACTCAGATTTCCACCTTATGTTGCTTTAAACCAGGAACAGTATCACAGAAGAGATTAAAGCAATACAAAGACAAAAGAAACGGAATAAGGCCCACTAGCTTTAATTCTCTCCAGTAACATCTGTGTCATTCTAAATCCAGGATTGTTTTTTCACCAAGCTACGTTTAGAAGCCTGAGGCACTAAGTAAATCTACTCTGTTTAGACCAAAACTGTTGATCTGCTTTCTGCAATGGCATATGCAGAGCACACCCTTCACTGTTTCAGCATCTGTAAATTTAAAATGCAATCCAAGTTCATTTTACCCTTGTAAGTTTAGGATGCAATCCGAGTTTGTGCTGATTAACACCACAGCTTTTTAGTATTACAAGGCAAACATGCATTTGAGAACTAATAAATAATTTCTGAGCAAAATAGAAGTATTTAACTCATCTGCTGTCTTGAATAATCATTCAGTTCATGCATAAACATAAAGACAGGAAAAACAGATACATTTTAATGAAAGTCTTGGAGAAAGTCATCATTCCATATGATGGATTTTAGCATGTAACGTCTCTCAACAAAACAGTCTTTGTCACACACTGCAGAAAGGTGCAGCTCCAGAGGTGGTGCCTGGTTGAGGGGCAGAAGCATTGCCACAAGAACTGCCAGTTCAACTCCCCTATCTCCAAGTGCAAGGTGTTGCCAAATTTTCAAGGCAGAAATCCTTATCCCTGAGAAGCACTTCCTATTCTATTACCCAAGCATCCTGGCTTCTGTGGGGTTAAACTACCAGCCAAAGAAGCCCTCAGAGAATTATATGCAGGACGTGCCTGGTTGCCATCAAGATGCCATAGTAACCCGATTGATTAGTGCAGACTCCAGCGTTCTTTACTCGTTTACATCTTCCTTCCCTCGCACGCAACAGAACCTGGTGCTGTGCTCACACTGCCAGGTGTCACAGCAGTGCACTGAGCAAAAGTGCAAGCATCAATCTTCAAGACTAAGATTTATATCTTTATTCCAAGAGCTTTTTATTCACTGGTTTGTGACTCTATCAAAGTTTAAGCGTTTGGGCTGCAGCAGAGCACTGGGATGCAGTGTCCAGGCTGCTCTGCAGGTGGGGAGAGCCTGGCACAGGTCACCACAGCCTTGGGCTGGCAGCACACCAACACCACCCCAGAGCTCCAGGGATCCCCCCTTCTCCACATCCCTCCTTCCCTGCATGCAAAACCTGTTCTGAATCTCACTCACTCATAAACTCTATTTCAAATGGTCAACTACCACATTTAAATTACATCTTCTGTGCTGAGACTGACTCATACCTGAAAATCAGCAGGAATTGGGAAAAATAATGGATTTAGGGGGTCAGTACCAATTGTCCTTTGAAGAAGTAATTTTCTGCTACATAGCTATAGTTAGACTCTGATCTCACCCCTTCCAAGCCTATCCTACATTTTCATCTTTGACTAAATCTTAATGCTTTTTGTAGTTTAAATCCCCCATCAAGAATATTTCCTATTTCCAGGAACAAACTTATCACTAGTGCCTAATTACAGTTATTTGGAAGCAGAAATATTTCTTCCAAATCACTGAAGATCTGATCCAAGAAATAACCTATTCAAACATCCCTTTTTAATAACTATCCTGCTGATAACTGTTGAGTGGGAAAAATAACAATTTTGCTTTAACTTTCTAACCACTTCAAATGCTTAAAGCAAATTCCCTCTATTATATTAAAACTAAAATCCTGCACTGTATAAACAGGAATACATTTCAGCTATAATAAACACTTCTAACTCATTTCATTAAAATTATGAAAGGAACAAAGGAAAGTCCCAAACAATTCAGACAGTAAATACAATGTAAATTCTGCTGAGAATCTTTCCTACAAACAGCTTTGAAACTTTAAATGGGCTATTTATTTTCAGTAAAACTTTTTGGTTTGACGTATACAAAAGGAAATATGTTTAACCTAAAAACAATCAAATTAGAATGGAAATAACTTCATAAAAATCAGTAACATGATACTGTGTTATTCGGAGGATTATTTTCAAGGAATGCTTGGCTAAAACTATAATCCGCCGACACAGAGAAAAATAAAGCAGTACACAGAAGGGAGCAATATTTCAGGAAAATAAACAAGAGTACTTCAATATTTAATCCTGTTATTCATTTGCAAGTCCCCAGATTTAAAACAGACACACAGTATTGAGATGAATTCAGAGCAGCTGAAAATGTTTATGGTCATCCTCTAAGTGACCAGAGGATTGGCTTTTGATTCCAGAAAGATTGAGATATAGCTGGCAGGGAGGGCATGGAGAGAGGAAAAGACATCCTGAGAATCTGATTCTTACTGCCTATAGGAAGAAGTCCCACAGTTGAGAGACATCCCCTGCTCTGTCAGGAGCAGAATGAAGCTAAGTGAGTATTTCCATGGCAATAGGAAAAGGGAGAGATGGATTAGAGAAGGCAGAGAAGAGAAAACCATCATCCCTGTTTTCCTCAGCTGCACTTACATTTTATCCGTGCCCCTGCCTCTGCTCTGCATACAAAGAACAACGGCAGAGGGTCCTGGCCTAGTTCCAGTTTTAAGAGGTATCACTGGGGTATTCCCTTCTTTCTGCTCCTCAACCATTCTACCACTATGTTAAACAAATTTTAGTTGGCCTTCAACAGCATGCAAACAAAGGAATTTCTGAGGTGTGAAGACAATTTAATAAAAGGACAGTGATTTAAGAACACACATAATGAAATAGTAACAAGACACTCAAGAGACTCAGCTGCAGAAACACAGTACCTTTTATAATCTTTCTTTCTTGTAGCGGCTTTTAAGATGGAAATTCTCCCTTGGTTCGATAATAACTCTATAAGAGAAACAAAGAAAATAACAAAGATTTTTATTCCATCTGGGGGAGGTAGGAAAAGGGGATTATTTTTGAATAACTGATAACATTTACATAATACTGTGGAAGTCTTTTATTTGTATCTCTCCTTGGTTCCCCTTCACGAGTCATGCTGGTTTACAAAAAAGCATTAGCTCGGCATCTGTTCCACCATCACCTGAAAACCCAAGAAAATCCCACAGAACTGGAGTATTGAAAGTAAACCCCATTAAAAGATCCTCCTGATTTCTGTCCCAGCACCAGTCACATGCATAAATCACACATTCCTAAACTTAAAATTTAATCCAATATATATTTAATTCCCCATTAACTCCTAGATTTAAAAGCAAAAAATGTTTCCCTCATAAGCACACATCAGAGCATTTTCAGTCATCCCGGTCTAAATGCCATCTAGTGGCTCTAAAAATGTCAGCTGTGGTTCCACAGATACACCTCACCCCATCTGACATTTTTCTTCTAACAGCGGGAAATAAGAGAAATTAGGGCAGGAAATTCATCAGAAAGAACTCATTGTTTTTCAAAATCTCATTTTTTTTTGTCAGAGCTTAATGCAGCATTCCCATTACAGCATTTCTTATCCTAGCAATTTCCCAAAGTTAACCAGCAGGATCCTTTGTCTCAGCTTCCCACTCTCCTACTCTCTTTCTGAGAGCAAGAACATTCCAGGCAGTTGATTCCTGCAGATCACCCCTGCTGGGTTTCACTGGGTTTCAGATAAAGTTTACCCAAAAACCAGACATGTCCCTGCCCTTCCACTAACACATGGCTCCATCACTTGACCATTCCTCACTGCTCCTCCTTTGCCTGGACGGCACAAGGTGGCCAAATAAACATGAGTGGTAAGTAAGGAAAAGCCCTTCAATCCCGCAGACTCACTGTAACCAGAGAGGTGCTAAAAGAAAATTCTACATCTCTGATGTAAGAAAAGAACTTCTTTGAAGCCTAATTTGTTTCAGCTTTTGTCTTATAAGAATATGACTTATCTCATCTAAGTAAGCTAATTGTATTTATTAGGCCAGAAATAAATAATGTTTTAAGTGTCAACTGGAACAGACAAAAATTACTGGAAAAATTACTTCCCTTGATTTTTCTTTCTTCCTTCTTCACCTGTATTTTTGTTGTTGATTCAGAGTCAAGAAGACAAGATGCCTAAGGCTTGGGATGTCCTGGGTAAGACCCAGCTGCACTACAGCATCCATGTACAGCTGCAGGATGTTGAATCTTTTTTTATCATATAATCTGGGAATAAAGTGCATTTGCCTACTTCACAAGACCTCAAAAATATGTATATAAAATACTACTGCACTTACATACACCCACACAATTACTGGTGGTCTTCTAGTGATAATCACACCTCTATCGCCTGAAATTCAGTGTTGATTACCAAGAAAAACTCCTTGTTTTTTTAACACAAATCTGTGCTTCATTTTCCTCTTTGAGCAGAGTGTTTTTCAGCCCAGTGACAGTCCCTAAGGTGCTGTGTGGGTTATGGCAAACACCTGGAGCAGACAATGCTGTGTTCATGTGGGCACAGTCCAACTGCCAGCAGGAACCCCGGTGCTGCTTTGTATCTGAGCTGATGCCAGCTCAGAGCTTCAGCCCCAAAGCCTGGAGCTTGCTGAGGCTCTTGCCCATCCTGCAAAGTCCCCTCTTCAGCCCTTGGTTGCTGCCCATTTGGTAATACAACCTGCGGTGCAGGGGAGAGGGGGTAAAACCCACCAGCTTGGACAGCATTACATTTAATGAAACACCTGTGTTTCATTACAAAAATGCTGCTTCATTCCAGTGATATACTTCTATTGCTGATTTTAATCAAGTATCTTACAGCTCTCAAATGGGAAAGGTGGAGAAAAACCTGTAATGCCTTTTCAGATTGCTTGTTATCTCTCACTTGTAACTAATTACCCCAGTTGCACTGTTAAAGACTGAGTGGTTTTATGTTTGCTCACCAACAAATGACTAAAAAAAAGAGATCAGGCAATTAGTCTCTAGCTATAGTAACTAATTAAGATAAATATTTTTCAGAACAAAGAACTTAACAGAACATCAAGGCACTGACACTGCAAAAATGTCTGAGAAAGTAAAGCATCTATCAGCAAAGCATTTCTTGCCAGTCAGCGAGTTCCACAATTGCATCCCCACCACACTTCACTCTTGTCCTACTCCAGTGAACATAATTAGGTATTAAAGCTTTTCTAACATGGTGAGAATGTGAGCAGCTTATTGGACTACAGAAAGACTTAGGGACAAATTTTGATTCTGCACCAACTGCAATGTGTGCACTGGCAACAGATGAGTACTTTTACACAAACAGCATGATGGGAGGTACAGTAGCACCTGCTCTACCATTCTTTTTCCCTAATGTCTTATTTTGTATCATCAGCTATGCCTGGCCTGTGCTAGTAATCCACTCCTCACACCTTCTTGGTCCCTTATTCAAAAGGCTTCTGAGCATCCAACCAAGCTCTTGAAAACATTCCACGGCTGGAACATTCTGGGGCACAGAGTGGATCCCTCACCTCTGCACAGAACTGGTGACACTAACACTGCCAAGTGTGAGGCAAGCAAGCAGTGCAGTCCAAAATAAACCAGACAAAAGCATGGTGTGGATGGACAAGCAGACTGCTTTTCAATTCAGCTGCAATACTACTATCATCACGCATCACAAAATCTTGCCCAGGGTACGACTAGAAAGACTTTATCTTTGGCTCTCTCTCTCACTGAGATGACCTTCTCGCTGGCATTTCTGGCATTAAAACAACTAATAACAAATTCTGATGATGTAATAATTTATTTGGTAACAGAAAAATTACCTGCAGACTCCAGCCCTTACTGCACACTTACAACCTCAAAGCAGCCTCAAGGAATGAATGTTTCTGTCACTTACAGCAGTGGATTGCAGCACAAATTCACTTGCCAACAGCTACCCCAATGGAAAACAGACCAATGGAAAAGAGCTCACTTACTCCCAGATTAATTTGTCTGTCCATGTTTTGTTTTTATTGATTGCAAGAAGCTGATACCCTCCAATTGTGTGTTTTCCTTGGCAAGAGCTCTGCCACAGATAAATCACCAGAAGTTTGGGCAGAGCTGAATAGAGCTCTCCAAAGTGTATTTTGTATCTGCTGTGATTTACTTAACCAAGAGACAAGGAGGTGAAAAGAAAGAATTCTCCTCTTCCTTCACCTTACATCTTCATTTGCTAAACCGCTATTTTATTTCACAAAGAAATGCAGGGTATTCTGACTGACAGCACAGTTCTGCTTTTATGTAAGGTATCAGATGGCAAACATGAGGTTGCTACATTACACAACTCAGTGTGTGGGTATATGCTCTGTCACAACTTGCATCAAAACATATGAAACAGTCATGGGAAGTGAGGTTTTTCCTCTTAAAGATGTGATACAAACATAATGAACAGCAGCCACCCTGTACACTCATTACAAAGCTTTCCATCAAAGAGGTGGACTTCAAGCTGTTTGATATTTTAATATTTACACTCAATTATCTCTAGAAATTTATTTAAAACAGCATTTTTTTTGTGTTACTTAGGAGCTCTGAGTTCCCTTAGAAACTCCTACTCATTCTTAATTATAGTGTAAATCAGCATGTTAACATCAAGCGAGCAACCACTAACTAAAGCAGCTGATACAAATGCAGACAAAGTTCAGACAGAAGTAGTGGCAAAATGCCCAGAAAGTTCCAAACCCCCTCTGAACAGCTCAGTCAACGTGGAGAGATACAGAGAGAAAGAGACCTTTCAAAAGAGATGCACTGGGTAATAGCAGTTACTGCCAATAAATTTTATATAAATATTACAAAAGTAGTAAAGAGCCCATGCATCAGTACACAGACATGTCACAGATAAGAACTGTGGCTTTTTAAAATGTCAGGACTGAAAATGTACAACGGCCTATAAAATGTCACTCAAGTCATTACATGCTACCAGTGAAGTAAATCATTTATTAAAGAAACAATGGCTGAACTAACTCTGCCAAACCAGGTGCATCTATTTCCTCTACCGTGTTACTGTGTTGATAAAGACATGACATATTAAAGGAAAATGTATGAAATGCAGAACTACAAAAGCCAATGTACAGTGATTCACTCTACTGTGCTATGCTACAAGCAAAATTAAAGCTAATCCTTTCTTCTGAAGGAAATGTCACAGACTTCTGTGCATTTGGTAAATTAATATTTATAAGAAGCCCAGACAGTTTAGTGTTTTTAATACAGGACTAAGATTTCCTCCTGAACATCAAACAGAGAAGTTGCACTCAAACAGCAGTTTCTTGATTGCAACAAACCTAAATGACAGTATTTCCAAGGGTTGTTTTCCATCATGTCATTCCGATTAGCAACTGTGTACAACTGGGACATTTGCAAAATCCACCAAGTAGCCATGAATTATACATTCCTAACTCTTTAAAGTTAACACATAATAATCTTCTTATCAAAAGCCTGCTGACAGCTGCTAGTACTATGTTCCTAATAATTCTCATTACAAACAGACATCTAGGAATGGAAAAACAAGGTGTACACGCTCTAGTGCCACAGTGCTGCAGACATATATGTAATAAGTGAGACTTTAACAACAGCATTGTTTCAAGAACTTATATAGCAATAAAACTACAACTGAACACCTTTTATTGCAAAATGTAATTTAAAATTTTACAGCCTAATATGCATAAGAATTCATCACACCCAATTAAATTAAAATGCAGCAGTTGATCACTTTTTATGAAAATTTTGAAAGGAATTTTGTTATATTACATGCTAATATGGAGTTTCATTTAATTTAGATGATGAATTAGCTAATTTTGTTTTCTAGTATACTAAGGGTATCTAAATTGAACTTGATAGCATTCATGGGGTAACCCAAGTCACCTTTTATGTATTACAGAAAGAGGATAAAGTTATTCATTTAAATGGGAGCCAAAGGTGATCTTCCAAAATTCTATAATGAAATTTAATCTTGGAAAAAGAAGGGTACAAAAATTAATCCACATTAGTGCCTATAAAGTTCACAACAACTGTGGGAAACTGGTTGCAGATGCTTGTATTCTCCAGGGCAGAAATTCCTCTCTCAAGCAAGCCAGACCCAGTCCTGTAACCGTAAGGTTAAGAGAGCAGATTTTCCAAAGCAAGCTGGAATTCTTAGAAGAATCTTTGTTCCCAGTTTTAATTCAAAAAGGAAATTGCAATTTGCAATTTGGAATCAATATCCTACTGTACTCCTAGAGCAGAGATTAGCTGCTGTAACACAGCAGAGCAATGCCCCAGTTTCGCTGGGATGACAATAACCAGCAGCACTGTCAGATGTTCCTGTGCTGCTGTGACACTGTTCTGGCATGTTCATGATGCTGCACTGACTGCTGTGGCCAACAGCTCCTGCCCTGGCAATTACACTGGCAAAGGTTCCACTCGGAACAAAAGCAGCTACCAGATGTTTTGTCAAGCGAGGATATTTCTTACCGAAAATATGTACTTGAAAAATGTCCAGTTCTTTCTGTGCCCAAACAGAAGAAGAAAATCAGCCTGAGTGAAAGCTTAACTAACAATATTTTGTGAATAAATTATAGGGTAGCCTAGCTTAAGGGTTTTTCCTGATAATTTGCATTGCTGCAGATAAATCTGAATACTCTTAATAGTCTAAGATGACACTGTAATACTTCATGCAGTCACTACTAAACCAGCACCTAATCCTGTAACTGGCACAAGACCTTCTACCACAGATAGATGACTATCACATGCTAAGAAAGGTAAAATAAAGAAACAAAAAAATACAGCTAAGATTTAAGAAATCACAGAGAGGATGACAATTTGCTGAAGGTCAAGAGCTTTGAGTGAGAAATCTCCGTAATCTCAGAAGAAATCCTTAACACCTAAGTGATGCCTTCCTCTTGTCCTTAAAAAACCACAAAACTGAATGAGGCCTCAGTCACATCTCCTACAGTTCTTCATATAGAGCAGGACTTAAATTTTTTTTTTTTAAAGAAGTACTTGGAAAAATAGCTTGAAACAAGGGGGAGTCCTGTAGCAAACCTGTAGAATCCATAGCATTCTTTTGGGTGGTAGGAGCTGTATACATCTTCCAGAAAACTGGCAAGGTGGATGTATGTGTATGCAGGTAAACTTAATGAACATTCCCAAACTAACAAAATACATATAAACAGTTAGGAAACCAAATGGTACAAGTAGTCAGATCATTTCAGATGTGCNCACTCTTTTGGGTGGTAGGAACGGCACACATCTTCCAGAAAACTGCCAAGGTGGATGTATGTGTATGCAGGTAAACTTAATGAACATTCCCAAACTAACAAAATACATATAAACAGTTAGGAAACCAAATGGTACAAGTAGTCAGATCATTTCAGATGTGCTGGTATTCTTTAAACTTTATGTTCCACAGAAGCACTGATTTGACTAATGAGGTTTTCACAGCAGAAGTTGCAAGGATGCAAAATTTGTACCTGGATGACAGCGAAAGAGCCCAGCACATCTGTCTGACTTACACAACAATTATGTATATTCTATTTAATTGCATAACCATGTTTCCATTTTTCTTTGTTTAAAAATAATTTAATAAGTTCTGTTTATTAATGATGAACTGAAGGGAGAAGTTCACACGAAGAGAAAAAGTAGGGCCTCTACTCAGTCATGCACATGGCACAGTGTGACATTAGCACAGATTAGGATCCCTAATATAAATTGCTTCAATAAAGCAAAGGGGAAATTAAAGGTGAATTACTGTAGTAATCTAAACTGAAAAACAATTGCCAAGTAAAGATATAAATAGCATCCAAAATCGCTGCTCTAAGAACGTAAAACAGATGGGTAGGAACAATATCTAGGGATAGAAGAAATCAATCATTTGCAGTTGATATAGATGAGAGCTCAGTAACCTTTCCCGGCCAAC
Source organism: Pycnonotus jocosus (assembly GCA_013400435.1). Classification (NCBI taxonomy): domain Eukaryota; kingdom Metazoa; phylum Chordata; class Aves; order Passeriformes; family Pycnonotidae; genus Pycnonotus; species Pycnonotus jocosus. Next base: position 573,939 of record VWYP01029577.1, read on the forward strand.
TGGGAATTCACAAAAAAAGCAGGGATAGCTTAATGAAGAAGGAAATACAAAGAATATTTCTATGCCAAATTCCAGAACTCGTACAAGCTTCATGCTTCATTCTCATACATTGAGGCTACTGGGTAGTCATAGCACTCAGGCTATTTAAAGACAGACCAACTTATTCAAACACTAAGCCACAGGTCTCTCAATTCCCAGGACAAACAAGAGCAGCTAAAACATGCACTGCACATGCATCCAGAAGTATGTGTTCCCACATAAAAATTCTGTAAGTATCTATAATCTTACATTAATTGAAGCATGGTAAATAAGTGCATTTATTGACAGTTTGTTTCTTAGCATTTTCAGTGTTTATGTTTAATGATTGTAGAATTGTAACAGTTTGTTGAGTTTAATCTGGTCTTTAAACACTGAAAGAGTTCAGCCTCTTCTTTTAAGAGGATTAAAACATGAAAGCAGCAGGAATTTGGTTATCCAGGCACTTCTGAAGCAAAATTATTTGCTTTGTCACACTGTTTCCTTTTTTATGGTGACTTCTCTCATCTTTTTCATGTATTACTGTAGCTTTTCTGATACAGAAAATTTATTACAAATCTACTGTAAAGAAGTTGAATCAATTATTTAGACCTAAAAAAACCCAAACAAACAACTCCTTGTTTTCTATTTATCTTTAAGGCCAATTAAGGGGGATTATATGAAAACATATTCCTAAAACTCTAACATCTTGCTAATTTCAAGCAACTTCTTGTTGTTTTTCTAAGAAATATTGGGAGGATGTGCAACAGAAAACCTAACTAAGAAAGAGTGCTGGGATTGTGAGACAGACAAGCCAGTATTTAAAATAGAAAAAAACCCCCAAAGAACAAAGAACAAAGGAAAAAAAAGTGAGGCAGTAAATCAGATCACTAGAAATCTGGCAATTACAATAAGGTGCCTTATTTCAGAGACAGCTTGACCTAAGAATCCCAAATCCTGCATTTTGCTACCAGTGGAGACACAAACAAGAGACCAAAGGTTTTTGAAATCAAGCAGTGTAGAATTGAGGATTCGAAGAACCCATGCTAGAAAGCCTGGCAGTGAACCACGCTGCCACCAAATACATCTGTGGGCAGGAAGAACACAGGAACACTGGCAAGGAAAGGCACTCAGGAGAGCCACATCTGCACTGTGAGCAGAGCAGCAGTGCCACTTGTGAACTGGCACTGGCAGCGTGTGCCAACGTGTGACCCTGGAGGACTGTCCCAGCTTCTGCCCAGAGAGCCTCAATCACTGATTCACCCCTCTCGTTTTATGTGGCTGCTGTGGTAACTTGCCAGGACAAACTCTGAATGTATGAAATAGCAATGGACTAATTCATATTCATTGATAATTCTGATATGTGATTTAGTGACTGCAGAGAACTGTCTCTGTAGCTAGACAGAGGGAAAACAAGAAGGCAAAAACCACATGCCGGCAAACAAACAAGGAAAATAAGGTGAACAGTGAAGAAAGCACACACTCAGGCTGTCCTACGGAGCCACTGCTGGTCAGGAAAGGGAACAGGTAATTACTAGAAGAGAAATAAACATGAAAACAATTCATATACACTTGCTCCATGCTACAGTTCCTGCTCTTCATGTTGATAGAAGGATTAATACACATTCCTGGTAAGATCTGTAAGCGTGGAACTGCATTGCTTTTCAAATTTATGTATTTGTCAGTACAGATTGGATACATCTGCTGAATCCATTTTTCAGTACCATGTAACCTTTCCCCTTTTGCTCACAAAACCCACAGAAATGAGAACAACTGAGGTCAGAGAAGTACCAGTGGCATCGCATTTGGAGGTGTGCCACTCTGGGATCTCTCTGGGCTCAGATGTAGTTGAGATCTCAAGCCTTGCAGAACCTTTCAGCTGAGCACTCTGCTCACTGCAGCTCAGGCTCAAGCAGTGGAGCAGCAGAATAGGGACTAACACAACATGAAAAACCACAAAGCAGTAGAAAGCTGACAGATATAATTTCAGTTTTGCCAGCCTGGACAGCGTCCTTGCAACAAGCACCAAGTGCGATAAAACTGGTAACAGGACTGAGTGCCAAAAACACAGAAGCAGTAGCTCCATCACACAAGTCTTATTTGTACCTTAAATATTTATAATGTGCGGATTTAAGAGACAGAATCTGGCTGCACATCTGTTATTTTAATCTGAAGGGCTGCTGTTGGATGGGAGCAGCCAAGCCAGTGCACATCCTGCAGTCCCGACACTCACGTGAGGCTGTGCCAGCTCCAGCACCTCGAGGCGGGGGCACACCACCAAGGTTCAGCTGCCAAACTTCTCCCCTCCCATTTTATTATTCCTCTTGAATGATTCAGCGGTGTCTCTCGTTTCTGTGGCACCAAAAATGCAACTAAGGATTGACAATGCCAAAAATACTGGCCTCAAAAAACCCTCAGCTTGACTAGTTATTAGAGAAGGGAAATATATTTCCTGCAAGTACCTTGGAAACAAGCAAGGGATTTTCATTTTAAATCACAACAGTGTCACAGGCATTAGGTGCTTCTCAGATCTCAAAACATACAGAAATGAAACAGAGCCTATGAATACAGTATCAGATATAATGACACCATATCAGACTTGTAAAACATCACAAAAAATATACTTGTCTGAGACTTGCTAGAAAAATTGCAATGGGCTAATAAATAATGATATATTTTATATCAAAAAATGTAATCACCCTGAGTAGTCTGAAGCAAAAAGCTTCTATATATTAAGCTGCTCATATAATGCTAATAAATCTCCATGATAATACAAAATAAAGCTGCTATCTAGGCCTCATCTAAGTCCTACTGCTCTTGTCCCCTAGAAAGGGAGATGGACTTTTCCATCTGTCCAGAGGCCATTCAGACACTAAAAGGGAGCACGAAGCAAATATACTTTCCATTGAAACCCTGTTATTAACCTAGTTTGATTAACAATACCAGAGTTTTAATAACATAAAGTAAATTTTATGGTTTTAAATAAGATTTTTTTTCATTCACCAAAGTGCCCATAAATTTTTGTAGATTTTGGTAAAGCCATTAGTATGTATTTTCCTAGAGCTGGTACATGCATAACCTTATTATTAAAAACTCTAGCAAGCTCTCTCACTGTTAACCACACTCAGTCCTACATGAAGGCAACAGGAAATTAGATTGTGGAAGAACTACGTAATTTCACTCTAGATGTTAATTAAAAGAAATCACCAAACCCACTGAAGTTCAAATCAATAAGAGAATAAAAGTCCACATTTAGGTGAGATCTAAATCCAAGGCTAAGGCCACAATAAATCTTAACATTACTTGGCCATGTTCACTGATGTTGAGACCTACAAACTGCAGCCCCTTTGCTGCTGAAAGTCACAATCCAGCATTCTTTTAATGAAAAGTTGTTTAGGAATATGACTGAGCTTTCATTAGGTCTCTGAGATTCACAGTTTTGAAGGGCAGATTTTAATTGTATGTGTGTCAATCATAAACCCATCCAATTGTCATGGAAACACACAATCAGGAGGAGTCAAATGATTAACTTGGCAGCTGAAACAAAAGTTTTATTGCTGCAATTGACTGGAAGTCTCTGGTTTGCATACATTAAATGAATGGAATTACAGTAATGGCCATGCTGCTGGACATAGTGCTCTGTCAAGACTTTTAATGGATTCGCTGCCTAAATTCTTTGTAGAAAACACGCATTATTCTGATTGTATTTAAACTAGAGATATCAGGAGAATGCTCGGTCCTTAATATGTGTAATGACATCACGCAAAAGGAAATTATTTAGACTAACTGTGAGCTCAGTTTCAGGAGCTGGCTGTTGAAAGGAGTAGATCTAATTAATTATACTAATTTACATGCATATGTAACCTGGATACAATAGAGACACCACAAACAGAGAACTCTAGCATTTCTTTTTACGTCTTCATTTCTCAGCTGCACTCAACTCCACACTTGTGAAACACTAAGAAGAGGAATTTGAAGAATGTGCAGCAACATTTAGACATGTCTAAAGGGGGGCATTTGCCCCTCTCTCCAAATGTTAAGGACAGGAGTAAGAAAACTGTATAACAGAGAAAACTCTGGCAGGGCCAAACAGCATCTCCAGATTCCAGCTTTATCACACTGAAAGCAGGAGTTATATCAGCCACTTTTCATCCCTTTCTGAAATCAGTCAGTCACACCAGAAGCAAAACAACCAAGTGATCAGACATCTTGTAACATTCCGAACTGACAATTCAGAAAATTAACTCACTGAATTACTTGTCACAGTACTCTCCATAAACTGCATAGGCTACTGTCAGCAAACTCAACTCTGAAGTTTCAAATCCCTAAGAAAACTCAAAATATTGTCTGATGTAAAAAAAAAACGAAGAAAAAATGTTGAAAATGCAGAAAGTAGAACAAATTTTATAATTCCATTCATCAGTAGCTTAATGAAACACCACCACTAACATCATAATGCAAATATTTAATATTTATAGAGAATATTTTACATTTGTAGAGATTTTTAATTTGAAACGTCAATGTATTTTCCAAAGGAATTAATGTTAGCACCAGTAATTGCTATTAGAGACACACCATGATGTATCCAAGGAAAATGTACAGCAAAACCTGGGATTAAAAGGAATTTTTTACTTTCGTAACCCTATTCTGATTCTTTGATCACTATGCTGACTCCTAAGAATGGGAAAGCTCAAAGGGAACCAAAAAGTTCCATTAATCCAAACCTGTAGATAACAGTACATATTTCCACATGCACTTATGATTTCCTGCACACAAGAACTAGTGTGTTCAAACATCTTTTGAAGTAACTTTCAGAGTTACCCAGTCAGAGCCTGGTAATTTTATTCCCTTGCCACAGTTCTAAGTTCTTATGTTTATTAAAAATTGCACAACCTTTACATTATTCCTTCTCAGTGTTAAACTGCTCTTCTGAGTCCAACTGGGGGAAAAATCAGATCATTAAAAAAATCCTCCTTATCCAAAAACACATGAACAAAGCTAAAAATGTCACTCTGCGTGCTGTGTTTTCAATTCAGATTCTTATATCAATTTATTCAGAATCACTCCACATCAGCTGCTCTTGGATTTAAACCTCTCCACCCTTTACTAACACACAAACTGCCCAGGAAAACAGGTACTAGGGAAGATTCTTGTTACACAGAGAACTTTTCCCCCTTGTACATCCAATTCATAAATAAATGTATAGGCTGTGTCAAGATTTCCTTTGAAGAACAAAGCTGTGACAGCTAACATGTTCTATTAAATAATGAAGAAGGAATGGCTGCAGCATTGTACCCTGCACTCACACCATTAGCCCCTTCTGGAGCTGGGGAAACTGGCCATGAGTGCTACTGCCCTGAAGTTTGGGGGGTGTGAAATTTCATGCCACAATGTCTAAAAATATGTATTAGCTGGAACAAATTCAACATCAGCACAAGTCTGCTGAAGTATAAGACTGGCCTTAAATATTTCAGCTATTCCAGCACTGTGGACTCCTACCCCTAACAGTGGCAAGGAAAAGCATGGAGATGAACTTGCAGTAGAGCTTTGCAGGATAGAGTTACAGCCAGAAGGAATGTGGGCTGCCATTCTGGATAAAGAATCCAGGTGCTCCAGTGCAGCAGGAGCATCCACAGTACAGCCTGGGCAGCACAGAACTGCACAGGAAGAGCTCTCTGAACTCTGCAACACAGTGCAATACACTGGTTTGCTCTTACACCTCTGAACCTGGAATCTTCCAGTCAAGAGATCTTTTTCTCCTACATTTTACTGTGATGTAATCTAAAACCACTTTTTATTTTTTACAAGCTAAGACACTATATTTACAGTATTTTGCACTTCTGCTGTGTCTCCTAAAGCTGTCTGTTTTCTCTGCAACCAACTTCCGATTATTTGTTCTGGGTGGTCTTCAGAACATGAAGAAGATTGGTGCACTGCACCTGTTTTTGTTTTTGTTTTTTTAATACATGTAATGATTTATATCCATCTTCAGTATCATTCAAGATATATTGGTCCAAAAAACGTAAAAACTGCATTTGAGACCTTCTGTTCCACTTTTGCTTGTCATTTAAAACTTTGCTTGCTATTTATTCTGACTCTTTAAAATTTGGGTACTTGGGAAATTTCACACAACAGTCCTTGCAAAATCTGGTTTGATAGACAGTACTTTGAAGATAAAATCCACCCAGATATTTTTTTTACCACTAGAATTGTCTAGCAGTGAATTTCTGCTGCTACAGAAAGCAGCAGCAAATGCCTGAAGCAGAACTTCACTTGTTTGGATTGTTTACTAGAGAGATTTAATTGACACACCAGCAGGTTATTTTGCTGATCTCCTTGCCTGTACTCTGGTTCTGCTCACAGATGAATCAATGATGTTGAAATCTTGTTACCTGCCTCTGTGGCTTCAAAACATCTGACTGTGCAAATTACTATTTTTATCCTTTTTCATTTGGTAGGTTAGCTGTGTTATGCCCAAAAATGTCACAAGGAGATATTATCTCCTCTTTTAGCAATTCAGTACACCTTATAATTAAGAAATATTTATTAATATTCCTGTACCTGTCAAGCCATTAGCCCCACACAACACAAATGAAATTACATCTCTCTGGAACCCTGCTAAGAAAAAGCAGGATCAAGATTTAAAGCCCTTGCAGCTGATCTTAAGGCTTCTTTTTACGGTGGTCACTCCTCACTTTGGGGGCAAACTGCCATGATGAACGTTACCTGTAACAGCAAGCAAACTCCCTGAATGACTGGGAAAATGCCAGGGTTTTTTTTCGGCTAGTGCTGAATTTGTTCCAGCTCTGGAGTTACACAGAGATGTCTGGCAGCAGCAGGACAGGGGTGGAGACGTCCCCTGCCCTGGGTAACACATGCCCTCTCCTGGCAAATCCAAGCAACATTCTGTCTCCTGAACCTCCTGTGGGATAAAATGCTTTTCAGTGCTCAAAATGGTGCAAGTCTGTTCGAATCCAACTACGAATTCTGATAAATACCCAGAACCAGTACCTTTGGCTTGAGTCAGGATGTAATGCATTGGCAGAACAACCTGTGTTGGGATTAACCAGAAAGGAGTGTCTTTGAGGTTTCTAAGATTTCTTTGAAGATTAAAGGCAGAGACTTTAGCAGAGGATACAAGCAAAGATTTCTAAAGAACTCTAAAACTGAAAGTGCAAAGGAAATGGTAAAATATGAAACACACCTTTCAAGTGTAGCAGGAAAAATTATTAATTTCTCTACTGGTTTAACTGCTTTGCAATATTTTAGGATTATACTTTCTTCCTTCAAGTGCAGGACATCTAAAGCCATGACTTCTACCTACCACAGTTCCTTAACAGATCTTACACAACCTCAAGCATACTGCATTCCCTCCTATTTCCCTTCTCCTGCATCCCTTCTGCACTGTCCCAAGGACACTGCCCATGTTTGCACATTTCCCCAGATGGAATTACAGCAAGTAAACACAAATGGGAAATGAATCCCCTCCTGCAGAGGGACGTGGTGCTCTGGGACTGGCAGACAGGAACTGGTTCCTGGCAGACACTGGACACTCAGCTCACAGTGAGTGCCACTGGCAACAGGAATGCTTCTCTAGGAGCATCTCAAGGGTTGCTGCTTTTCCCAACCAGCACAATTCTTGTTCTGTGTCTGATCTCTCCCCCCTTTACTTTCCACAGAGAACCAGAACTAACTCAGAAACATTTCAGTTGAAGATTTCTTGTTCCAGACTGTTCCCTGGTTCTGTACCACCCATCTATTTACCCAAATCACTGGGGGGACTACAATCCTTTCCCCAGCTTGTTTTCCCCAAGGAAAAATGAAAACGACAAAATGTTCCTTGCCCTACCTGTTCCCCATTGGTGCAGAGCTCTATGGCAAAAATGTTCATCAGAGCCAAAAGCATGGGTACGACTGAACTTTAGAAAAGCCAAATACCAAGTGGTTTGATTTATAGACCTGGGAGACCAAGTCAATCACAAAAGAGTAAAGTAAATTTAATGTGCCATTCAGAGCTGTCTTTAAAATGTGCCGCCTAGCCTGAAAAACATAAAAAAATAGCATTAAGTAGATGACATAATGGCTTCTGCTGGGCAAAATGGCCTCAAATTTCACCTTCACAGTTGTCATGTATCCAGAACATCCCTCAATCCATCCAGGCAAGGCAAAATCTAAGAATTTTTCCCTGCTAATGCCACTCCAGAGTTCTGTGGACTTGGATGAGCACTGAATATAGAACATCTCAAGCTGTACCAGCCTGATGGTATCTCTGTAACTGGACTGAGTCTCTCTGGCATCTGTTTGGGAGGCACAGCATAAGGCAAGTTCATCAGTTCAAACCTCATAAAGAGATGGTGCAGATGCACTTCAGAGCAGATATTGCAGACTTTATTCTCCATTTGAGAACTTTGCATCCTTTAGGTAATGCACATACATAAATACAGAACATTAGCATAACAGCTTAAGAGATGCAATCTGGGATATTTTAAGCTTCATAAGAGTTTGCAGTTTTATGACAGCATTAAAATACTCTTTGACTCAGCTGCAGGTTAACACACGGTGCCCCATTTTCATTTCTGTGATAGCTGGATGTTAGGTTCATGTGGCACGCGCAGCAGAAGGGAAGCAGCCAAGGACGAGGAACCCTTGGCAGCCACCATGCAGAGCTGCACACCTGGCCAGCCTCCCATCAGTGGAGGCACTTGGGAACTGCCACAGGTACCCAGCTCTCAGCCACCCACACAAGTCCCTACACCACCACCAACAAATTCACTTCCAGAACTAAATTGTCTCGAAACTCCTGTCATTCAATATTGTAATTGTATTTCTGTGGCTTAGATTGTGGTAACTGGGAATGAAACAAGCAGGAAGTGAAGGCTAATTGTGAAAGGTTAAACTCCCCTTTCACACCAAGATCGTTTTGTTATGAATAAGGGACCTAGAAAAGAAGGACAGCTATTGATGAGCCAGTGACAGAATAAAAACTTCATCAATTGCTGAGGTTATTTAGTCTGTCAGTACTGAAAGATCTGAAAGCTTCTAATTTAGTTCTTCACAAAAGAAGCTCCCTGCTGTTAACAACTTTACAATGAATTTTCAGCATTCAACTTCAAATCAGAATCAGTACTATAGCTTAATACTTCTCTCTTGGGTAAGTCAAACACAAAGCTCAAATTCTGGGCAGAAAGCACTACCAGCTATTTACAGCTTAGGCAATTCTTTGTATAGATAATAAATTGATCTACATATCTCAAGCCAGCAACCTGAAGTCTGATTACAGAAGTATCTTAAATATTAGTTTACATACTCAGTGGAGTTCTGCTCCAAACAGCATCTACATCAATCTAAATAAAGTATCCAGCTCCCAGATATTATTTTAGGTGCCTTTTGGTTCTGTTTTAGTAGGTGTAATGAGAACAGTGGTCACAACGATATTTAAACAGACTGAAGTACAGCTTGCTTTCTGCAGTGACACCAAATGCAATCAATCTGCTAACACCTGACACCTGGTAAGCTCAAAGTATCCATAAAAAGTATTACTATGTGTATGTGTTAGAAACATCCATATTCTTGGCTCCTTTTTCTCCTGTAAAGCAAGAGAGTGGAATTGCTCTCTTGAGACTCATAAACAGATTTTGATTTCATCTAGGAAAACTTTCATATTTCTCTTTGCAACAAAAAAAAGTTTTCCCACCTCAAGTTCTTTGCAGTTTCAATAAACCAGTATGATCCATGGCTTTGTGGATAGTGCAGCAAGTTCACATCACTAGACACAAAATACCCCAACCCTGCAGCAAATAAGATTTTCTGAGAGCTGTTTACAGCTTGTAAGACAAAAAAAATTAAGATACATTTATATTAAACAAGTGTAGCCTTCCTTTCTTTCTTATGGGTTCCATAAAGGATACTTTATTTCCCTCCATATATCCTATCCTTATATATAAAATAGCAGTTTCATAAGCCCTGACTCAAAGAGAATAACTTCCACTGGCCAAAGACATCAGGCCTGCCTATGGTCTGGGAGATTTGCCAAGGAAAAACAAGCTCCATGGTAAAGGTCATTAGGAATGAGAGAGATTCTTTACGCTGTGCTGAGTACAGAGACTAATCCACTTCTTTTGGTAGGAAGTGTGCAGGTAGGAGATGAGCAAACAGTAGCTCCAGACTCTTCCACTCCTGCTTTTCCCAGTATAATCAGGGAGCCATCCATTTTGACCTGCTTTCCTTTTGGTTTTGATGTCATGTGCTACAAACCCCAGCATTATGCTTACTAGGACAAATCTATTGTCCTGTGCTAGAAATCCTCTCTAATAGTGTGGGGGATGCTGGCAGTAAGGGCAGTAAGTCAGTTGGCTGCTGTTATCATCAATCAGGCATGAAGGCTCTGCTATTCTGCAGCCTGAATTCTTTATCTAACTGATTAGTCATACAGGCCAACTGTATCACAGTATTGCTTCCCAACTCCCATCACAGAACTCCTCCATTTGGAGTATTAAAAACCCAGCTGAGGAGGTCAGTGCTGCATGGCAGAGGAAAGGGAGGAAGCACGGCAGCAGAGGACAGAGGAAGAGATACAATCCCCTTATCCCTACAGATCTTCATGCCAAAAGGAAGTGAGTGAAAGCTTGAAAATCAATTCAAAAGTAAATAAAGCACAAGAGGCCAGCAAGGCAAGCACCAGACAGCTATTTTAAGCTTCAGAGAGAATTAAAAATACAAAGAAATTAAGCATAGCAAGGAAACAATCATACTGCAGAATTAGCATTTCTTTTCCAGTTTTTTAGAGAACTAAGAAAGGCATTTCAGAAGAAGAGTATCAGTAACATAATTAAGTTGCATTTGCTTTTGCTGTGCTCAGGGAGGTTTTCTATTTCAACAGCCCTCCTAAGAGAAAGAAACGGACCCCTTAAAAAACATTCCCTTCTTATTTTCTCTTTCACATTCTGTACTGTTCCCCATAGAGACCTTATGTCAAAGGTGGCCTCTTTTGACTTTGTAGGAAAGTAACTGCTCAGCTATTTCTCCCATCCAAGAAAAAGAAAAACACCTTGCTGAAGAATCCCCTTTCAGGACTGTAATCTATTTCACTTTTCTCAAACACCCCTACACATGCCCACACGCCTGCTTGCCAGGAAAGCATTAATTCAGGGATTTGACATGAAACTATCATATTTTAGCCCCAAATCACTCTTCTTTCTTCTTCTTTGACCTACACAAACCTACTTTACATGCTCATGCAGTTTCTCTTGCATTTTTCTTTTTCTGCTGGAAGTCACACTTGGTTACAAAAATCTTTGCACATAACTAATTCTAATTGTATCACAGCCAACAACTTAATCTAAAAGGATAAGCATTTACCATAATGATCTCCACACTGTACAGCAGACAGGCACTAAAATAAGATGCTTTACCCATAAATGTCTACCTTTGGATGAATGCCTTTCATCTCACAGTTTTGCCCAGCAAATTTTTTTTTTATTTAGAAAATTATCTTAAAAGCTGAGTTACCAATGCAGAGATGTCTTTATGTTTCCCCTTTTTTCCAGCACCCAGCACCACTCTCCTGTTTTAGAGCTTTCATATACTCTGGAAATCTGTGTCACTGGTCCATAAACAGCTGTACCCCAAGTGACTCTCACACAGCTTTTGTCTCCAGTGCAGCAGAGAGAGCCAGATATTATACACTACACCAAGTGTATCTTCTGCTGTTTAAAATATTCCATTCTCACCATACCTGCTGGTTTCAATATTCAGAAGTTAAAGCACTGCTGAGCAGGCACCCAGTGGGATTTCAGAGCAGAATGTAAAGAGGAATTACTTGGAAAAAAATAATCCTGCAATGATGGAGTCCTGCAGTTAGAAAATGCTCCAGTTGCAAAGCCCTCTCCCACCAAATGCAGGGATATGAGAGAAACAAGAAAAAACACAGATGTGCCTGCCCTGCCACGCTCATCAGATAAACTGACAAAATACACCTTCACAGAGTTGCCTGCAGTATGTGCCAGATAAATAAAAACTAATCTAAGTACAATCACAATGGAAGACAAATAAAACAAGCAGGTTGTGTATGTGGATATTCTCTAGCAGATTGCTCTGCTGTCCTCTATCAGACATTGATACATATAAAAACAATTGTGGAACAGAAGGAGGAATATTTTGTATTTTATATTCTTTATAACAGAAGCTGACTTTTTAAAATTTAGTATGCATCCACAGAGACTTAACCACAGCTAGATTCCTCTCTAGCGAGCTTCTTGGGAAAGGACTGACTTAATTTTCCTCATTTGTACTGTGCCAAGCACAGTATGGTCTTAGTCCCAATTGGGGCCTGCAGGCACTGTCACAACAGAGTCACCAAACAAGCAGGGTGATGTGCTTAATGCAAAATTCCTCGGTTTTAGTAGGCAGTTTGAAAGATGTGAGGATAAAGCACCACACCAGTGGTAAACATGCCTTGATTGTACTTCTAAAATAAAGCTGCTTACTCCTGGTTTTTATTGCTTACTCCTCGATTCTCTCTCTTGCTTCTGTTACTACCTCTACCTGGGGAGATAGTTTACATTTATTATTTGTTCCAAGACATGCTTAGCTTTCTCCAAAAACAGCATTAAAGGAGAACTATGTATAGCAGTGGGACAAAGGGTTAAAATGATGTGGTGGTTTTTTGTTTTTTTTTTTTTTTCACCACTGCTGAATAAATAGGCTGAAACATTTATTTTTCAGCCACTAATAACAGGATAAGTGTCAGACATAACTCAAAAAAGTTCTACTAGAGCTCTCTGCAGCTTAAATGTTAAATTTATTCATATTTGATTCCACCCTCAGAAAGCCAGTTCTCTTCTTTCATTGTTTATATTAGATATAGTGAGTCATGGAAATAAAGTGACATGAAACCACATTTACGCTAAAGAAATCATCCCACATCTTTTCAGATTCTTTTTTCTGCTATTTCCGTACCATGCCTCCTATTGAGTCTGCGAGATTGATTACCCAAGCAAGGGCTAAGCATTTATTCTTGACTCCAGTTATTTAGCTGCTCACATTCTCATCTTAGCAGGCCAATTTGGAGGAAACAGATGCATTATCCATCGGTTCCAGAATGTGAATGAGCATATACAGGACTGTCTATCTGACCTGTGCCTTACAAACAACAGAGTGACAGTAATGCTAAGCAAAGATAATGATCTGAAAGTATCATTACTGCCTTTGCTCTGTGTGCGTGAGCTGTGGTACCCTACAAGAGATGGCTCTCCCTGCACAGAACAGGGCAAGGGCAATCAAATGCCTGACTTAAGCACCTCTGATACTAGGAATGCAGGGCAGCACATCTTCCTAAAACTGAACTCCTGCATTTAAGGTTTTAGGTTGGCCACAGACTATCAGAAAGAATGTATCCTATAAGAGTGTACACAGTCTATAGCCCTCAGCCTGGTCAATGTGCAATGGGAAGAACCCCAACTTACCCCACAGGAACGATCCTTTCATTTCAAGACTAAACATATTTAAGTCAGCATCATATGTCAGCCAAAGAGAAAGTGAGGGCTCAGTAGGTGAAGATGGGTTTTTTCTCACTTTTTAGCTCCAGCTAAAAGGGTTACAGTTTATGGTTTATAACTGAGCGGAACCTGACAAAGATTCAAACCACTCACATATGCCCAGTCTTACAAGGATGTCATAAAAGGTTTAAAGACATTGCTTTGAAGAAGGGTTGGACCTGATGACCTCCAGACTCCCTTCCAACATATATTATTCAGAGATTTTAAGACAAAACACACTCTGGTCTCTAAAGCCTTCAAAAAGGACCCACACCTTGAGGCTTTATACCTCTGAATTTTCAGGAGGTCAAATGCTGTCAGAAATTGGGCATTAGCAATTCCTTTGAAGTCAATGGAAATTACAGCCCCTCATCCCTTCAGTAGGTTTTGGTTTGGAGATTTTAGTGTGACTACTATCATGAAGACAGGGTTTGGCATAAAAACTCTGGTGTGACTTCTCTGACTCCCTCCCTCCCATCCCAGCACACATTCACACAGTCTCCATCCCACATCAGACATGCTTCTTCACCCTACTGACCTGCTCGCAAACACTTCCTTTTACAACTACCCATGGAATCAGGGCACAGGAACAGGAGAGGCATTCCTAAAGGCTGACTTTAATGTTCTAAACCACCTACAAAGCCAAGTTACTAATCATGGGATATCTTCATGGAAAGGAGCTGGTACACTCTAATTACAGCTTTATCAGGAGGCTCGAAACATTTTTACTCAGAACTAGCACAAATATTGATCTCTTTAAATGCAGCAGACAGAAACAGCTCCCTCTGCTTTCCAACATACAGCATGTGCTGTTGTGAAGCTTTACTTTAAAGCCAGATATGTAAAGGCAAAATGAGACTAACAAGCAGTTTCAGCATTCTTAATTCCATATCCAGGCTGCATAAAGTCCAAGCTTATCATTCCAAATTAACTTCCCTTTCTGCAAGAGTGACAGTGAACACAACACATCACACTGGAAGAGTCCTTCCTGTACTTTTAACTGGCAGGCCAAGATATGATTAAATGAAATCTGTTTACAAGTCTCAAAGTATTTTCAAAGTTCCGCTGCAATTACAGTGCTCAAATAACAAATTCTAGTTTCATCTCCACTGCCACCCTTTCATCACATTTCTGCATGGAAATTCCACCCAGAGTGAATCCTGCTCCATGCTGGCCACAGCACAATCTCCTCAAGGCTACTGCTGCCTGTGGCAACAAGGGATGGAGATCAAGATCAATAGAGATGCGGGAGAAGACTACTCAAAATAATTCCAGCATTAAGAGGCAACAAAGGATCTTCTCTCTTTTGTCTGGACTCACTAGGACCTACATCACTGAGACAAAGGATATGTTGCCAACTTCTCAGACAAACTGCATCAAAGATGTTGCTGCTGTGGAAACTCCACAGGCTCTCACTTAGGGATTGCTGATTTGCTCAGAAGAGCAATTTATGTGGAAGCGTAAACAGGCTTGTGTTTCAGGAGAAGCTGGGAATTCTTAAAAGGTTCTGTCTCATTTCTTTGAAAACTTTTGTTCTTTACTTGTTACAGAACACCTAAAAGAACAACTTCTTTCATTACTTATAACAGTTCTGTTGTAACACAAGAAATAAAATTTGAAAATAAAGCAAAAAGTTCCATTTTGCTGCTGCTTCTGTCAGTATTCCAGGCTAAACAGAAAAAATATGTAGCTTCTTGCAGCTAAATTCTTCTTAATCACAGAGGAACAACAGACTTTGTATCAGATAATGCAAACTTTTATCAGCAGCACTGGCACCAATTGCCTTCACAGCTTCATTTTTATTTCTATTCCTATTTATTTCTGTTCTATTAAGTTCTCTTATTTATAAAATGAGAGCACCACCCTCAGAGCACCACCCTAGCTCAACTGTGCAAAAGTACCCTCTGATTTCTATTGAGGCTAATTATTTTTCAAAATATGGCACTTACTATTGTCCTGAAAGAATGAACAGTAAGTAAGCCATGAACAGTAATAAAGCTCTGTGCATGCACCAGACCCCAAATGTAATTTGCTCCTGAGTGAGCTACAAAATCAAGGTCTTCTGACCATCCTGTGAAATGGTAATGTGCACAGAATCCCAGGATCTGCTGACTCGGAAGGGACCCAACAAGATCAGCAGGTCTGCTTTACTGATTTAATAATAATGCAACCAATGGACAAAAAATGTTTCTGTTTGTGTTGTTTCCAGGAAAAGCAACACAGGAAGTAATTGCCAATGATCTCATTAGTCATGTTTAGCTACAGTCCTCCAGATATGGCTCTAAACAATTGTCAGGGAGAGTAAATAACCATTTTCTCTGATCATTATGTATCAGTGAGGGAAAATCCTATATATCTAAAGCAAGTTCTAGAAATGGTTTTCAAAGCCCTTTTTTTGAATCAATAAAGATAATGCCAAAAAAACCCTCAAACCTAAAACCAGTATAACAACACAATATGAATCTGGGAAAAATGTCAAGTGCTTTCTTTGTATTTTCAGTGCATAATTAACGCTGTGCAGAACTTCCTCTGCAGCTGGGATACACTGTGACATCTCTGAAGAGATAATAATGGGAACTGAGGTTTTATTAAGTCTGTTTAAGAAGTATTGTAATGAAACAAGAAAATTTAAAGGTTAAAGGTTGAACTTTATTCTTAACTCTGAAAAAGAAGGTGCTTGCTCTTGCTGTTGATTTCACCTTCTAGTGCAGGAAAGGTGAAGGCTGAACGTGTATTGCTCTTGTTTTGATCTGGCTGTAGGTCTTGATGCCACAGATGTACCTACCCACAGGTACAACACTGGGTTACTGAGCTCCTCTATCAATCCATTCTCCCTCCATGGGATGGATGGGAACTGTTCTAACAGCCCCTCACTGCCCAATGTCCTCTGAATGCTTCACTATTTCACACCTTTCCACCAGCCCTGGAGTGACTTCAGGCTTTCAGGCAATTCTTCAATCCTCCCAAACACAATCACTTCCATTTCCACTCGCCTATTTCCAGCCCTACACAATTTTAGACAGAATTTTCTTGTCTAATTTGGTCTTTTCCAGTTTTATAATTTTCTATTAAAACTGGATTTTCTTTTGGACATTCATAAAGTTGTGATACTGTAGGACAAGTGGAACAGCAGTACATCAAATGGAAGTAAAATTCCTTTTTAAATTACCCCAGAGGAAACTGAGTAAGCCCAACAGAGATCCCGTGAGATGTGAATGATCAGTAGACTCAGTCAAGAAGATCAGTTCTTCTGGAATCTATGGGAGAGATCAATTCATCAGGAAAATGTGTGGCATTTCTAAGCCAAGGCATTCCTGTGAGAGCCCTTTCAAACTTCTAAGACTGCAGAATCATGAAACTCATGAGGAATGAAAGTAAGGACATCTACAGAGTGTGCACATGACAACAGGAGGAAGCAGCCAGTTAGCATATTGGTGCAGTGATCTAAATTGCAGTTAAGTCTGCAGAGGCTATAAAGGATGCTCCATCACGTCCCTGATGACTTATGGAGATAGGAAGAAGGCAGCTTGGTAAAACTCCTGAGAGGAAGGAGCTGGGATGTACTGAGATGATACAAAAACACAAGAGAAATGGCACCCACACTTTGCTTCAAAAGCCTGCTTCTCAGCAGAAGAGACTGTCTTTGCCCTTCTTTTCTCTCTCCTCAGCACTTCTGAATGTTCTATAGCTTTGTAATCCCTTGGGAGCCCTGTGTTACACAGCTCCCTCTACCATCCCTAAGGCAGATGGTATTCCCTTCACACACTCATCAAAACCATGTCAGCAGGGAAAGGCTTCTGAGGGACAGGCAGCGCTTTCCAGCTTTTCTTGGAGCAAGCAACTGTGCAGCAAGAATATACTCTTTTCATTAAGAGAAAAACTCTGGTACTGATCTGACCAGGTTTTGATTTGCTCCTCTGTGTATCATTATTGCTGGACATAGGCAACTATTTCAAACGGGCATAAAAACAATTATGTGCTTGGTATGCAAGTCCCAGAAACATCTGTTGCTATCATTTTTTTTTTTTTCACACGTCAGCTTTTACTGTAACAAGGCCCTGAGTTAAAGGGAGGGGAAAAAAAGAGAAAAAAAAAATCAATAAGAGTCACTGAAAGTGTACTACAGCCACATGAAGCACCAGATTTCACTGGCAGCAGTCACATCAATCAAACAACAAACCAACATCTATTAAATCCAATCTGTAGTCGACACAATGGTCACTGTTCGGCTTACACTTAATTCTATGAAATCACTCATTTTCATGTGTGAGCTTCAGAATAAGTATTTAACCCAAAACATAGTGAAGGTGTCTATGCACACATGTAGAACTCTGCAATTAGCAGCAGTGAATCACCAGGTACTTGAAAAAAGAGAACTATGGCCAAAAGTGGAAAATAAATACCACAGATTTGTAGGGATTATTTTATTCTTGTTAAACCCACACCATTTTTCAGTAGACCTGCTTCAACTTCTCCCAAGTTCTAGATCTTCGACCCAAAATATCACTGTGAAACCCCTACAAATCTTCAGGGATGATCCCTCCAAAGGATGAAACATTTACTGCCCATTCACTAATGCAACCAACCTATTCACACAAACACTAATACATGCAATTGCCAGATGCAAAAAACATCTCTCATCTATCACATTCTAACACTGAGGCACCAGGACAATATGAAGAATTACAATTGCATTTCTAGGGTACAATCAGTGACAATGAAAGCATTGGCACAATACTCCAATATATTATCCCTGCAAGTATGATCCTGCAGTTGTGAGAGGCAAGGTAGACAACTGATGTATGTGTAGGAGTGAAGGAGTCAACTACAGGTTGATGAGCGTGATAAAAAAGCAGAGATTTGTGTTTCCATTTTTAGTAAGACATTGGCAGGAAATTCTCACCAAAAGCTTTGAACTTTACCTCCTTCAAACTTTTTCCTCTCTTAAAACCCAGGCTTATATTAGCCACTGAGATACTAATACAGAGCAGTTCTAAACACAGAGATAGGGTAAGGATCCCTTGCTTTCTCTCTGCTCTCACATCAGTGTTTTCTGGAGGGCAGCCTCTGCCCATCCTTAAGCCACCTGGAAGCCACACAACCATAACTATGCAAGGCTCTGTGCCACACTAAACTTGCCTGCTAACATTCCAGCCAGGAAGCAGTGCCACCCACAGCTGCCTTTGCCACAAACCAATGCAAGCTGTTGGAAGAAGGCAGTGCAGCAAGCGCAGTGCTTCTAATGTTACAGATTATCACCATGCACAAAACAAGCTACAAATAAAAGCCATGTTAATTCTGACTCCCATGCTTGTTCCAGTAGAACATCAGTATCTGACTAATTTCAAGCTCTACTGGAAATGCAGGAAAATCACAAGCCATTCTGACAAGCAGAACAAAGCAGAGGCTTGGCCCTCTCAGAGTAGTTCTGAATATGGATGTTCCAAGGGACTCTGCATGGATGTAAGGGGATAAAACATGGAGAACCCTTCTCAAAAATTACATCCAAAATGGCATGGAGGAAAAGTTTGAAAGTTAAAACATAATGAGACACAAGATAATTTCAGTTCATGTTCTTAAACTTAGAAGATTATGTTCATTCCAGAGGATCTAAATATGAACAGTTTGTGATCTACAAAAAGCAAGAATGTAGATACTGTCTTGCTGAGTGATTGCAGCAAAGTTAATACTTCAGGCAGCATTCCCTGATCCGGAGATGAAGTAAAGATACAGGTTTCCACTACTGATACCGGTATGGGTCTATGCAAAACTGTCACTGATAAGATCAGGAAGACAAGTGAGTAAGAGATTTTTCCACTCCTGCAGAAGACTCAGGGTTACTGGCAGAGAAGCTCTGTGAGGATTATTTGCAGAATTCATGTCTGTCTCTCGTTTCAACACTGTAACTTTAAAATCAACCTGGGACTTTTTACACACTTCTGCATAAAATAGAGGAAGAAAATGACACTGGAAAGGTAAGCATGCATTTTTTAATTGAGAATTGGCTGTTGCTGTTAGTACAGTAACAGAGGTGCATCATACACCTCTATCCATTTATCTACTTACTAACTACATAGTATTCAAACCACTTAAAGAGCAGGTAAGCACAACTTTTTTTGGTATTCAAATGAGTATATAACTGTAATTCTTATGTCTCTATATGAGTAAGAGCCACAAATTTACCGTGTACTAGAAAAGGAACTCCTCGTTCTGTTAAATAGCTTCTTCTAAATGCAAGTGAGGGATAAGGTAATAATCAGCAATTCATATGAAATGCAAGCTATTTTACAGCCAGTGAACCTACAGCAGACTTTGAAATAGAAGATATATCAAGCCTAGTGTCACAAACAAATCCCAGCACAGATAATTATACAGCAACAATGTCATACACACTAAGCTAGTCAACCCCCAATGACTGCCAGTGGCCACTGAACTTTAATCTTCAGCATCAAAGCACCAGCACTGGTTCAGCTGAGTTAAGTGAGTAATTCTTTTAGCTGAAACTAGCAGCAGTCTCTTCTTTGATAGTCTGATCAGCCAACTGAGAAATCACACAACAGGCTTCACCAGCATGTTACACCTGCACTAGTTCCAGCTGGAAGGAGCATCCTTGTTTGGTGCCCTAAGCTCCAGAGCAGCCCTGCTGTTAAACAGCTTCTGTGTTTCTCCCAAAGCTGCTTGCACTTCAGCTGTAAATCAACGACTGCTCTGCATACTTGATATATTATAGGGACTTTTTTTTTTTTAAGATAAAAGTAAAAAATATCTGGAATTGATTCAGTACCTCCTGTCAATTCCTGACAATAAAATATTGATTTGCCCAATTAATTCTGACTATGAAATTACTAGGTTCCTGCAATGTTAGTAATGTAATGTACCAGCAGCACTCTGGTAAATTCTACACCACCTATTGGTTAGAAAGCAGAAGTAAGGTTTTAAGCATATCTGCATTTTATATGGTGATTAAACTTTAATTACAATTATTTTTTACAGTAGTCATTAAAGGCTGGATTTTTATAAACCAATAATTCTCACGTCATAGGTCTCAGTAAATTATAGAATAAGCACCTTAAGTGATTATGCATGCATGCAAATGTCCATACTATTTTTAAAGATATTGGTGTAATTCATTAGACTAGTATAATTTGAATTCATTTAAAATTTATTGGTTAAAGTACTTTATATTTTGAGACAGTAATTTGTCTGTGTAACTGACTATTTTAGTTTAATATATGCACACATTTAGACACAATACAGACATGACATATTTCTCATGTTCATAAACAGTCCAGTGAGACAATCTTACACAACAGTATATTTTACTAAACGATCAGACAATCAGGTATTTATGTAAAACCAAAATAAGGATATAAATCTTTAAAACTTTTGCAGGATTATTCATCTTAAACCAAATACTGCATTCAGAAATCAAGAGGGATGACTACCAGAAAATATATTTTCACAATCACTATTTATCAAAAATCTCTTAGGTCACTGGGATTTACATTCATATGTTCATTTCCCAGATTACATGAATAATTCTATCTTAGGAACTGCAGGAAAGCAACAACAAAAAATTGCAAATAAAAATGGAGGTAATCCAAAGCCTTATAGGGATGATCACTGCTCACCTTAAGAGCTGTCTGCCAGTAGTAATGTCCCAAGAAGTGCATGCAATGTCCTAAGAGGTTAAATGTGTGTACCTGGCTGTAGAATTGGTGGGAGTTCCCTAAAATTGTGGTTACTATTTGAGCAGAAATAGAAGGCATCAAACAAAGAAGTCATAAATCCAGCTCAGCACTTTGCAGCAAAGGTCCTACACCACCAGATGCACACCTCACCCATCCACGGTCAACTGGGAACACCTTGGCCTTGGGTAAATAAAG
This sequence comes from Pycnonotus jocosus, assembly GCA_013400435.1. Taxonomy (NCBI): domain Eukaryota; kingdom Metazoa; phylum Chordata; class Aves; order Passeriformes; family Pycnonotidae; genus Pycnonotus; species Pycnonotus jocosus. Next base: position 595,375 of record VWYP01029577.1, read on the forward strand.
ATTGTCTAAGAGGGAAGTCTGAAGCAAGGGATTTTCCTGAAATGGAGATTTTTCTTCACAACAGTGAGTGGACTGAGTGTGCTAAAAATGTAACACAAATTTAATTATTATGAACCTGTCTTAAAGTCCATCTTTGAAGAAGTCTCTACTATCAACCTCCAGTATATAATACAATTTCTTCCTGTTTTCAGAATACCTAGTGTTATCCAACAGGATCACAACAGCTGCATATACAGCATTCTCTAAAAATTATGAGCTCCAGAATAAATTATTCAGTAACAGAATTAGCTATTGCAGCCTAAATAGGACACTAATCTTAATTGAATGAAATCTGTGTAAAGAATAAATTTACACTGTCCCAAGGCACTCAGCTTCAGCAAGTGGCCACTAAATCCACCGCTGCTACCAGAGAATTTGTCAGACATTCACAATGCAGGATTCATAAAGCATCTAAAAATACAAATACAAAGGTCTGGATTTCACTAAAATGCCCACTACAAGGTGCCTCCAGTTCTGTATGGTACTCAAGGTCCCAATGAGCACTTGAGTACTCATCAGCATCAGCAGCTTAAAAAATTTCACCGTACTTTACAATCCCTAAACATCCAGCTCATACTTTATATCCCGGATTTCCAGTGATGGTGCTGCTTTACAGGGTATTTTCCCTTCCCATCTGACTGCTGCCTGACGAGAAGCCATTAACAGCCACTGTACACCACTATGGCCTCCTTGCAATAGGTTTCCACTAAAGCTTTTGCTTCAGCAGATGAACTTCACCAACTGCCACACTCCAGGGTGGCTGAAAAACTACACATAAAGCCTCAAAAACCCCATTGTAAGGATCATGCAGGACTTGGACCTCTGGTGGACTTTGGCTGAAAAAAAAGAAAACACCCAATCCCACACCCACCCATGACAAAACCAATATTACATTTTTAGTAATGTTGCCTGGTATAGCTACAGCCAATGTTAACAACTGGACCACAGCTGCATGGAACAAAGAATCACCAAGTGCTGCAGGCAGGGTCAAGAACGGGCAGCAGCCTTTACAAATTAGAGGACACGCTAATTTTGCTCTCAACAGCTCTTTACACATGTTGAAAACCTGTACCTAATAGCTGCAATGTATTGTTAGCAGTAGTTCTTTTGCTTGTGCATTTGTTTCAGATGTAGCAGACCAGAAAGAAAAGCTCATTTGAAGAGCAGAGTTTCAGCACGTGGTTCTCACAGCCATCCTGTTCAGCAGCAGCTCACCCTGCAGGACTGTGTACAGAGACCAGAACCCACACCCAACCACGAGAGGAACAAGAGAAACGCAGGAGCTTTCTGAGGCAAATGCTGGTTTGGAAAACCTGCACATTCATTTTTCATTACATCATCGCTAAATATGTACATAAATAGTATATACATGGTTCTGTATATCTGCTGGAATTAAATAAAAAAATTAATAAAAACCTCCAAGTGCAATCAACAGCAGAATATCACCGGCCTTATACCAAACTTATTTAACAATTACATACAGAAATTGATGAAAAAAACCTCAGCAGAGTCACAGCTCAGTAGCTATAGCAACCTGCTTCGCTTCTCAGAAGAACCAAATAAGATAACCTGCCCTAAAATAGATGCAAAAGAGCTGTCACTGCACATGTGTGGTTTCAGAGACAGAACACAACCATAAAAATTAATTTTTTTCAAATCACAATACTCCCTTTTACAGAAATCAAAAAGCTACCCTACAGGCAGTGGGTGAGAATTGAGTTTAATTCCTTTACTCTCAGAGTTTTAAAAGCTAAATCATTTATCTCAAAGCTTAATTGTGCCTTTTAAGAAATTAGACTTCACTGGAAATCATTATCTGTCTCCCCCCTTCTTGTTACAATTCAAAGGCAGCATCTGTTAAAGAGCAAAAATGAACCATTTTCCCCTCATTACACAAAGAGCAAAAAGTCATCCCAAGTTCACATCACTTTAGAAGGTAATTTCTGTTCATCAGAACAATTTGGTATGTGTTCATTCCTTCGCATCCAGTTTTGCAGGCTAATTTCCTCAAATATTTAGACTTAATTTGGTTTGTAACCATTAACTACGATTACAGAAACCACATTTCTCTACGGCAGCATTCCATGCCAGTATTGTTAAAAATATTCTCTGGGTTGTACGTTCTATTGTGCGATCATATATTCCTCATAAAGCATTACAGCAAGAAAAACAAAACCCAGCAGTTGGCAGAGCCCCACCGGGCTGCTCCACGCTGTGGAGTGCAGCAGAAGCTGGGGCTCAGGGAGTCCTGCAGGGGCAGGGCAGGGAGCTCTTTATGAGCCACAGCAAAGCCCTCCTTCCCAAGGATCCCTTTCCCTCTGCCCCTCAGCTGGCTGTACCCCTCACAGAACCCCACTCTGGACACCGCTGCTCCAGCGGCTTTCTGGGAACAAGGCTGCTCCAGTTTGGGTTAAATCTCCCTGTGCTACAATTAAGACTGCAGAAAGAGAAGGCACAGCCATTAATTTTGCACTGCAAGGGACCAAGTTGAGGCAATTAACAATAAAGTATTAATACTCCAAGCCAGTGTTTAATTTGTGGTCTCATTCACAGCAGAAGAAGGAGTTATAAACAAGTCAACTGGAAGCAAAAATGTCAGTGGAATGCGAGCTTAACAAAAAAACCTCACAGAACAGCAAAACCAAGAGAGTTTAGAAGAACTACAATAAACAGAAGCATTCTATTTTTTAAACAAAAACTTTTAAAATGTAAACAGTGGCTTCTTGTGATGGACTCTTTTCTTATTCTGCTTGTGCTCATAGACAAGCAGAACAGATTCTTCAGACAAAGCTTTGTCCTGATTTAAAAGTTTGATAACCTGTCTACATCTGTCTTTGTAGAAGTTTACAGGCACTTCAGCACTAAGAAGAAAAAGAATTAGTAGAAGTGAGCACAGGTTACACAGAATGCTCTACCTATTCTAGAAAGCACCTGGATTAATTTTTTGTTTTCAGAGGAAGACATCTTTCCCATCTCCTAACAAGCATGTTTACCAGCATGTCACCCAGAAGTCCAAATCTGAGATTTCTGTGCCTCTAACAGAAATAATATAGCTCACTCTATGAATTCAATTTGCTACTCTGAATTTCAAGATTATCAGTATTTAGGTTAAAAAAGTAATTTAAAAAAACCTCTTAATTTCTCTTTCTTATGAATTTTGACTTGCTCAATCCTTGACATTCAATGTACAATCCTACAATTAAGAAATACAAAATAATGTAGTGCAGATTGCTTCATCCCTTTGGAAACAAAGTTCAAAGAACAGTCAAGCAAAAACTGGAAGTAAACAGCATTATAATAAGCCATTTCACTGCACTGGTAAGAGTTTGGGCTTAGTTACCCAGCAGTTTGGATTCCAGCATGGAGCTTTTACTAAAGAAGCAACCATCACCACTCTTCAGTGTGAGGCTTCAGAGTATTGAAGGATAATCCCCAACAGGTAGAAAAGGAGTAATGCTTCAGTTACTGTTACATTATAACCCACATACAGAGTTTGCAATTTATGTGCACAAGCTCCCACCCCATCTTGGATTTTATGAAATGCTTTCATTTGGTCTACCCAATTTAAAGAATCACACAAGTGTTTGTTGTTCATTTGGACAGCTCATTTTATCATGCCAGACCAACACTACAAGAGGGATGTGAATCCACTTATCAGCATGAAGACAACAACGTTTAATTACTTGCAACTGATGCTCTCTATGCCTGAATTTCCATATCCCATCAATTCCAGTTGGGTCAGCTGGCCGTTAAAAACAGAAGTTTGATCGAGCAGATTGGCAGCATTGTCACAATGGCTAATGCTAACCTTAAATTAAATAAGGGCCCTTCCAAAGTCACTGTGGATTTTTAATTAAAATATTAATTTATCTGGACTCAAGGTACTCACAAAATCCCCACTTTGGCATTACAGTTGTGAAACTTAACAGAAACCTTCTGGGAGCCTGGTCTTAGCAGACAAGCAGTTCCAACCCTTGCAAAATTCCAGTGGAAGCAAACAGACTGGGGTTTAATGCTGAATAACTCTCTGACAGCAAGGGTCCAGAAACCCCACGGTTTATAATGGACCATTATCTTCTGAGGATGCATAATTGCTATAATCTGCTAGCATCAGCCAGTGTCTTTTTTGATAGAAATCTGGTGCTATCAAAAGAGGCCTTTTCCTGCCTGCCTGTGTTGTGCCTGCAACAGAGGAATATCTTGAAACTCTGAGGGAGTTGTGCAGCCCCTGATTTACCCCCTAGGAGTGGGGGCTGTGCGCTCTGTGCGCTCATCCAGCAGCTCTGGAGCTCCATCAGCACTGTTGGTGTGCTGTGCACACATTGCTCACACGTGGAAATCCAGAAGGCTCCAACAGAGCACTGGGCAGCAGCTAAGAAAGGGAAACACGTTTGTAAGAGCAGTGGATGTATCTGGGATTTCCAGCTGTCAGGAATTCCACAAACACAGAAGCAAAAACTCTCTTTAATAATAACTTACCATAAGTTTAATTAGATATTTGTTGAAAGTGAGTAATGCTGATCACTGCAGCATTTGAGCATTTTCATGCAACAGTCAGCAAAAACTGTCCTATTTTCATAATGCAAAAAGAAAAAAGAGTCCATTTTATTACCAAGGTTAATATACACTTTCTGCTGTATGTAACAGTAAGACTGAGATCAAAAGATAAAGAGGTGGTATATGACTAAAAAGAGGGATTTTTTTTAAATTTTTTTTTTCAGGAGCTGGAGGTGGTACATGTTATCCAAGACTTACATAAGAAGTTCCATGTGACTCTGTGGCTGTTGCAGAAAAATCCTACAACCAAATCTGGTTTGAGATAACTTCAAACATTAGCTCTGTATTTGGAACTTTTCAACTACACGTCAAATAAAACAGACTTAATTTCATCAGCACTGAGTGAACACAGGAAGCAACTTCATTTCCCACTCAAATTCTAAACTGTAGCTTTGGCAGTTCTTGAAGTCCTCTCTAAGAGAAGCATTACGATTCAGTGACCTGCACCCTGGGAAAACTGTGGGAGGGTTTCTACTTAAACACACGAGTCATTTCAAAGCATTTATAATTTTACTTTCCACTTCAATTTCCCCAGGGGTATGAGAAAAGGGGATTTTAAGACAAAACTATGCATCTATAATGCTAAATGCTTTCAGCATCCTAAACTGTAGTGATGTTTCAGCTGTAATAAAGATGCACAACTATGTATTTTAAAAGTCTTTAAAGACCTTTGTGCAATCTTCAAAGATCCTTGTGTCCAGAATTTGTATGGACTTCCCTAAGTTATGATTTTGCTCTTCAGTCTTCTGTAAGCAGTTTTACAGGGAAAAAAATTATTATTATTATTATTATTACTATTCAAGTCTCAGGAGCATTGGTGGAAAAACGATTAATCTTGATCAAGTACTTTTTTTTTTCATCCCTCACTTAACACCTCTCAATCAATGTCAACAGTATTGCAATTGATCTAATTTCATGTCAGTCACTCCAACTATTATTCAAAGATTTTTTCATATATACTTCTTCAAGTGGAAATGTGGGAAAGCCAGTTTTAAGGATTTTTTTAATGTCAAAAACCAGATGATATCAAGCATTCACACTCATGATCAATTTTGGAACCCTAACACACAGATGAGAAAAAAAGCACGAAACGTTTCTTCCTGATCCCCCTTCTCTTAAGTGTTGCAACAGTTGTATTTATGAAAGCATTGGGAATCTTTAATGTTCACAAATGGCCACAGACTCGCACCTCAAAACTACTTTTGGAAAGCTTTACAGCTAATGAGTTTATGACAAAAATCTCAATTACATGAGTAAAAATGTAGCATCTTTTGCAGATCCAGATATTAATGACAGGCATACAAGAAGAGGCAGTCATATCTAGACACATTTGATGTGATGAATTTTTACAAGTTGGGGAAATTTTAAGACCATTTTCCCTAAATATAGAGCACAATCAAACAAGTACAAGGAAAGTTAAAATTTTAACATATTTTTCACATGGAGTACTTCATCTGATTGAAATCTTTGCAATTTAACAAGGAGGCTATTTTCTGCAAAATTTAATCTATTTATCTGTTAAATATGATAAGATTTATAGAAAGCTCTTGTTCGAAACTTGAGAGATAACCAGGCCCTGTAATTTTACAATAATGTATTTTAACATATCCTACAGCTAAAGACAGATTATCTTATGCTTCATGTTAAAAATAGATTTTTTTGATATTAATCTTTCAGCTATGCTACAGCACCGATTGTGCTGCTGACCTTGCCATTATTACAATAACATGTCAGTGACTTTCTCCCTGCTGAGAGTCCAACTGTGTACACTGGTTTGTTCAAAATATATTGCTGAGAGAAAAAAACCCACACTTTCCCCTCTGCAAGTTAATAGATAAATGTAAGCCAAAGCAGTCACTTAATTGTCTGAACAGCATTTCTTTTAGGGACACATTGTGTAGAATTAAATTTTCAGGCAATTAACATCGGGCATTGGTTGTACCTTCAGCAATTCCTACAGTTTTTATCCTTACAACAGGCAAGGTCTTGGCACAGTCTTCTCTCCCTGCTCAGTACAGCCTCTCTCTTAGACAAGCAGATTCATCTCCATAATAAATCAGTTTACATTGTTAAGCGTATTTGTTTCATTATAATCAGACTATAATTTTTCTCACCAAAACGAACAGTTCAAAATATTCAAATTTAGATCAAAAGACCAACTGCAAATTGTCCAATCACTTGAGGAATATTATCCATCTTCACAGAACTTTTCACTTCAAGCACTATTGAAAACATTTTAAAATTGTTTGACAAATCATTTACCCTGTTTTTAGAGACAAGGAGAAGTTTTCAAGATTCTATCCAGAAACCACTACTCTTGGGTAAGTACTCATTAACAACTGAAAGTCTGAGGAATTAGTTGGTCAAGAAAATTATTCCATAGTGCAGTAGAATTAAACAAGGCTGGGTTTAATGTGCAATTTACTGCAGATTTGAAAAGCCTACACGTGCTAATCAAGTTCTCTCCTTAACAGTATCAAATACAGAAAGGATGTTTACACCACACATATTGTGCTTTCTCATTTGAGTTCCTCACAGGAAGGAATTCATACTTTTTAAAGACTCTACAGTTTCTTAAGAGAAGGATGGGTTTTTATTTCTGGTTAATTTATTGAATATGTACTATTAGTATGGGAAAGTAAATCTTCTTTGTAAGGACTGGCCCAATAAATCTTAACAGCTGAATTTGCAAATCGGTTTCTTGATGTCAACAGCTTTGTCATGTCAATAAATACAGCACTAAACCAGGAGCAATGACTATTAGCCATCTTTGCTGTCACTTACTTGAGTATAGCTACATAACTTGCTTAACCATCAGGCAAGATTTACACCCAGCAATCAAGAACAAAAAGGACCTAATGTATCACAGCTGTCATCAGGTAAATGAGGAGAATCCAGCATGTCTTGAAAAAAAAAAAATCCCAACAAAACCAAACCAGACCAAAACAAACCAGCGAAGCATTCTCTTTTGAATCATACAAATTACAATCTGTAATCTTAAAAATTTTCAGTAAAGTGTCCAGCAAATGTTGTAGAAGTAACTTTGAATTCTGAATTTGTGAGGTGATTTGATGAAAGCTCACTATTTTTCTCCAAATTAATATAGTTAAACACAGCTGCTGGCTCTCAGCTGTGCTCAAATGGATGAGTTCCAACAGAGCACTGTCATCCCATCACTGAAATCAGGCATCCCACCTCTGGCAATACAGACCACTGTGATGTTCATGACAGGATGTGAACTGTTTCCTCAACATTATGTCAACAGGCTGTAGCAGGGAAGTGTCAAAGTCTCACACTGAAACTTAGCATCTGTTAGAACAAACTTCTGTATTTTAGTCTCTTGTGGCAAATTAAGAGTTAATACTTCTCCTGCAAGAAAGCCCCCAAACTGAAAAATAATCCATTTTAAATAGCCTTAATCTGTCAGCAGTAGACAAAGTCAAAATTCATTTTCATCTAAAAATGTCTCTCAGATTCTTTAAGTACCATACTATGCACATAAGCTATGGTACCTGTCACATCAAGAGCTGGTATTAATATTCATGCAATTCCTTCCTTTTATGTTCCAGTGGTGTTGCCTTGAAGGCAGATGGATTAAAACACATTGGTATCTTGAATAAAGCCTTCTCCACAGGCAGAGGGTAGTACCACTACTTAGTACGTGGTGCTAAAGCAACATGCTATGTCCTACAGAGAAGATAAAGACGTTGAGCCAGTGCCGTGGATCTCATGATTTATGTGTACAAAGAAAAGCTCAGCACAATGCTCACTACTGTGATGAGCTCTTTTGAATTTGATTAAATCCTCTGGAAGAGTTAGCAGCATGCTCACTCCAAGTGCAGAGCATTACTGTAGACACCTGGTATCATGAAATACTGAAATAGAAATATGAGAAGAATAGGGGCAAACATAGTGTGCTAGGAAAGATCTGTCTTCCCAAGACATGTATAAATGCTATAAATATATGCTTATTTCCAAAGTTGTATAATCATATTTCTAATTCTTCAATAAATGCAGGCTTAGCAGGAGGGGTGCAAATCAAGTTTAAAAAAAGACACTCAATAAGAATACTTAAAAGCTTTGGGCATTTGTATCTAAAAATGAAGAAAGGAGCAGGCCAGGCTGCTTCTTTTTATAGCACTTAAAGCAGAAAATCAACAGTGTAATAAAGTAAACTGAACTTGAATGTTTTTAACCATTATAAAGCTGTGCTTCAGATGAGAGAAACTTGAAACAGACTTGCACAGAAGAGACCAATAAGCTGTAAAGCAGGTCTGCCTAAGGAGAGGGAAATGCCCCTCTGAAGAAACTAGAGTTTCTGGGTTCAGTCTCAAATAATTCACCTTCAGATTAATGAGTGTGCCAGAAAAGATGGAGCTGCAGCAAAACACCTAAAGGACTGTTCCAGGGTACAATCAAATTTAGACTGGCTTATGAATATACAGAGAGTAAACTTCTTGTATCTACAACCCACACACATTACTGAAGAATTCCAATTATTTCATGCTTGTACAACTCTCTCCAGGATCTGAGCTGCAAATGTTAAGGAGAAAAAACTCTTAACTTTGACTGCCAGATAGATGGGTCATGCCTTACTGATACCTTGGATGCTCCTGACAACCTGCCTGTTCTGTCTACCTGCTCCTTAACAACTTCCTCCATGTCAAATGCAGCCTGGTATTTAAATCAGCTCTGTATTTCACAAAGATAACTGTCCATCTGTTCAGGCAGCTGAGTAACCTGACAGTAATACCTGCTACGGATGCGGTTTTCTTGTTACTGCACCAAAGACAGAGAAGTGACAAAAGAGCTTTGCTAGTGCTATTCAAAGCACACATCTGAGCAACGATATTTATATTCAGAATAATAATTTGAGACTGGAGAACCAGTGCCCCATCAATATCAGAAGAACTCAAGCATGATGTTGTTTACATTAAAAAAAATAAAAGTGAATACCCAATTTCTACTAAAGGAAGTTTATTTCACTTACTATCTTTATTTTTGGTAAAAAAATGACTGTCAATTCAGAAGATCTGAAATGTTAATTTGGTTTATTCAAGATGCTAAAGCATTGCTAGAAAGCAAAGCAGCACGGTTGCTGCAGCTGACCACCCCCAAATTCGTGCAACCTGCAGCAATACCATACTGAATTTCACTATGATTGTTGTGTGTGTTTTCAGGTTAGAAGTGGCCCCTTTACTCTCCCAGGATGAGAAGGCTCAGGGCAGTGAACAGTGTCTAACCCAGAGGAGCAGAGCTCCTTATCACCACTGCTCCCTCCACACAAATCAAAGTGAAGCTCTGTCAGTACAAGCCCCAGACACGTCAGCACCGTGGAAGGATTTCAGTCCAGTGCTGGCTGTCAGCCACCACGCCAGAATGGAGAGCATGCTAAACCTTTTGATTCTAGTAATACCATTGTGGACTCTTCCTGGTGCACAAACATCCAACTAATTATAGCTATAGCACACAACAACAATCAAAGACAATTTACAGAGTTATTTATCCTTAAATTCCTCAGTTTATGTGGAAAGGAAACTGGAATTGATATTGTCAGCTACATTTTCCAAAAATAGTATATTGCATCAAGTGTGTTCTGTACATCAAATAAGCAGTTTAATGTACAAATGTTCAATTTACTTTTAATTAATTCACTCTTCAGGGGTCAAAGGACTCTTTCTAGAAATTAGAATTGTATAGACAAAATGCATACAGAAAGATTATGCTATTTATTGAGTTAAAGGTTGGAGTAACTTTTGAACATCTACTATAAAAAAAGTATGTACCTTATAGCAATTTTCCACTAGAAATGTCAAATGCACTGGCAAAATCAGAACACCTGTCCTATAAAAATATAATTTAAAATACATTAATACTTCATATCCTGCCTTTTTCTGAGCTAAAAGGAACAGGAGTAGTGTCAATATTCTTACTTGGAAAAAAAAAAGTTTACTCCATGTTACATGGACGTATTTTATAATGCAATAATACACACTTAAGAAACAGCTACATGCAGTTTTAGACTGAGAAATTCAGTGAACTGGTGCCATCTCAGTGGGAAAATGAATTGTGTACCTAAATCTCACCTGCTGTTACTGGAACTAGAGGTACATGTCTGGAGTCAGACACATACTTGAACAAAGGAATATTCTTACACAAGTACAAGAATATCAAACTCGAAGTGTTTACCTATACCCTATACACACCTTCCAGAGACAGGACTGCTTCCAAAACCTGTATTGAGTAAACTGCCATAGAATCATAACGAAACACCTGAAATGTTTTCATGTAACTGCTCATGTTTACACAAGCACAAATCTGAAGGTAGAACTTGTTTCTTAGACCTTACCAAGACACAAAAATATTCCCAAAAGACTTCTTGCAGCATGTGGCTGGATGCCTGCTCTGGCACAACATCATCTTGCTGCCACTGTAACTTCCACCAGAGATTTCATTCCCCTAACTGGGACAGACAAGCAAGCCATATCCTTCCTGCTCATTCAGGACAGCAATTCCTTTGTGCAGCTGAAGGGTCCTTACCTTACCAGCCACATCCAAGAATCTCTGCCACCTGCTCAGGACAGACACAGGCACACCTCAGGAGATGCAAGAATTCCCCTTGGTTCCTGCTGAGAGGGGAGGGAAGGCCTAATTGCTGGTGCAAAATCACCCTGAGGCTTTGTTCCCAGCACCTTGCCCTGAGCAAGAGCAAGCCCTGCCTAGGAAGTAATTAATACCCTAAGGAGAACTGCAGTGGACTCCGTCACAGTCTGCTCTGCATTTCCCTCATTAACACCAACTTCCACTGACTTTCAGGGAGTGGGTAAATAGTTCCAATATTCCCATGTTTGTAAGAAACGAAGAACCAACAAAAAATTCTCAATCATGCCTGGCTAGACAAAGAACTGCCCAGATAAACAAAGACCCAGGTCATCTAGCCAAGAAAAGATACTTTTGGATTACAGCATTATGCCTGAAAGAGTTACATAAAAGCCAAATGGCAATTATTTTAAGTTTCACAGAAAACAATTCAAACACTCATATTTGCATTGGTACAGCTGCTTCAAAAACTGAGGAATGATTAGACATGTGCAATTTTATCAAATCACTAACAAACAGTATGGACACCGTGCAAGGTGGGAGTTTCACAAAAAAGGCTAAAGCCTGACCTTTACTGGTTTAAGAAGTTTTCTGAGAATTCTAAACTGCATTAAGATGAAAGCAACCCAAGAGTTTTCAATATCTTCAATATAATACATAAGATTAACTGTAGATCTCAACTGCTCAAAGGGACAACAAACACAACAGTGTTCATGAGTTTATGTACTCATGGGTTGACACAGGGCCTCCTAGGTTAGGTCTGGTCCAGTGACAGCAGATGAAAGAATAGATCATGAACACATAACACACTTGTACTGAAGGGAAACCACGTCCAGTGGTCTCAGTAACTTCTCATAACCTGCTGCTTCAGTTTAAGCATAAGGAGCTATGGAATTACAGACTATGGCAAATACACTTAGTTTACATAAAATCATATGCAGCTATTTCTAACCAAAGTAAGCTGTTATTACAGTAAAAATGAAAGATGAAGATATTTTCTGCAAAAGCTTTTATACTACTTGGCTTCTTTGCTACTTAGCAATTTTGCTCAGGAAAGATCAACACACAAAAAAAGCGCCTGCAATATGTACAATTATGTGTCTTATTGAAAAAATGTTAACCACACTGCAGCTGTGAGCACATCCAAAGCATTTATTACATAACAAATCCCTGAGTTCTGTTACATAACAAATCCCTGTATCCCAATCACATTAGTTACGTACTACGCATATTTTTTCCACATAATTGCACACCTGACATTTGAAAAATCTGGCTGATCATTTTTATCTTATAGCCCTCTTTATTAAAAAATACATACTGCATTTTACATTAAAAATGCACTTCTGTTTCCTCACTCCCTATTTTTTGCTATGCCTAACTTAGATTTGCTTCCAACTCTACTGTGTGGATTAGGTCATTTATAACATTCATATATACATGCTTGCATATATACAAGATTAATGCATTCCTGAGACAAAAATCCTAGCATAAGATTCCTCATTAATCTCCTGAAACTGTGAGCCAATTGCAAACATTACATATGTAAAAATAAGCATACACACACACACACACACACTTTCACCATGACAGATACCTTTACAAATGATGAGTACCAAGAGGCCTCTCCTTTCCTGTTTACCCAGTACCACTTAACATCTTACTATTGCTTTTTTCAGAATTGAATACTCTAATACTCAGAATTTAATAGTCAAAAAGATGCATTTTAATGTCATTTTAAAGGCATGATCTGATCCTCAATGTCATCTGGGATGGGAATATACACCAGTGATCTTTTAAAAGGAAGAAAAAACAGGTTTGGAAATAATGTCATAAATTACGTCACAAAGTCATAATCAGAGCACCAGCTTCAATAATATCTCAGGCACCACAAAATTGGATGCCATGCATCACACAGTAGCTTACTGCATAATCAGATCATCATGCATCAAAATCATGTAATATAAACTTAGGCCATAACTTAAGAACTGCAGCAGGTCCCCTCGACCAGCAGCCAGTGTGACCTTCAGAACAGGGTTAGAAAATCATGAGACACACACACAGACCAATTTCTGAAGCAGGTGCCTATAAACAGATGAAGAGAATACTGTAACTCAAAACACTGTATTATGCAAGAACACTTTATATTTAAAACACCATTAAGCTGATTTCTTTATTCAACAGGAGAAATTAATATCTGATTTGCTTTTCTTTCCTGTGAAATGCGATACACACATACATTCTTGAAAAAATTATAAAGCAGGTAAATGAAAAAGCAAAGTGCTAATTACAGGTTGAGAGACTCAAGTATTTATACACAACCACGAAACTCCAGAAATTAAACCAAAGCACAGCCAGATCAGTCAAGATCAAAGAAGGGTCAAACCTGTTTGCAAAGTTATGTTCCATGTACTGTTACACTCATAGCCATGGTCTGGATAGCAGAACCTTATATCTCTTTGTTGGGGACACAGTGATTGAGATAAAGATGCATATTTAGAAAACCATCCAGCTTTTAAAAGCAGATACCACATCTGAGGGCTTCTATCAGGAAGCTGAGCACCTATTTTAAGTCAGTAAAAATCCTTCATTATCAATGCTCTACAGCTTATTGTATTGTGCCTGAGTATTCAGAGATTGGTCTCCCCCTTCTCTTCCCTTATGCACACCCAAAGAATGTAGCATGTTCAAATAAGGCATAAAATAAAGCTGAAAATGCCTACAATTCCCTGAAGGAGTAGAAAGATGCAGCACAGTTTGGCTGCTGTCCAACCCAGGAACAAAAGATGTGCTTGAATTAAAATACCCAATTCAAACACTGTTAAACTTCAGGAAAGTTTCAATCCTATCCTCACAACTTTAACATAGTCAATGGCCTTATGATTTAAACATGATTTAATTCTAAGATCTGCTTATCTGCAGACAGCTTCAAAGTAGTGGAAAATCAGTAATTTAATACTGCTTTTTAAAAAAGAGACAAATTTGCCTCTCAAGTCATTGCGTAATCCAGTGCTCAAAAAGAAAGAGAAACCACACTTCTGTTACATAATTAAAACAATACCATAAGCTAATTTCTCTGTGATTTTAGTATGACACTAGTAAAAGACCCAAAAAGCAAGCATTCAGGAACACAACATTCTTAGCACAGCCCTTTCCCCAGGCTTTTTAATGTTTATTTTTATGTAAATCTGCAAAGAAAACTAAGCCCTAAAGTACACATGGGAAAAAACGCAAAGATTCAACTAAATCAGTGAAATTTAAAATACATATAGTACAGAACTGCTTACAAGTTTAAGTTGGTAGCAAATACAACAAGCAAAATAATGAAGCAACTGGATGTTAACCTTAAATTTGCACTGATTATAGGAGGTGTATTTTTCTAAATACTTCAATGGCTAAATATTAATTGTACTTCTTCAAATAAATGCCAACATTTTAGGATGTGAGGATTCTGTTAACTCTACTCTTCTCTCTAAAGGTAATATTATAAAGCCAAGCTAAGTTAGAGTAGGATTGGTACACTGCAAGATAATTTTAACACCATCTTGTAACTAAATTTGTTTCTTATACATGAATCTAAATCACCAGCACTGAAAGAAACTGACAGAATGGTGCACTGAAAAAGCAGAAAGAGTGACCTCCCAAAAAAATACCAACAGAAAGCAATTTAAACTACCTATGGCAAAATCATGCTGTGCATTTATGTATCATGTTATTATCAAGAAAAAGAAACAACTTACAAATTTAAATTGGTAACATAAAGTACTAAATTTAAGAATATTAATCCATTTTTGAACAGCAGCCTTTCAGAGATTTTGATAAAGGGAGACAGGCATACAATTGCTGCCTAACAATAGTAAAAAGGAACTATAGCTTTAGGACAGAATACAGAGGCTATGTTTTGAATTCAAACTCAGAACATGTAAGTTACCCTTTGAACCCTGCCAATCCCAACATCACAGTTGCTGTATCAAATTCCAACAGAAAATTATAGCAAAAATATTTTTATCATATACCACTTCCACAGACAGGAATTGCCAGTATCTATAAACTTAAATCCATAAAACCTTTAAAAATATTATTAAAGCCATCACTGCTATCCCTCTTCATATTTCTCTCCTATTTTAAAAAAGTGTCATTAAAGACTCCTACAGTAAAAATGAAATGTGCAATGCTGCAGGAAATCAATAGAGGAGCGAGGGGTAGAATACAGACCTCGTGGCTCTGAACTCACTGGACCATGGCTCTGATTTCAGCAGGTTCTGCTGTGCACTCCAGCGAGTCACTAAGCTTTAAATGCAAACCCCAAACGTTTGTAGAACCCTTGGGCAGTCCAGCTCCTCCACAGCATGTTCCAAGGCTCTGGGAGGACTCTGACAAATGCATTCTAGGAACAGAAGTGAACAGGATGCACACGCTCTGCAGGAATTAAAGGGAGGGCTGAACACAGGAAAATTCAGAAGCTCACAATGCCTGGACAGCAGTTCAGTCATGGCAAGGCGATGCACAACAGTGCAATGTCAGACACTGCCCCGCTCTGCCCCAAGACTCACACTAACACAGATACCAAGACTTGTCTGCCCAGCCCTCATTTCCTAAACACACCATCTCAAACCTTCCCACTCATCACTCCCTGTTTGGAAGGTCCCACACCATCAGCCTCAGCAGTTTCAGGGCCACAGGGGGCTCAGACAGAACCTGAGACTGTTCTGAGTCACTGCTAAGTCATGGTAGCCGGAAGCTGCCAGCCCTTCAAGAGTGACACCACGTGAACAGGCAGGTTCAGAAAACAGATGCAAAAGAGATCATTTTGCTCCTCAATAAAAATTCTACCTTTGCAAAGTCTTTAGTTATCACTTGTCCAAAAAAAAGCATTTAAAGGCTCTTAAATCAGAACTTTCACCAGATGTGCTTAATGACATAGCTGCAGCAATTCCCTTCTGAATTGCCTCTTTGCTGAGACAAATTACACTTTATCTAGTTTCACAAGTTCTGCTGGTAACTTTCGTGACTTACCAAAGGTACGACATGTTAATTAGGTACCATCCAGAAGACTAAAGTTTGAAACACCTTGAACATATAGCACTAGGTGGACATTACAATGAAAAGCTGAATTCCTTTTCTCCCAGTCTACTAGAGGATAAGTACTGTTACACACTAAATATATAAAATCTAAGTGCATCATAAAATCTAAGTGTCTGCTCCAATAAAGCCTTTCCTGTAAGAGGATTTGAGCTGATCATATGAAAGTGGCAAAGACTGCAGAAGGCATTGAAACTAGATAAAACTCCTGAAACTAGATAAAACCTACCATATTACAAATCAGTTTACACCAAAGTAAGTAAACTGGAATCTCAAGGTAGATACAGCTTGATTATATCTTCAAACAATTTAAATTAACAAATTCTATACCTTATCCCATCTTGGGCATTTGTGATGATCCTGAAGCTCCAGCTTTCCTGTTAGGTACCATTTACACAGACCAAGTGTTTAGAAAAGAAACTGCAGTACAATGTCTCTGTTCAGTTACACCAGTCTGGCTTCTCCTCTTTTTTCTTCAAGAATAACAAGAGAAAAAGTCCAGGATCAAACAACAAAGTTCTGTTGAGTTTTTCTGCATTTGTGAGTTTTTTTCTTCCTTTTTTAAGATTAAGTAAATTCACTTTAAGAACATGTCAGAGAGATTAATGGTGCATCAGTAACAATATTTTGCTTTTCCATATGATTAACCCTGATTATCTTTTTCTGGACAATAGCTTGCATTACCCACAGAAAGCAGAACCTTGAAACTCAAGGCAGACATTGTAATACTGTCACTTCTTCAGAAAAATCTATACTAGCATCAGAAAAGGGCCATTGTTTTCTGAGATGGGGGAAGAGGAGAAAAGCAAGAGGAGGATTGATCAAACAGCAAAAAGCATCCAAGAAAAAAGAACATTCTCTAAGAAAAATTAACTACGCACAGCCTTGGTATCAAATTGGATTGGAGGGGGATATTGTTGTGGTTGAAAACTAAAGAGTTTCGTCAAGTTTTAGAGCAAGAGAGAATGATTATTCCCTGAAATCTGAGGATTATTCTCCCTAAGAAACTGTCAATTAGCATAACTTTGAGCCCAGCAAAACTCTTCCTGACGACCAGATGTAACTATGGCAACAAGATCCAGGAACCTACAATAAATATGATAGAGTGTCAATAACCCAGACTTTTTCATGTAAATAGATAAAGCACAAGGAAGACAGAAGACCATTTCCAAAGATTCAATTTTTAGATCTCTTCAATGCTAAGAATATTAGCAAATTTCAATGACTAATAAAATTAAGAGAAAACCAAAAGAAAAGAAAACAGCACATCCCTCATGGCAGAACTATTTAGAATTTAAGAAAGAATACGACCACATTTGTGGATTTTTGCCATTAAAGCTGTGAAATTCTATAATGAGATCTAATCTCTATTAAAGTTCCATAAATAGGCTTGAAATTGTTTCAGAACACCTACTTATTTAATAAATGAGATCTTTCTAGTGGAATTAAGTAAATTTTAAAAATAAAGAGAAATGAATTTTCCTATTTGGCTACATCTCTCTGTGCATGTGTAACGTATGGTATTTTCATATATGGGAACATTAAGTCAGAGCTTTATACAACCACACTCACAACTGTGAATCACTACTTAAGCATATAATGAAGTTCTCTCCCCCATTCAGCATAGTACAGGAACTTCATGGAAAAGCAGAAGACTCTTCCTTCTCTCCAGGTTAGAAATGGCACAACAAATACATCATCATCCAGAGGATGTCCGTATCATAGAAAATAATAAAAAAATAATGGCTTCCTATCACCTAAAGACTCCCAGCTCTGAAAACTAAAACAACACACTGTAAGCACAGAAGTCATGAAAAGTGTTGGCAAAAAGCCACGTTGTATACCAGGAAACACAATATGGGGACATGTGAGAAACATTATTTCCATATGAGGGAAAACTTAGGAGGAAACTGGAGTGAAATGGACAGGGAGAAGAGTCTTATAGAAAAAGTGAAAATGAAAGATAAAAATTCAAGGAAAAAAGGGATTGAGGATGGAATGACAAATCCTAAACATGACATGTCCAAGATGCAGACATGACACCAGGGAAATGAAGGTTCATTACAAACAGGATAGCAGTGAGCTGAAAAGCTATGAAGTCACTGCCTACTGAAAGGATCCTAATCCCAGTGCCATTTCTGCCTCCCTGTATCTCCTTCCACTTGTGCCTAGCTATGAATAGCTTACTCCCTCCTATCCTAATATAAATAGCTCGAAGCTGAAGAACTAATTCTCAGCAAGAGCTTGAGACACATGCTGGCCTGGGGTACTGAATGAGGAAAACAAAGACGATTCCACCTCTATACAGATGGATCTTCAGGGGGGCAGACCATCACTTTTTACCCTCTTCGTAGGCAAAGATTTGCTAAAACCCTTCTGCATCCACTAACATACTAAAAGGAACCATTAGAGTTGTGTATTATCTCCAATTAATTGCTGCACTATTCCCTTAAGTCAAGTACTCCTTTAGGGTATGAACTGCTTGATGCAAGACTAAGCATGCAGAACACACTGTCTTAATATCAGCCATTGATGATGCATATTTTCAGAGACAGCATAAAAGGTGCTAAAATTTATTTTAGAGCCTTATATTACATCTGAAAAACTCCACATTTGTTGAAATATATGCAGTTTATCATTTTTACATTTCTTGCTATTCGGTGACCTATTTTCTTGTAGTGAAACAGATTAGCCATTACTGAAAGCACATTTGTACTGATGTTCTGCTCATTGTGTCAGCTCTGCAGCCACGGCATCCTGGACCATGCCCTCATCAGATCTCAGCCTGAGGGGCTTCAGCTTCACACCACACTCAGAGAAACATTCACTGCATTGCTCTGGGAATTCAGGTGTCCTTCCCCCCTCTAGTCCATAGCACTGAGCCATCCTACACAGTCAATGCTCCCATACATTCTAGTCCCCAAAGATCCCACTGCACAAACAACAAACAAACACCACCGCCTAAAACAGTAACACCCAACAAAAAAAACCCCAACAACAACACCTCCTCCCACCCTCATGTCTGAGGTAAAATATCCTGCTTAAAACTACTGAGAGAGAAGTTAAGTGAAGACATTACACTATTTCATTTTATGTTCTAACTCAGGCAGTGTGAATAACTGATTTCTCGGTTCAGTAGATTGAACTGAATTTGAAATATCTCCTTCTCTTGGTCAAACCCTCTCAAAATTTCATTTTGACATGACATATTCCATTTCAGACTTGTAACAAAAGCTATGAAATGAAGGCCAGATTCACAAAAAAGAGAGGAGAAAGAGGAGCTCCCCTTGATGGAAAAGCTCTGGGGGGGCTCCTCCTTCTGTGCCTGTGACTCAGAGTAACAGCTAAGCCAAGGCAGCAGCTCCCTGCCTGTGCTCCTGCTGTCAAACATGAGCAGCACTGAAGGAAGAGAGAGCTTTCTGGGTGCACTGACCAATGAGTTGGACTAGATCTACCACAAAATTGAACACTCAAAGTGAATCTTCTCCAATGATGGGACCAAAGTAGACCTCTTCAAAGCAAGCAGCAAGACAACTTTCTGAACTCGAGTCTCCTGACACACAAATCTATTCTGGAGCTAACTCAACAGAAGATGGCAAGCAAGCTGGGATATTTTAAATATCTTGGAAGAAAGCAAGAGAAAAGAAACGGAGCATTCCTGGGCCAGCAAACCCTGCAGTAGTAAAATCCTGGATATTAAGCATCATTCCTGCCCAGCATTTCACTTGAGGATGAAGCATTCATGTCCATAGGAACAAAAGCTGTAAAGCAAGCTCTTTGCTTTACAGACATGTTGCACCTCACAGCAAGAAAAGGAAAAGCAGGAATAGTCAGTTCTCATATGGAAGAGGAAGGAGGAACCAGGATAAAACAGGAACACGAGAACAGTAATTCAAAACTTTCTGCTTTGCCCAGATGCTAAGGCAGGTGACAGCTGCCAGGGCAGGTGAGAAACACCAGGCTAGATGAAAACATCAGTTGTGATGTATTTTAAACTTGTTCATAGGACTTTTGAATTCTCCCATAATTTCTTTAATCTATTTTTGTTATTAAATGACTAATCATATTAAAGGGAAGAAAGAGAAAGCACATTTCATTAAAGGATTGCTGAATGAGTGGAAATACCCACTGGAGTCCCTAAAAATCCCTGAATGCTTATATACTCATAATTCTGAACTGAAAGAGATGTGCACCAGACTTTTTGAGATAATAACTTTATTACTTAAATAACACTCTGTTCCTCTTAAGACAAATGATTCATCCAAGGTCACAAACAGTTGATGTCTCCTGATACCAGATTATACTTGGTGACAGTTCACGTGTCTAAACTTAAAGGTGAACTCTGCCTCAGAACAAGGAGCTGCAGCGTTACCAAGAGACAAGACACAGATTGTCATTGACTGATGGCCTCTGGCTCCAGGAATCAAAAGCATTTTGTACATCTTTTTTTTAAAGTGCCCCAAGTCCCATATCCCAACCCTGCCACCTTTCATTCAATACATGCTGCTTGCCTGGAGATCTAACCTCTGTAGCACAGTACAAGTCTGTTAAAAATTAAAAGTTTTTGAGAACTTGCAATTAATACAGATCTTTTTTCCCAGTATATAAAGAGACAAATAAGCTGCTTCTAATGAGGAATAACAACTGTAAAACCAACAACTGTTCCATGGGTTTTTTTGGGTTTTTATTCACAATGCTGAAGTTGATTACTTACACCCTAACAGAGCTCAGACAAAGAATGTCGTTTTCTTTTATAAATTGCTATTTCTCCTTTATTTCTAAAGAAACTCCTTCAACAGCCTTCTACACAGCTTATGAACACTGAAGATAAGTATTATCAGGTTTTGCCAAACTAGATACTGAATTTATTAATAATTTACTGGAACTTTTAGCAGCATGGTTAAAAATAGCTCTCCTGTCAGATCTTAGTCCACATCAGATGCTGTAGTAATTATCCTTAGAATCTAAGTCATTATAATAAAACCAAAATAACCAGACTGAGTAGAAGCTAAAGCCAAATTTTAACCTTTATAAGTTTTCTCCCTTTCACACAAATCCCCGCCTGTATATTGAAGGCCACTGGAACAGAGCTAGTTAATTAGAGATGCTCGTAAAATTAAGAAGAGTATCCATGCAAAAAGTGAAGAAAAAGAGGCATCTCTAAGCTCCTCTTTCCACATGAAGGATTTTAAATCACGTTCCTTCTTTCTTTATAATCCCTCCAGTTGTGGTTTTTTTTTTTCCTCTCTACACTGCCCCCACCTAAATACAATCACTATGGAAAATAAGCTCATTACAGTGCACCATGGATAAGCAACTGCAGTCAGAAATGAATCAATTGATCCAAAGCTCCACATTAGTGGCTGCCATTTGCAACATGAGGAAAATATGATGATATTCCCCACAGACAGTGACCCACACTGAGAAAAGAAACAGATTTGTCTTAAGGAGTTTATGCTACCAGATCATGTTTTTCTTCATCTTCCAGCCCATCTTGACAGGAATCTCAGGTACAACAAATCAGTGTCAACTACCATGGTTATATTACACTAGATTCTTTTCTTTCTACATTAAAACTAGTTACACAAGGAATGTGGTTGAGGACTTTGTGATCATGAAAGAGGCAAATTCATCAATATCTATATACTGCCTTCTCTCCAGAAGTGTTAACACAGTTACTCCCTATTTTAAGTTATTTTACTTTGCCTATATAGATGAAGCTGACAAGCAGCCTCTTTGCATTTCTTCTTATTTAATTTTGTCAAAGAATCTGTACATGACTCAGCTGAAGTCAACAGAAGGACACAATTAATATGATTTTGTCTCAAGTTTGTCATAGGAGATTTATGTTGCCATAAAAGAGATTTATGCATTAATAAAGCTGTACTATTATTAAACTTTCCACAGAGTATCAATAACACGGATTACAGAAGTCATCTCCTACATGGGAAAAGCAAAAGCTGCTATACAAACATTTCTAGATGGTGAGCATTAATACAATTTGAATATCTTTCAAATAATGTGTTTCCATGCAGCATCCTGTGTGAATTGAGTAAAATCTTGACCTTTGCTTCTTGAAGTACAATCAATGCATTTATTTTGTTATGTAATGAATAATTTCTTTCCATGCAAACTATTCTTTTGTAGTCTTCAAAATGCTCTAACAGACTTTCTGTATTTATACTTATATCCCTAAGAATTCCAAAGAGGTTCACAAATCGCATTTTCAGGACATCTTTACATATCTTCTCCCATTTAAAATATTTGCTATTTCAGACCTTAGCAAACTGAAATAACAGAACTACAAGGAGAGGTAACAGATTGTTGAAAATAAAAGCCTTTAAGGTAAGCTCAGTAGGCATCTCCAGTGCTCTTAAAATCATCCCTGTACACAGGTGATCTCACAATAAACTCACATGATTCAATGGATTGTATGCAACAAAATCCAGCCCCAAATTATTATAAAAGCTCACATTTGACCACATTTGTCCACAGTATATTCCACTCCAACAACATGATCGTATCTGGAATTTACTTGTTTGTCTGCTTGATAACGTTCCTTACAAGGAAGACAAAAGAGAAACACATGCTTTAGAAAGAGAACAGCTCGTGGAATCCTTAATAAATACACTGAAGAGACACAGAAAACAAAATCAAATTACTGCCCTGAACACCCTCTGATCCCAAGTTCAGATAGTGATTTTTGTGACAGGGATCCATTAAGATCAAAGCATATCTTGTGATCTCACGTAGTTGCTCTCCAGAATTAGCAAAAAGGAGACTGCAAATCAGAAAGGGACAAATGTCAGGGGAAAGGGAGATCATATTTAAAATTCCTTCCATTCCACTGGTATAGTAACCCAGCCTTCAGAAATTGTTGAGCCTCTGAAAGAGAGTTATAACCAGGATTCCCTAAGGGATTAAGAGAAATGGGAGGGGAGCCAGCAAACTGAAGCTTTAGGTACCAAACATTCTCTTCAATAACTCACAAGGCATGAAATTGGCTCATAGTATTTGGCTTTGGTCCAAACCAAGTCTAATTTGTCAAATCCAGAGAGATGCAAAACAATGTATACAAAAGTGACACATGTAATGCATATACTTCATAGACTTCAGGATTAAAATATGTAATTGCTGTCTTGGGAAAACACATTAAACACCATGTTAGTGACTCCTTTATTTTCAGGTAGGCATGCAATTTGCCTCCTTTCCAGAGCTCTGTGTAAGACATCATGTACTCTCCTTCCCACTTCATGTTTCAAGCCAAATGCATAATGCTGCATGTCCACTAATTTCCATAAAAATCCCATCTACAGAAAGCACAAAGTAACAGACACTAAAAGAATGAATTCTCTTCACTGCATTATTTATCTGATTGTACTACAGCACAAATCCAGCTCATGTGTGAGCCAACACCAGTATTGAGACTAAGATTGTGTCACGGTTTAAGCTATGTATCACTTTGATTTCCCCGTACGGGCCACCAATTTAATGTTATGGTTTTAAACTTCTACTAAAAATGAGATAGGATTTTGGAAGAAAAGGCAAAGAC
>VWYP01029577.1:619237-649622 GCA_013400435.1 Pycnonotus jocosus
AAAAACTGATCCGGGCCGGGGGCACATCATCCTCTGCCCTAGCCTGAGAGTCCCCGAGCCAGGCGGGTCTCCCATAAAAGCCCAGGCCCAGGCTGCTGCTTGCAAGGCAGCCGCCTTCTCCCCCAGAGGCCCAGCCTGGCCCGGCCCCAACCGCCCGTGGGAGGCGGCGGGGCCTGGGCCCGGCACGTCCAACTCACGCAGAGATGTAGCTCGCTTGCTGGCCGGAAGCTAAAACAGCGAAAACTCAAACAGGAAACATTTAAGGAATGTTCTCCAAAGTCGTTTTAAGTGGCTAAAACTCATGCCAATCAAAAAGCTAACTTTTCATTGGCTTCAAACTACGACAGATTGTTTCCTGTGTGTCCTTAGCTTCTCACAGGGGCACTCTGCTTTTAGGGACTGATTCAACCATCAATTTTTCAGGGAGGAAATAACAGCAGGGAAAGCACTTAAGAGAAAATATGGCACTTAGTGAGCCAACTGTGATATGTGGAAACAGGCAATGCCATCTTTGTAGCATTTCCAAAAAGTGCTGTTATTAACTATTGTAAACCCAGTCCAATTCCATGGTAAAATAGTTTCCTACTCTGAACAGTGTAAAAAGTGAAAAATTGCTTGAGATTCCTTATGTACTGATTCACATTGCTTAATTTGCAAACTGAAAGGCTGGTTCTTACACCTAATTTTAAAATTTTATCCAGAGTGGTGGGAAAGCCATTTCTGATTATCGTATAGTACTAACACTAATAATAATATTCATACATATATATTACCTATGCATAAAATAAATAGCTAGGAAAAATATGCTCCCCTAAAAGAAACATCACTGACAGTTTAGAAGACAAGTATCAAATTATTTCTATCGGGGAAAAAACCTGGCCTAACTCCTTTTTCAAAAATATGAACTTTACAATAGAGCTACCAGTTCCTTAAATTCAAAGTTAAAATCTAGAATCATTCACAGAACAACCACCACACTCCACTTGCATTCTGTTCACCATGCAGGCTGTACTTGCCATTATTTGCAGAACAGACATTTATGTTATTCCAACCACAAGGTACTATCAGTGCAAACAAATTGATAACCCCTTCAAATTGCATTTGCTATAGAAAAAAAAAAATAAAAATAAATTCCAAGTAGGATTTTTCACCCCTTCACTGCAGGATGAAGAACCTTAGTCCAACCAGTGAGCACAGATGCATCAAATGAGTTTGTCACATTTTGGATCACCATGTAAGTAAAATCAGCAGATTAAGATAGATGTAGGCTATACTGCTGAACTAAGGGAGGGCTGAGAAAAGCCCTTCACAGAGCACAGCCAGTCTTTCTAGTACACCAGCCAGCATCCAGAGCAATTCCAGAGAAGAGGAGTGCCCACATGGTCTGTCAGCTCCACTGGAATAACTGGGATCTCATTCATCCATTCCCAGACTACAGGCTCATCAGATTGATACTGCAAGCCTGGGGAGCAACAGGCCATTCCCAGAAAAATATCACTCTACGGTAAAACATGCTATGGAAAGAATGAACCCACTCTCAACCCACTCCCTCCATCCTCTAAAGAGGTCTTCAGCAACACTGCTGGCAAAAGCAGGAGAAAATCTGCCCAGCAAATACTGTTAAGTCTGCAACACACAAATTAGACCAAAATCAATACCACAGGCACTGTCAGATGTATTTAATTTATAAAGAATCACAACCAAATATTTTCTTTTTAATATTGTTTGCCTACAGTTTTTTTTTATAATTCAAATTACAGCATTACAATTTGACAATAGCAAGAGTATGTCAGGATTCTGGGGCTTGTAAAAGTGAATCTCTTGTAATTTCTGCATGAAAAACGTGCTGCAGTTTCCCCAAACATCTAAGTCCTTTACGTCACCAGTTTTTTTATATACTGTACAAGCCACCAGAAGAAAACTAAAGGCCATTACTACTGTAAAACTAATCAGGGTATATTTTCTCATTTGCTACCAGGTAAGGGAATTCTTCTGTGTGATGATTATCTTGAGTGCCTCTTTAATTTCCTTTCCAATGTTTTTTGGCAGAAATCCTTACAGATGCAAGACAGAGAACACATAAAAGAAAAACATGCATTTTTAAGCACAACCACATATTCCTTAAACAATCTATCTGCCAATTTTAAACTAAATACAGGAAGATCCTACAATAAATTTATGAAAGGAAATCAGATTTCATTAATTGGTCTAAAGCAGTTTTATTCTAGCCTCATCTTGTTTTCTACTCTTTGGTATTTGCGGATATAAAATGCACCTGTGGGTTGAACACATCCTGTGAGGAAACTACAAATAATAATTGCAAACCAATGAACTTAACTCATGTGTTTGGAATTGACTTGCATTAACTGCATTCTGCTCAGGAATACCTGCATGACCAACAGAATCAAACAGCATTTTCATGAGTTATTAGCCTCTAAAAATCTTTTGAGCCCTGACAGACTGAACTTCTAGCTGGGCCCCAGATCAGGACTATGATTTTGGATTGCATGATCACACACCTTTCTACACTGTAAATGGGTGAGGGTGGGTGGCTGTATCAAAACAGAAGAGTGTGTGTGGGGAAAATAAACCTTTTCTTACCTGTTCCTTAAAATATTAGAGAAAAAATTACTGAGATTTAGGAGAATTAGAGCTGTGACACTGGAAGCAGCTGATGACAGTGATGCAGTTGGAACTGGGAGAAAGAATAAAAATAACTCCTGAAAGTGTAGCAAAGTAAAAAGAAAAAGCTACTACCTGGAGTTGTAACTGTCAAAAAGAAGTGTGCCAATGTGACTTGATAATTCTCAGATTACTCCATTCTTTATCTCTGGGGTTCTGTATCTTTCTCCTTCAACTGCCAGCCCTTCCCAGCAGTTCTTCTTCTTGACCTCACAATCCATGAATAAAACACAGTTTCAGTCTTGCACCCTGTCATCCATTCATCACTCTGCTAAGTCCCTTAGCTGGCTCTGCTTCCCAATTTATGCATCGTAAAATTCTGTACACGTTCAACAGAGCAGCAATTTATAAATAGCTTTTATTATACAAGGCAGACTTGATGCTTAAATAGGAAGCCAGAGATACTGGCACTTAAACTTTTCCATTCTGCTGTTCCTCCCAATTTCTGACAATTAGCCACCCTCAAAGAACATTAATGGTGATTTGTAATTATCTTTTCTCTTTGATAAGGCTACTTCTTTACCAGTGGCCAATACATCCTTTTCATACGTGAAATAATAGAGAAATTAAGAGACCAGGCACTGAGTCACAAATCAGCCACACAGAACCATGTGTAAACAACAAAGCAGGAATGTTTCAGTGACAGACTGAACCCAAGTAGTGCCACTGAAACATCAGGTGAAGCAAAGGATCAGGGCATGGATTTCACATCTAGAAACCACTTCTGTGTACCAGAAGATGACAGCATCAACTCTTCTTGCCAGAATCAATTCAAGCCTGCCACTTTCTGCACATCTGAGAGGAATAAAGCAAAAAAAAGGGGGGACTGTCACTGAGAACAGCCAGTGCTGCAGTATGCTGGAACTGATAGCTCCAGAAACAGATGCAGTCTAGAAATTTTTATAGGAAGAGAGGTTACACAGCCTCAAGGATCTACAGGGTAGAGGCCACAAGTTCATACTTCCCTTTCCCTTGATTAATGTTATGCATTGATGGAATACCCTAAAATAGCTAACTAATGAAGGCAGTTGTATGCTAATGTCTCTCCTTTAAAAGATCTTTCTAACAACCTCTTCTTCTCCTGGCTTGGTTCACTCTCTAGCTTACAAGTTTTTGTGCAGCTATTGATATAGTAGATACAAATTTTCCCCACAGTACAACAAGCTGCAACTACGCTTTTTAAAAAATAATCCAAAACCGAGGTTCTATAGCAAAATTAAAAGTAAATTATAGGGAAATATTATTAAGAAATGTAAGAACTCAAAACACTTGCTACTCAATAACCACCTTCAACGCTACCTGAAAATATTAAGAAAATTACAACTGCTGAGCACTCCGACACCAGTTTAAGACACCCACTGACATGAAAAGTTGACCCTGCACTTAAGTATTCAAATCTTTTTAAAGGTTCATAGCTCCCCCATCCCTCCTTGAGGTATGATCTGACACACAGCCAAGAGGGAAGGCTGTTTAGAGCTCTAATAGCACAGAAACCCATTTGCAATTGCTCTTTTCATTTGTCCTCTACAAATCAGTCAAGGACCCAAGCTCTTGAAGAAATACTATTAAATTGAACTCTGCTATTGCTACAAATGCTCAGCTGCAAGGCTGCTCATGGAAAAAATAACCAAGGACTAAGAAACTTCACAGCATCCCAGTAAGAGACTGATAAAGAAGAGAAAAGTAGGCAGAGACCCTCAGAATTATTTTTGCTTAGCATGTGCTGAGCCTGTCTCCACCCTGGGCTGGTGGGGAGAGCTGAGGATGCTCCACAAACCTCCCAGGCCCATTCTCCATTGCACTGCCTTTGAGTTGCACATTCCTCTGTTCAGTGTGTGCAGCAGGAATGTCAGTGCACAGCAAAGCAGAGAGCACCAGGCACAGCTCAGCAGCAGCAAAGGAGGGCACCCAGCACCGGGGAAGCAGCAAGAGAGAAAGCTACAGTGAGCAACTTGTCCCAAAACTCACTCTCTCTTCTTCAGCAGAGGTAAGGAAAACAGAAAGGTGGCAGGAACAAGGTCAAGCATCATCACGTTCCATTAAAGTTCTCACTGATGTGAGCTCACACTCTATTGCTCTCAAATGAACAGCTATTCATGATATTCATTTTGGTGGAAATCAGGACAATTTTACCCACCACAGAAAGCCTTTCCAAATCAAATAAAGAGGGACCAAACACAAACACTACTTATTTTTAGGAGAAAATTTGTTACATTTAAATACATAAATCACCATGGTTGTAATAGAAAATGACTGGGCTTAGCAACTCTTTTCTAATCAGTTCCAAACTGAGAATATCTACTTTGGAGTGCAGATGTTCAATTCTTTCCATGAAGAGGTCACACATTCCAAAAAGGCACAGAATAACATTATTATATCATCCTACATTACTTCAAAGCTTCGTCCCAATTTCTGTGTGATTGGCAGCACACAGTGAACAAGCTGATGCATCTGTAGTTTACAGTATTTATCAGGCTTTTGAAAATGCTTCATAAAGTCTTCATCTACCAGGAGCACAAGTCTCTAAATATTCCCATTTCTTTATTGAGTGTTTTAATTCTTTCAGGACATGTGAGAGAGGCATATGTTTATTATCGGTCTGTTCTACTCATTAATATTGCACCCAGTAGAATAAATATTTGTAACTACCCAGCAATACCTTTAGTAAAGCAGAGCACCTCAAACACTTGACAAGTATTAATTAAGTCTTGTTATACAGAGATAGTATTTTTCTCAAAAGAAATGAAATAATTTACAAGAATTTGTCTACAACAGGATTAACATGGGTCTGTCATAGTTCCTCTATCCAGAAATCTCTGTGCACCTGATAACCACCTATAACCGCCTACATGGTATTTACTTATTATTTTGTAAATGTCTAGTTCCATTTTAGAGTAATATTGTATGCCAGAGACAAGCCTCATTAGAAATATTACACTGTAAATTATAAAAAACAAAGGAGATGAAGTCCAAAATTCAAATTCCAGTAGGCAAGAAAGCAACAGCTGAAATTAATTCCTTACTGAAATCCTATGACTTGAACAGAATGCAAAGTGCAGCAATTATATTCAAATATGATGAATACCATAATTACAACCTCAGAGATAAGTGGAAATATTTTGAGAAGCATTAGTTCAACTAAAGCCATATTTAAAAAAGGAAGTGCTAGACTTTACCTACTACAGAACAATTGGGGGACTAACAATAGTTGTATTTGTAATTGTTTATGCCTAACGTGCTCTTTTGGAATTAGAGCAATAACCCTCCCTGTCGAACACACTGCCATTAACAACTGCTGCTACAAAGACATCAAACTTTTCTCTCTGAACCAAGGAGGAAGTACCCAAGTGTTTGCAGGGACACCTCGTTTTACCTCAACGACATGTAAAGATGAGGCCTTCAATACTTGTAGTGAACAACAATGATAGCAACTTTAAAAATACCAGAGAACAAGCAATGAAATTATTTCCAGGTCACATAACTGCCTTTGAGGTTATTAGAAGAGGGAATGTTGGCAGTTATTCTGCAAGTTTAAAAACTTGCAGGAAAATCAGGAAAAAATAATGCAGTT
Source organism: Pycnonotus jocosus (assembly GCA_013400435.1). Lineage (NCBI taxonomy): Eukaryota > Metazoa > Chordata > Aves > Passeriformes > Pycnonotidae > Pycnonotus > Pycnonotus jocosus. Next base: position 625,491 of record VWYP01029577.1, read on the forward strand.
ATTACAAATTTTGATGGGCAGACTGATCATCTATAAATTAAAGCCTTTCCTCACACTTTTTTTTTAAGATATAGAAAATGATTGCAGGAGAATCACACTTTATCTTCACAAGTTACAGGACCAAAAAGTCACAAGAAGCTGAAGTGATTTTCAGCTAATGTGGTACTTCTGAATGCAAGATTAACAACAGGTATTTCTGACTTCGTTTGGTTTGTTTTCAAGTTACTTCACTGTGTGCTAATACAGAAATTCATGGCAGCCATAATTCGAAGGCTGTTCATAACAACTAGCAGGAAATTCCATATCAATATCATCTGTCACTTAGAGGAGGGAGGACAGAATTTTCCAGTAATCTTTACAAAGTATTTCTACCAAAACAAAAGAAGGTAAGAAACCTTATTCCAAGGAGTTTAGGATTTAGTAGCCAGCTTGCAAGTCTATGTGTTGGAAACTGGGAGAAACAGTAATTCTTCTGTTTAAACCAAAGCAAAACCTAATCATATATATCATTCTGCCAGTATGCAGACTTTGATTTCAAAGCCTGCCCTATAAGCAGTATTCTGAAATTTCTGACAAGAACACAACTTAGAAAGACAGAACTGAAGAATGAAAGTGAAGAGAGAAACAGGGATACATAGATTTTGCATACAGCTCTTCGAAGGGTGAGATACCACAAGTTTGAGAAAAACGCTGAAGAAAGGATTGTCAGCAGCAGGACAAGAAAATAATGTAAACATTATGGTGGATAGACCAAGCGAAGAAATGTCAAGGACTTCCCAAGAGATCAGGGACAGAAAGGTATAAAGTTGAGGCACAACAAATTATGCTTCTGCAATCAAGAGGACAGTTTGCATTACAGAAATAAATATGAAGCACTATCAGAAAGGAAAGAGCATGTGGGTGTTAGAAGAAAAGACAAAGGCACAATGTTACACAACTACAACAAAACCCACAAATGTGTAAGCCCACACAAAACCTCACAGATCCTAATTAGAGTGAACAGGGCTGACCCATAGTCCTATTTTCTTTCATATATTCAGCCAACAAACTGCAGAGAATTCCAGCAGCTAGAATTGACAGTGACATTTTAAGTCAATGAGAATCTATTTTACTCTTCCTCCCACAACACAAATGAATAGTAGTGCTAATGAAATTCCACTCCTATTAGAAATTGACAGAACACAATCCTGCATTCATCCCTTCCAGCAAAATCTGCCTTCTAACAAACTCAAACTATTCTCAAACACCCTGTGGTCACAACACGACAAAACAAAATGCCACCCGCTCCTGCACTGCCCTTCTTCCAATTAACTTGACTTTAGCAGACCAAGAGAAATTTTTATCTACTGTATTTTTCACCTAAGGTTTTGAATGAAACATATTAACATTTCCCATTTTAGTCACAGACTTTAATATAGTCTGGTTATTTAATTCACATTTGATCAACTCCTTCTGACAGAGGATGGGCTTCTATTCATTACATCAAAATAACCTGCTTATAGAAAGAAAAAAAAACCAGCCCATATGCACTGTTTTCCAGTGCCATCTTCTTCAAATGCCAAGGAATTACATTACACACAGAAATAAAAAGAACTGATTGGATTTTGGACCAAGATGCAAATCGTAATCTCTGCACGTTAATATTCAGAAAAAAAATTGAGAAAATATTCACTTCATTTTAAATGAGTTCTCAGAAAGGCCAGATAACCTTTTCCTATTTAATTGTGGTATACTAGGAAAGAAGACCTTTGGATCTATCAATGAGAATGGTACAGGAGAAACAATTCTATGTTTCAGGCAAAAAGAGCTGTAATACTAATCAAGCAGGAAAGAAGAGCGGAAAATAATTTTTTAAAAAGAGCGAGCTGCCTGTTCTCAGAAATTAATCAGGCTGGCATCAGCTCTCAATATAACACCCCAAAAGCTGGATGATGCACCAATGCCCTCTCCTCATATGGTGCTATACAGAAAAAAGGCAGGCAAGAGTTTTTGTACTTAAACTGAGCTGCCAGACAGTCCATTAGCCATTAGCAAGTGTGAAAAATTCCATGGCATATCTGTGTCTGCTTGACAAATTCCACTGAGTGAAAACCTTTCTTTCCACAGGCTCTGAGTTTGTCTGTAACTCTTTCCTTCCAGCCTAGAAAAATCATTTACACCATTGAGTACAGGGAGTAGTTCGCTCAGCCTGTAAGTTACCTAACACAATATGAGCTTGCAAGCTCTCCCACATTTGAGAATTCACCTTTGGGTGGGATTACAGACAGTACAGAAATGCAGAATGGTATCTTCAAAATCTCACAGGTTTTCTTATTTAGCTTCCTTTGATGTAGTTTTAATACCATCTCAATGCTGTATTGCAAATGTCACCACTTTCAATAAAAATAAATAGCTATTTTAGCCAAAATTGCAGAAATGCACTCCATCCCTTGCTTCCACCATCATCCGGCTACAGACTTCAAAGCCTTCCAAATTCATTTCTAGAATTTGCCTTCTGAACACCAAGTATCAATGCCTCTAATGTCTTCTCCTACTCTTGACTTAAATACAGTCCTTCTCAGTCTTTTAGTATTTAAACACTGGATCTACAGTATCTCATCTAATGCCTCGTCAAGCTTATCCCACAACTCTGCCTGACCTGAAAGTCTTGACTTTCCACTGAAAAGGCACAAATAATAGCAACTCTTTACCATTTAACGTTTATATAGTAATGGAAATAGTACAAAACTTCAATCTCAAATGCAAAGCTAAGATCTTATTCAGATCTTATGTAAACTCTAACAGGAAAAATTACTTCCATGATGTTATTTTCAATTAAATGTCCTACTGTGCCAGAATCCATGCCTAGTTCTGAATTCTAAACAGCAAAGATTGCCATGAAAAGCCAGAGAAGCTTTGTGTCAACTACAAACTCATTAGCAAAGACCACGCTTATGTGTGCTTAGTACTATTCCACAGGTAAATTTACTGCAATACAACAGTCCCAAGGTCAACAGAGGAACCCCATTCCATAGAAAATAATTCCAGAAACATACCACAGACATCTTAAATGATGTTTACAGCTTTAATTACTTGTAGTGGGTAATACAGAACACTACTGCATTATTCCTACCTTTCAGAAAGTCCAGACTCTTCAGTTTCTGTTAAAGAGAAGAACTTGAAAGTTTTGGCACAGCAAGATCCATTATGTTGGAATTTTAAATAGGATTTTCACTAACCTTCAGCTTCAGGGATTGGGAAAGAAACATCAGCCAGTGAAAGATGTAAGTCAAAGGATGAGTTGTATATATATTTCCACCTGCTGGCAGAAAGGGTTTACACAGCAGCAGTATGCTTCTACAGCAGTTTACATCTGGAATAAATCCAATACATCAGTAGAATTTTTTTTCAAGTTATAAGAATAATACAAAGCAGCATTATCCTTCAATGTCACTGGCACAGAAAGGGTATTACAGAAAATCTGCTTTTCATGAGGCTGCACACCTTCAGGTCTGGGGGCATAATATTAGTCTAACTCATTTTTACCTCTTTATGTGTTTTTTAACTAACAACTGAATGCTACCAATATGCATGTCAGCTTCCAAAAACTGTGAGTAATAAGCTTAAATTACTAAATGCAAATTACTAAATCATTACATGTTTGATAGTGTTAATGATAGTGTTAATTAGGTCCAGTGCTCAGAAAGTGGATGTTTATTTGAAATTGAAAGATGTTCTAAAGCATCACTCTAAGGAATGAACTGTATTCACAACAATAGGCTGCTACAACATGGAACCAACTGTTCACATTTCTCCAGAACTGATGGTGGAGAACCACAAAAAAAAAAAAAGAGCCAAAAGTCTCCATCGTCTATAAATAGCAACAATGAAGCACTGTTCTCCACTGTATCAGTAAATAGAGGATTTCCCAGTACAGACACCACACTCCTAGTCTCACTTGGGGACTTTTCCACACCTTGCACTCCAGACTCTCATATGGTGCCACTTTGGGCTCATAATCAATCAGTGGCTTTTATCAACTATAGTACCTGAAAGTTTAACCTTCATGTCCCAAGCAGTTTAAGCTCAAAATTTCATGGAACAGGATAAACTGCATCATGTCCACTGCAGACTGTTCAAGAGGCATGAAGAGACTGCTTCACTGGTTAGTAAGTATTGACATTCTACAGTCCTTCCACAAAACTTAGCTGGAACGTTGAAATGTCTGCTTTCTCTCCCTTCTGACCTTGATGGCATGTGTGACAAGGCTGTTTTCAAACATACTTCTAATCTCAGCTCCATAAAAAAAACTTCTTGAAAGATATAATATTGCATTAACACTTGCTGGAAAATATCTAATCTTTGTGCTGCCCCCTGTATCTATAAATACCCTGAGAGTGACGTGCAACTATCAAACATACAAAATTCCTCCAAGAATGCTGAAAATTTTCTTTGTCACTAAATGAAGCGTTACATTTTTGTGCCAAAATACCATCCTATACATGTATATAGAAAAACGTGAAAAAAACCCCAGCAAATATTTTCACAAATGCCTAGTGCCAAGAGAAGAAATGCTTAAAACAAGAAGTACTGCAATCCATTACAGCATTATGAAGTCAATCTTCTGTCAGCTGTCAGTTCAGATTCTGTAGAGAGATCTGTCTTAAGGAGAAAAAACACTTCAGGAAAGCAAAAGAATTACCACACAATAAGCTACAATTTAATTAAAAGAAAGAACATGCTGAAGATAATGTCAACAAAAGGATATGATAATGATCATTTTAATGAGATAAATATGCCCTCATATCCCCAATCAAAAATGCCCAAGATCCATCTTGGCAGTGGCAGGGAGCAGCGGCAAGAAACAAAGTCTTCCTTTCTACTGATGTGGGCGATGCTAAGGCTACAACAATTACTGGAATTCCAGTCAGGAAGGAGAGGAGGAACAAGCAATGCTTTAAGCTTCTGAGACAGATCAGGGCACGCTTCCCTTCTGTTCCTGAATGCATCATTCCAGGGAAACAATCCCTGCCAGGACTCTCATGGGACAACGCATCTCTGCAGTTGTTCATGCGTAACCCTCCAGATGGAGGAAAAATTCAGCTTTGAATCTACAATGCAAAGGGGACTGTTTTATTAGAGTCCAAATGCTCTCGACTTCACCATGTAGGTATTTTAGAATTTATCTCAAAATTCAGTGAAGTCATGAGGCTTTTAACAGGAGGAGCCTTTATTTAAGTTGTGCAAGACTAAAAAAATCTCACTAAATTCTTCCTGACAATTTCCAACACATTTCTACAGCAAAGTTGCAAAGCAGTTTCAGAAGATTTGTTCAGAAGATTTGTTCCACATACACCCCTGTTGAAGCCCAGCACCATGTAAAACTTTAGGGAAAAAAAAAATAAAAATAAGTATCAATGCTTACCACTAAGCATGAAAGTTTACAATGGAAGAATAATACTGAAACTACAAGAAATCAAGAAAGCAGCCCAAAGCCAAATAAAATTGCCTGTCCTCTTTTATAAAGTATACTTTTTAACACCTGAAGAAAAAGTTAAAAACAATCACCACGGGATGGTGCAGCAGCTAAATTGGTTGCATTTCAATTCCATCTGTACTTGTTCTGTGGTATGTTTCTGAGGGGAGGCCACTAAGGAGCAGGTATTGTAACATTTTTCTAAGATAATGCTTTATATTTCTTAATTATTTTCATCACCCAAGTTTCCTTTATCCACTTGGAAAGGCCTTTAATGGATCTAAAAAGAAGGAGAAAATTAGTCTAATATTTATGTCTTGCCAATTCTATAGAGATGTTGCTGTAAGAAATGTAAATCAAGAAATTGGGTCTTAAAGTTTTATTCACTGTAGTTTTAATAGACCATGCCCATCTCACTCCATGTTACTTGCCAGAGATGTCTCCAAGAGCACTGAATGAATACTAAGAAGCCCTACCATGACTCTCACTATGCAAGTACAGATTAAATTCTAAACTTGTAATCTCCTCATTGGATCCATATGGGGAAATTTGGTATGGCATCTGGGAATATGCCAGCAAAAATATGACACAGGAGTTGCATTGCAATGTTTGACCAGAACACAAACACTGGCAGCTAGATCTCAAGGATCAGAAGTCACATATTTGTTTTCAATACTAATGTGTGCGAAGAGGTACAGCTCCATTGATAGGTGTACATTAGCATGTTTCCACATGCTCATCCCAAATACAGATAATCAGTCCTCTGAGTCCAGAAAAGCATCCAGGTTTTGAATACCAATGCATTTCAGATGAAGCAGGTTTTCTCCAAGCCATGAAGTAGAAAGCAGGGCAGCACACAGTGATGTATCACATGGAATTCTAAGGCCAACCTTAGCCAGACAATTCAATGAAATTCTACTTCAGAGAGGTTAAGAATTTCGCAAACATTTAGTAGACACCCTACAAAAAAACCTTCCTGTTTCAGTAATCAGTATTTCAGTCATTCTGATGCTCCCTAAGTTTTAATTTATTAAATCCATGAATATTGTGCAAAAGAATACAATGTACTTTTTAAATACCTATTCAACACCACAAAGGCACTACAATGAAGGCAAAATTAGGACTCAGCAGCAATTCTGAAAGGCAAGTATGATGATTAAGTAAAGATAATCATGTAGAGGTAAATTCTCAGGCACACAAAACAAAGTCATCAGACTTGGTTTGTAAACCATGTCCTGCAGAGACAATAGTAAAATTCCCCATTCAAGATAAATAGACTTGGCATCAGATAAACCAGATAAAAATAATTTCCAAGATCTACAGATGAAAAATGCCTAATTAACATCTAGATATAATGTACACTATATGGAGGGGAAATTCCTTTCTAAAATTACTTAGTTCAGATTTGTTTGTGCTGCAAATGCTTATAAAACAAAATGCTAACTTTGTGTAATTTGAGTATTTGGGTCATATCTTGTGCTTCCCATATGTGACAAAGACTCTAACATGCTCAAGTCTTAATTTAATAAACTTAACTACAGAGTGTGTTTTTAAAAAATAGCTTACTCGCAAGAAATATCAAGCACATTAAGTAAGAGTTTGATTAATGTATAGTAATCCATCAATTAAGATTAATTCATCGATGTTGATCATTCCAGAAAATATGGTAGAGACCCAAAATAAGCAGCCATAAATCTATGAGCAATGAATTAGGGAAAGAAATTAATTACAAGGGGAAAAAAAATGTTCCTAACAGCTTAAAAACACCCATTCTGGATGGCTAAGGTCTGAAATCTGGCAGTCTGGAACACATTTCCAATCAACTCTATTTTGTATACTGCAAGCAAAACTGACCATTTAAATCACACAACTATAGTTCTGGAAATGACTATTTAGTATTAATTTCTGAAAGGGCACTTATTTTTCATGTTTCAGAAATCATTTCTGGGCAACTTTGGGCTAGAAGCTTTTATATCAATTTCACTTGTAATAACATCTTCATAGAGGGGCTTGAAAACAAATCTTATGAACGTTATTGCACAGCAAACATAGCATCTCACTTTTTGAAATGTTCACCTTTGTAGAAAACAACCTTTTTCTTAAATGACATCCACGAAAATGCCACTAATAATAATTAACTTTTAATAAAAAGTTGAGAACTAATACACGGTTTTGAAAACTATACATATTCAGGAGATGACACTTCTACTCCAACTCAGATTCCTTGTTTACATGACCATTAATACCTGCAAGGATTCATCCTGCAACACTCCCTGCCTTGTGAGAAGGCACTCAGTCTATTCAAATCTACTCCCATAGACAAGATATTAAAACATACTGGAGGATATAATCAAAACTGTTCTAGATAACCAGTTTTTGTGGTGCAATGACTTCCAGAGCTGTAGGTACTAAAAAAACCCAATATGCTGGCACAACAGAAATGGTTACAACTTCTTTCTCCTACTTAGGAAATACCATTTTTTTCCCCACAAACAAGTAGTACAATAGTTACTTAGTTTTCATGTAACCCTAACTAAAACAGACTATTATAAGTCTTTTCTGAAAGAAAAGTCTTTATATTCAGGCAGTATAATGTTACTCCCACTGAAAGCCACAGAAATGCTACTGCTGACCTCGGTAGGAGTAAGAGCAGTTCGAAATGGCTCCAACTTTCCAGATTTTCCACCACAATGTCAATTGCACAGAAATGCAATTCAATCTCATCATTAAAAGCCACAAACCAATAACCAATCAAAATAAACCTAAAATTGCTTTGTAAGTTAGCAGTCTCAGTCAATGAGTTGCACTTGTAAAGAAAATGACTAGCATTCTTTAGGGCTGACAAGCAATAAATTGAAAGCACCATCATTCTGAAAATGTATGGCTCTCCTGATTAAGGGTGACATAGTCTTTAAAAGGAATACAGAGAATACCTCACTTCTGAAACAAGAAATCAGTCTTAGACATGAACTCTGTAAAAAAGCCCTTTGGTAATGATAGCACAATTACAACTGTTTCTTCAGAGAGGACGAAGCACAAGATCTTCAAAGCTGTACATTCCTTTCCTTCACAAATATACAGCAGAATAACAACAGATACACATCTGCCATGTCTCTACAAACAGCATTTCATTTGATTGCCTGATACCTTTTTACCTAATTTTGAACTAGCTGTGAGGCTGTTTGGTAAGAGATTCTATTCCTGTCACTTTGCTCCCTTTCACCCCTACAATAATTTCCCTTTCTTCTAAGTACTACAAATTTCACCTCAGGCTGACTATTATAGTGAAAAATCCCTTAAGAAATCTCCCACCTCTTTTATATTCCTTAGGATATTCAGAAGCCATAGCTTTCAGTTTTGCTTGTACTGTGCAAACTGTATCCCCATCTTTTACCGAAAAATCTACTTTCTCTAAAACAAATTTTAAAAGAAACTAATAAAAAGAAATGAAAGCTTTTAGAAGTTTGAATTATTCAATCAATTTTATTCATTTAGTAAGCACAGGTGTCCTCTGGTTTTAGTCATTGAAGAGACCAATTTTGTTAAAATTATGTTCCTTTCTCCCAATGTAAATGACTTTTCCTTGTGTAAGGAAGCTTCTGCCTGGTTAGGTCTCAGGAATGACTTCTCAGATCAGTGAAAGTCATACAAATTATTAATTTGCTTGCTTTTTACGTACCTTGACTGTGCTGTTCTGCCAAGGGCCCTTCTCTTACAGCAGGGAGGCTCTGGGGCAGCATTACCACCATGCCTGGAGGTAACCACTGAGTTCAGAACTGAGCAACATTCCCCTGCCACAGATTTCTGCACAGAGAGCTCTGAAAACAACCCCAAATGAAATCTCTCTGCACAGCTGAACACAAAACTGAAGGGCTGAGAAAGGGCAGTCAGGAGGTGGGAAGTCAGTTCACCTCTTGTCTAAAAGCCAGACAGCAGCAGAACAAAACATCTTGACAAGGCCCATTTATAATATTTTGGAAGTTTTATTATTAGCCACATTATATGCAGTTGATTATTCTACATTTTGATTATAACAAACATTTGTTTTTATTTGGTGATTTGGTATTCCAAGCAGGCTAATTCAAACTCTTGCATATTTTAGCCACATTCAAAAGTCCTTCTGTTTGAGAAAAAGGTCACTACAGGCTGTTACTATAAAAAGAATTTACCCTTTTATCACTTTATTGTTGGCTAACAAATGTCAACTGTGAGACTGCTACTTTTTAAATCTTTCTATTTACTGTCCCAGGCAATTTTGCTTTCTCGATTTCATACACACAGACACATGTAATAATGAAAGAAATACAAATATATGTAAGAAATTTTGCCAACTCTTACCACCCTTTCAGGCAAGTTGTTAGGCCCTTCCCCTTGTTCATAAAGCACAACTCAGTTATGGATATCCCTGGAAAACATAAGAAGCAGATCAAACTCCGAACAAACTCTGTAACTAGTGTGACTAGTGGCTTGTTAACCTGAGGAATGAGACAACTTCCTACACAGTTCACAGCCCAAACACCAGCCAAAACTGCACTGCTCTCCCTAGTTCAAGGCTGAAGTCAAGGCCATCATCAGTCTCTAAGAGTTCCTACTTCCCAAAATCAAAGTTCAAGGCTGAAATGTCTATCTAGTTTGAATGCTCTAGTAATGTGGAAAAGTTTATATTGAAAGCTTTGGGTCGTGAAATCCAAAAATCATTTGTGATTGGAATAAATATATAACTCAATCAATTGATCAAGAAATGCCCAACTCTAGCTATAGCACTACAATGCCAAAGCACCACTGGCCCTTGACCCTTCTACTGCTGCTTACACTGGTTTTCTTGGACAGCCACACTGACACACAGATTTACAGCAGTGATGTAAGTAGTGAATCTGACAAATAATTAGGAGTTGTTTTGTTGGGGGAGGTTACTGTTCCGGATGAAGAGTGCTCACCCACAAGGCCTCACCTGAATCCACTAATACCAGACAAAACTAACACTCAGATCCACAAAGGATGTAGGTGAACTCAGTGGCTGAACAGCTTCTTATATCTGAGAATCTGATTTTAAGTGATCAAAAAAATATGAACACAACTACCTGCAGACTGTTTTTATGGAGGAAGACTTTGGGGTTTGTCCCCCAATACTTGTAAGAAAGTCAGTATTTGGCTGCCTCCCAAAATCTGTATCTTCTCCCCAAGCATCATCACCTTCCACAATAAATGTTTCATTTCATAATTTACAAGTTGTAAGACAATACTATGTCTCAATACAGTAATTCCAGGGTCTTTAGGATGATACAATGAAAATCGAGCTAATTACTAACAGGATGCTTTATTTATCTTCAACTCTCATAAGTAAATGCTTTTAAGTGCTCAGAACAAAGGAGAAACTGCATCACAAACACGAAACACACAAGCAAGTAGAGCACGTACACGGAAATTCAGTTTGTCACAAAATAAAATTCATTAAAAGGGTCACTTTGTTCCAGAAACAGCACTGAGGGAGATGGTCTAATCATAAAAAATGTGTTGAATCAGTACAAATCCAACCTCAGGCAAGAATTTTCCTCAAAAGTTTCATTTTTATTAGCAATTCAGACTTTGCCTGATGAGCAATTCAATCCAGAGGTCAGAAGCAAAATCTTGCCAATGTTTGCCCTTTTAAAAACATTTTTCCAAAGAAAAAAATGAACACACAATTTCCTCTAAACCAAAAGAAATACAGTTATGATAATAATCAGAAATAATATTAAACAGACACCAGTAGGATAATACTACACATTAAAAAATGCAACTAGTAGCTTGATAAAATTTTTAAACATAGCAACAAATCCTAAACTGCACTTCTAAAATTATTTTTAATTGAATAAGTCAATCCTCTATGAGCCATTTTAGAAGCTTCTACTCTCAAAACAAGTGAAGAATTATGGCCTCTTTTTAAAAAGTAAATAATCAGTGAATTTCTTAATGATGATGTAAGAAAAACAGAAGCTGACAGCAAGCTGATTTAATGTAAGTTTTCAATAAATTGAGGTATCCCTTGATCTACAAATCTGGGTACTCTGCTACCTACACATGCCTGTAAGACCTAAGAAGAGTTCAGGAAGAAATTTTAATTATCCATAACTTATATTTATGTATATTATAACTTTTTCTCTTTTATGAGCAACTTTGTTCAAATGGTGTGTTTGACCCTCTGGTAATTTACATTTAATTAAAAATTCGTCTCTTTCCAGCATCTGAAGGTGTTCATGGGAAAAGAAATTCAAGTGCACTGTAAAAATTTTTGATGAGAACAATCACCTACTATTAAAACAGATCCCTAACTTTTTGTAGGATCATATTCTTAAAATTGCAAGGAGTGTGGATTCAGTGTGATTTTGGATGTCTCTGTACACTACAGCTGAGTAAAACATTAGTTAAGTCAAGCAGCAAAGCAAGAGAACAAGCTTTCCAGCCTTCACTCGTAACCTTGTTTAAAAGTTTAGTCTGCCAAACTGCAGGTCCCGCAAGGTCTGAATTTCTCAGGAACCAAGCCAACCTTGAAAACTACTGTAGTAGTACAAGTGGAGTTATATTTTGAACTTAAATCAGTACCATGGCTTAACACACAACAGTAAGCAGAGAAGAAATGATGGGAGCAGAGTCTGTCAGGAGCTTGAACAAGCTTCATTCTGCCAGACGAGAACTAACGAGTCTACACTGACTGCAGCAAGGAGTCTCGTAATAGTTTCTTATAAATATTCAACAGACCCACCATAGCAGCAGCTCCAAACAGAGTGAAGGGTGAAGGTCTCTTAAAAAGCAGCTCCAAGCATAACACAGCGAATTCTGACTGGAACCTTATGCTGAACCAACGCCAGCTGACAAGGGCATGACCTTCAATTGATGCTGAAAATGATGACTTGGTTCAAAAATTGTTTCATTTTGCTGCCACAAATTTAACAGCTCAGGCTTTGTCCCCATGAGATGAGTAAAACATGCTCATTAGATAACCTGCTTCCAGAGAGACAGGATTTTAAACAAAGGCTAAGCACCTTTAATATTACAAATATGTCCTCAAGGTGCTTCAATGCAGACCAGTTGCTGAGGTGCAAACTGAGCACAGCTCTCCCAGTCCCCCAGCTGCCACAGGACATATTCTCCACAGGAACACTGCTCTGATGGAAGCTACAGGTAACATGAAATATGTCCACAAAAGCACTGAGCAGACATACAGCACAATACACCACCATAGCAATTCTGAGGCTCTTCAAAAATGTGCACAAATAAAAGGAAATAATTTTCTCTTTGATTATCTAGTCTAGCAGGCAGGACAATTATCAATTATTTTAGCAACTTCTTTCAGCTTGTCCAAAATATTTACTGCACATTGTTTTCATCTTGCTAGTTACAGACATGGCAATGTCAGACAATATCTGTGACAATCAACTTGGATTTACTATTCCTACCAGCTGTCTTAAGTCTAACCAATAAAGAAATATTGAACAAAAAATGGGATGAGAGTATCCCAATGCCACAAAGATAAGCAGCCAGTTATTTCTTACTCTGAATGCAGTAACAAGAACTCCAGAGGCCAAAATGTTAGCTGAGCTAACTATGGCTTCCTGCTGCTATTACCAACATGGTACTGTAGAAAAGTAATTGCAAATATTACTCACAAAGTACAAAATAGAAGCAAACAAGACAACAGAAGAAACATGTATCTCCTGGCAAAACCAAAACTCATTAGAAGATTATGTTCAATGTAAGTCAATATGCTTTGAAGCCAGCTGTATAAAGTGGCAGCACAAGCGTTAAATTTCAATGAACCTCTTAAAATTATTTATTGCACTAATGGCAGAAGTTTGACCTTAAATGTTAATTTAAACAGATACAACTGAGTTGGTTAAAAAACACAAACTGCAGCCTCATATATGCAGCTGCTAATGGTGTCCTCAGAGCTGCAGCTACATCCCAGCCTGAGTCAGCTCTGCCCATCCAGCTCCCCTTTCACAGCCAGCACAGGCAAGGAAGATTCACTGATGCCTTATCCCCACTGGCAAGAAACATTAAGGGAGATTGTTTTGCAACCCTGGAACTACTTTCTGTTTTTTGCACAGTAGACACAAAGCAGTTGAGACTGGAAATACCCTTGGATATCACCTGGCAACTCTCCTACTCAAAGCAGAGTCAATTTGAGCAAGTTTCTCAGGATCTTTTCCAGTCAGGTTTTGAGAATCTCCAGGAACATGATCTCTACAATCTCTGGCCAACTTGCTCCAGCATTCAGTTACACACTTAACAGCAAATTCTCTAAGTTTTCGATTGAAGGAAGACTCCACTTTGTACTTGTCTATATGAGGCTGTGCTGGCTGTTGTAATATTCTTGATCAGCTCAAGCTGCTTAAATCAATGAGCTCCAAAAATGACAATGAGATGTATAACCATGAAATTTATTGACCATGCCTGCATGCATTAGTAATCACACAGTATGGCCTCTGGGTCCAATAATGCAGAGAGTTGGATTCCTTCATCTTCCACTGGCTGCTCTAAATTCCCCAGTCACACAAGGACACAAAACAAGCCACATCTTTTTGTGCTGTTGTTTGTTTGTTTAGTCCTAGATATTACACCTACTGTAAACCAGTTGGATTTTGTCTTGTACATACACTCACTAAGTTTCTCTCAATTTCACTCTATCAAAGGTATTTTAAATAGTTTGTTTCTCAGATCATCTCCTATTAATGCTCCTTGCCTCAAAAAACATGTTCAAAACCAGGTATTCTGTGGGGGATCTGGGAGAAACTTGTATGAACTCAATGCTCTTGAGATTTCTATCAGAAATCAGCCACTTGATTTCATGTGAAATGACAAGTATGCGCAAGCATATTTTTTTGTTCTCTATTACAAATGTCTCAAGTGACATTTGCTGTAAGAAGGACAACGTTAACAGCCAGTGAAATGTCAAAGGTTTCCCAAGGAGAAGTCAATTCTGTTCATGCTTTCACTCTAAAAGCACTTAAGTAATTCTGGTGTACCCAGTCAAACCACACCTGGGTGAAGAAGAGGGAAATATCAGGTGTTTAATACTAAAATTGTGGAACTGTTGCATTTGTGCAGAATGCCTTTCTCATTTTATATTTTCTAGAAGAAAATGTCTTGAGAAATTTTTCCCCAACAGCATTTTCCAACTTGCTGTAAATGTTTCATATCAGTACAGCTCCTGAAGTCTCTTATTTTAGAGTACAAGATTGATAATTAAGTCAGCCTATTTCAGGGTCTTCCCCCTCCCCCGGCTTCTTCATTACAGCTATTTTCATTCTGTACTCTCCACACACCCTGTGCACCTGTAATCTGTATCTATATTGTATTAGTAGGATCCTCCTAATTAGATTTAATTTCTTCAAGTGAGGAAAAAAGTGACATGCTAAGCCTGCCAGTTCTTTGAAGAATGTCCTAGAAGGTCAAATGGTGTGTATATAAGGGCTTTGTGATCCGTTTGACACAAGGAAGATAAGGTTGGTCAACATTTCTGATGCCTTCACTAATGAAAAGCAAAGTAACTGGTATTGATTCCATTCACATCAATCTCAAAATGGTAAACAAAATAATTATATCCTCTGTATAGCAGTCTCCTGGGTACATGCAGATATACTTAACAGATTACAGACAGAAGACAGCTCATTTAAATCAGACATTACGTGAAATTCTAGTTTTGTTAGCTGAACTACTGTGTACACGTTAAAGCTTCTGAAATCTCTACATGCTTTATTCCTACATATTTAAACAAAATCAGAAACTGTCAGATCAGTACTTTTCCTACAGATTAGAGTTCAGTTTATCTATTTCTGAAACAATAGAAATACCTGTATTACTGTTTTTAAAGCTTTTACAGTTCTAAAATATGTTGGTTTAGCACATCAAAAAAAAAAGTAATTTTTAAAATTTTAAAATACCCCTCTCTCCTATGTGAGACTAGCTGCTTTCCTCTAGACTTCAACCTCTTTTCACAAGAAAGAGTTGTGCTTATCCTGTGATTCTTATTAGTCTTTCCCTGTTTTTGTGGTACCATGACAAATACCCTGCATTACTTTAACTAATCAAGGGCTAAAAGGTTTCTCTCTCGGGCTTTGTTTTCTGCATTACTGGTGGAATCACACAGTTCAATCCCGTATACACCAAACCCCTTCCTGACAGCCTCCTCTTCCCAACTGCATTACTGCGACAGACACATCTGCATTTGGCACCTGTTAAGTTCTTTTCACTACCACGATCAGTAGCCAATTTCTCTGCCTAAACACTGCACCTTCAAAACACAGCAGTATTTACTCATTATTGCACAGGTAGTAAGCCTGTAGTACAAAAAATAAAAGCCCTAATGAGCCAATACATAGTCTTTATGTTTAAAATGTCTATTGCTAATTACAGGACTTCTCTCAGCCCAATCCTGTGTTTTCTAAAGGTAATACCACATAGAAAGGCTACTGCATTTTAAGATGAGTCATTGTAGTTCTTGAAATAGTGATACATAAAATTATGTAAAAAATTACAGAATCTATACCTTCAGTTTACATAAGAAGGAGATTTCTCTGCATTGCTCCCCTGCCTTGGTTGTATTTTTAATGAATTTCAGAACATTTAGCTTGAGAAACTTTCAAGATCTTCCTAATCCCTTGTGGCACAGAGAATGACCTTCTACTTCTTTCTACATTCAGATGCACAATGCAAAGCAAATTTTTCATTTAGGGCATATAAATAGTTAATCCAAAAGAAAGAGAGCAAATACAAGGTCAAAATAATATAGGAAAGTAAAAATACAAGGTCAAAACAATATGGGAAAGTAAAACACCTTGCAGGGCAGAGTTTAAGACACTGACAGTTCTCTTGGCCAATGTTAAGGTTACCAACATCACCCTCCTACAGAGAGGGAAATGAGAAGAATTTGCTAAATATAGCTAGAACTGTTTGGAAGGATGCCTATCCTTATTTGTGCATTCATCTGTTTAATTGTGGGCAATATAGTCCACTATATAGCCTGAAGCAAGTGTGATTGTTCAATATTCTCTGAATTACACAACCTCAACCAGAGATTGGACTTAATTACACAGTTTACATCATAAATTGAAACTTTGTATTTTGAAACTCCCCACAGTTGTATGTATCTCAATTACGTTCTCAAGTTTTGGGAATGTACTAAATGCCTTCAAAACTGCAGTTTTAAACAAGGATGGTGAGAAAGGCCATGGAATTCTTGTGTTTATTGTATGACTGTGTCCTCCAAAACCAAATGTATAATATAAATGCATATGCTGACATCAAAAAATCAGGTTTTATGCTCAGAGCTTGTTTAAGTTTGGTAGTCTGTGGAGATTGACATTTTTCTTAAATTGATCTGTAAGTGCATTTTTTAAATAGTTGCAATAATTTAAATATACATGTAAATACATCTTATAAAATTAATCCATCCTTATTTGAAAATAAAGCTGTAATAATCACAGAAACCTGAAAGAAACAAGCCAAGGAAGTTTATATACCTGTGATCTAAGCTTTCGAAAGGATTCCTAAATCCTTGGTTTCAGTGACAATATTGTAAAGAAATATAATAGAATTAAACCAGCACTAGGTGCCTAAATCCCTTTAAGAGTTTGAGCCTAAATTCCTAACAGATCACTGAAGTCTCAGCCAAGGTAACAACTTATAACTGATATTCTCTCATGGTCCTTTTATATATATAACAAGCTTCAGTTCTGTTTAACATTAGTTCTTCAGAACCTTAAATACTAAGGTTCCTAAAAATCAGAGTTATCATATTGCTTCTCTGCTTCTAAAACAGTGGAAAGTTGTTTGTGGCATCATAAATGAAATGAGGTGGTTGTTTTGTTGACTAGATAGATGAGCATGGGTTGGGATTCAGAAACCCCACCATGAGCATGGTAAATAGTCTGTAAAAGCTGAAGACTGTTTATCACCTGCAGGAACACACCACAATGAAACACAGGGGAAAAAAATGTGGCAACCTACAGAGGTTTCAAACTTATGGATTGTACAATTCAATGATCTTCCATCGTCACACCACATTAAAAACAGCACCTTACCCTCCACCTCTAAAATATTGCCTCAGGAGAGGGAACACAGTTTTCACTTCCATTATCCTCCAGCCTGCAGCAAGGAAGTGCCTTGGTCCTGAATCAGAACCCACAGGAATTTAGCAAGTGCTATTTCTGCTTGTAGTAAAATCTTCAATATGTAATTTACATCTTGATATGTCATCATTTCTTGGTATTTAACTTAGTAACAGCTTCTCTAAAGTAGAGATTTTATTACATAAATTATGGAAGTAGCAGACTGGGTGAAGTGGAGACAGCATAAATTTCTGAATCAATACAAAATATGTCCCTGGTAGTAGTTGTTATTCTATGCAGGTATGTTATTGATTACAGTCATAATGGTCTCACTTTAGCTGCCATCAATAACTCACTACTTGTATTGTCACACTGAATTAAAGAAGAACCAGTCTAAAAATATGAGGAGAAGTTATACCAGCATGGCATGACCCAGCCTGTGGTGCAAAGAAGCAAACACTGCCAGTTTAAGTTAGGATTTGTGTTTGAGACTTCACTTGACATTACAGCGATAAAATAAAGTCAAATGTGATTCTTACTCAGGACAAAAGAGCATGTGTCTTAAACATTCCAGAAAACTTTTAAATTTATGGATCCTGCATACATAACAATAACAGTTTTAAGACCTTGGGACCATTAGAATACATGTACTGTCATGCAAAACTGAATCAAAATTTTATGAGTGGTTATTGACACTTTACTGATGAACATGACTGAAGCTTCCTCGCATCAGATTATGACTTGTACAAGGAATGCTCGATTACTTCAGTTTTTTAAATTCCTAATTTTGGAATATAGTCTCCAAAAAATACCAATATTTGCTACTCAGCAGAGAGAAGCTCACAAAGTGCCAGTTAGAAGACTTGGTTCGACCTCATAGACTGATCATTCTCCAGAGAAATCTGTATCTATTGTTTAAATCCACAGCCAGAAGTGGCTGCCCTTTCTAAACCAAGCATCTAATTGACACACCTGAAGTTCTTGTAGCTACCCCAACCTGAGTGTCACATCTGAGATTCTCCTTCCCCAAGACAGGTGGCGCTTTATGAACCATATTTTAAGTCACTCTGCAATTTGCTTTCCTCTGGGCTACCTCTACAAGCTTTGCTGTTAAAAAGATCGTAATTTTCCCCTTTAAAACCTGCAGAAATTAGACTATCCAATATCATTACATACATTCGGCTCTCATCAAGCTGTGAATCCAGTAGCCATGGACACTGCTGATGGTGAAACACCACAATACAGTTTCTCACCAACAGGATAATCCAGCTAAAAAAAATCTGTGCCATCACTTCTGTCACAGTTCTGAATAGCAGTTACTTAAAATTTTATCTCTACATAATCCAAATTAAACAGAGAACATTTACTGTAATGAGAAGGTTCCATGCAGGTATTCCAACTCATGGGTAGAACTTCCACCATCAGAGCAGACAAAGAGGCAGTTGAATTATTATGAACAGTAGGTCCAGTTTCACTAACTTTACATTGCAATGAATGTAGATCAATTAATAAGACCTCTTCATACAGGAACAAGTTAGGGCAACATGTCTCTGTAAAAAAACAAAACAAAACAAAACAACAACAACAACAACAACAAAAAAAACAACCCAAAACCATGATAATTTCTTTTATGAGAGCAGAAATTAAGAGGGGAAGCTTAGAGCAGAAAAAAAGGCATTTGTTATTCACAAAGTCCAGCTCCTGTAAAGCTACTGCTCAGCACGTCAATCAGTCAGTATGACTAGAGCTGTGAGAATTCTTATACAGATTACTTCATCAGGTAATTCCAAGTATATTCAACCAGAACGCAGGTCTTGGTATCAACCCCCTGAAAAGTCCACTCTCAAGGATAACAGTGCAAAGGAAGCACTGATGCCTAATTTTAGACTCCAAATTACTAGGTTCTAAAAGAAATAAGGAAAATAATAAATATTTTGAGTTTACCATAACAACAAAGTGCCAGGCTTACCCCAAACTGATTTACTCACTTCTTCCCTCTCTCTTGCTTGCAATGTTTAAGCTGTAATTCTTCAATAATGCATTTCAGAAGACAGTAAATGCCTCAGAACTCTTAAATAAACCATAAGCAGCTAAACAGTACCAGTTCTAGAGGACAAAGGCCTGTTGCTAAGACACTAGACTTCAAGTTTCCAATGGCTTATGACAGCAATAACAAGGCAAACAAAATACATCATAAAAATGAAATTGGGAAAGATACCTTGACAGTGTCCTTCTAATTTTCAGCCAACTTGAGATGTCACGTAAGCACTGAAGCAGCAAAGAGGTGATACTGCTTAGATAGCAAAATCTCAATTCCTCCCTGACCTACAAATCAGAAGCTAATAGATTAGTGGTGCACTGGTGTATATCTGCACAGAATCTCATGGAAACCCTGTCGCAGCTTCTGAAACAAAATGCATGTGCTCTGAGATGCAGAAAAAGCATAACTATAAATAACATCAACTGAAGCATGCACAGAAGATTTTGACAACCCAGTCAAGGACCTTATGGAACAAAAATCCCAAATTGTCTAAGAAAGCCATCATATCTGAAGAGATGAAGCATACCGCATGTAGATCAGGAACAGAAAGGTCTTCCCAGTGAAATATAAACTGGAGAGAGAGACAGAGGCACAACCCTGCCCATATGTTCTCAATGGATCCCAGTACCTTTGCCAGCAGCAGCATCACTGCCATGCAAGTAAGAGGTGGAGAAAATTACCATCCTGGACCACTTAGTCTGGAATCTGTGATCTAAATATTACAATTTTACTCTTTCTAAATATATAGGCAAAACATATATCTGACTATAGTCAAAAATCACTCAGTTTATCTCACGGTAATTGACATCAGTTGATTATACAGCATTAAGACTTGCAGGATCAGACCAAGATACCTTTCACAGAGATGCTTATCTAGATGGAACAAAAACCATGTAACTACAAAACAAAATATACATAAATGTATATATATACACCTATATAAATGAAGTGTCAATTTTTACAGAATTTGATAAAGTAACCTGTTTTAAAAAAATTTAATCCAGTCACTTCAAGGGTATAATGCTGCCTTAGTTAAGGTCCATTATTTTCAGAAAGACGGATTCATTCCAACAATGGTAAGTTCCCAGTAATGACAACACTGTAAGAAAATATTTGTTCTTTGCAGTTATGAGGAGTAATTAGATATGAATTTCATTAACTAAATTGAAGCATTCTCTACAAAAGGTTAAAATATTTAAAAATGCCACCCATATATACATTCCTAGTGGGTATCTTACATACTTTTTTATCCATAAGATTAAATGACATTCCAAGAAAAGCATTTATTTTGGTGGGTCAAAATGTCAGACTACCCTGAAACAGTGGTAATCAATGAGTCTCATCAGGACTCCCAAATATTATTTTGTTTGATCACTGTAAATAAATTAATGATGGAGTAATAGATATTGTCCACTTACTATTAAACGATTAGCCATTTACAGACAACACACCAAATGCTACTTGAAATTATGCCAGAGGGTTGACTGTCAGGCGTTCAAAAGATTGGGTACTACTAAATTAAGCTGTCTGTTCTTAGAATGTTGCACAAAACCAGTCACAAAAAGAACTGGATTCACTAGAATTAGCTATTTCTCTTACACACTATTTAAAACAAATGTGATCTAAGCTAATGGAGAAAATGTAGACCTCTAGAACCTCAGCAAAGTACACCAGAAGTAGCTTTTCAGATTGTTTTGGATTACCTGTGAAATGCAGGCGTAGGAGTGAAAAGGACAGACAGGGAACAAAACACTTGCACCATAGCTTTATGGGGTTGGCTCTGTTTTACACAAGTTAGCTGAAGGAAATAAAAACCACTTCATTATCTAAGCTGATTGCTTCTTTTCTGAGATGCTCAGGTGGTTACCTGCCTTGCTTCAGCTCACAGGTACATCACGTCCTACCTGAAATTAAAGAAAATCTCGCTGTTCTTATTTTAATGCTTTAACCCATCATTCTGCTGATGTCCATCTCTGATGAAAATATGTTTGTCAAGTTACATGCATACCCTAAATGTCTTGCATTATTGAAAGAACTCTTTTTTCTACAAACAGGTGGATTTTAATCTTAAAAAAATCTCAATGCTAGTTTCCAAGAGAGATACACATGAAGTCTGAATAAGGTAACTGATTGCAACACATGTGAAATTCCTTTCCTATCCATACTGGTATAACCCTAGAGTTGGCCTTTTCCTCCTTATTCTGTAGAGACAGACAAGAAAGTAAAGAAGACAAGAAAGTAAAGAAAACAAGAAAGTAAAGAATTTGAAGGTAACTATGATGGCTATTAGGATGCCCCCACACCTGACAGAATACTGTCATGCTCTGGTTAAACTGGAAAGACACAAGCCAAATGTAAGATCACACTTAGCTGCTACAGCACTTGTTTACAATGTCTACGTCAATGATTTATACTCACACAATAAAATATTAAGAGCAACAAACTATAAACCTGGTAGCACAAGAATTCTAACAGGTTTTCCTTGCAGTGTATCAATTCTGACACTACCCAATATCCACCAAAAGCACTGCAGATATAATGTGTTGCATTACATAAAATCAAGTCCAAAAGCTTAGTTTTATATAACTGTAATATGCATACAGATGGTGTTCTTGTTCAGGACAAGATATCTACAATAAACTACAGTTTGTACAAAATTTGAAGTATAAGCAAAAGGCAGGAATTTTGCCATTTCTAGCACAGTGTCCTAATTCAATAAAATATGAAACTCCCTCTATTTGTAGCTCTTATTGGTTGTTCCAATATTAAAAACTTTCTGACACTGAAATCAATTGCAGAGATTTTGAATTAATTGATGAAATTCAAAGAAGGGAATTATTTTTCCTCTATCTTAGCCAAATAGTAGGTCAAAACTATGCTTATATTAATTGAAAATCAGTTATTTATGTTGACTGCAACTATGGCAGAAAAATAAAATAAGTGAAATCCACTTTATAAAGATCACCAATGTCCAATAAAACACAATCTATGATCTCTGAACAATACACAAGGATAAACCATGCAGTGAAACTATGCAGTCAAACTATTGTTACAAATCATGCCCTCCTAATGCATTCCTTTAGCCAAGCAATGGGAAGATAAACCCATTTGCCTAATGGAGCATATAATTTAAATATTTCAGAAAAGAAATAACAGAGATGCTGCTTAAAATAAATTTAAGAATCATCCATCCAAATACCTTCCAGGATGAAGACCCCAGCACAGTTCACAACTTATTTTTTCTATACAAACTCCCAAACTCTCCAGCCCCTGCAGTTACTTTAGTCACCATGCATACCCTGTATTACTTTATTACAACAAACCTTTTTCTTCTTTTCCATAGGCGATTTAATACAAGGCTGCATTTTTTTCTCCTTCGTAGTGCCTTGCAATATTTTTAAAATCACTAAAATTTCAGATTTTACTACTGCACCATGCAGTCCTGCACAATTTTGTAAACAAAATATGTCTAAATTTATGGAGCCTTAAAGGACTAGTGTATTCAGCAGATTGCAGTACTCTATCCACAGGAAGTTACAATCAGCCAATGTCAATATTCTGTCATTTAGAAACAGGATTTTTTTTTTTACCATAAAGCATTCCCATTAAGACAAATCAGCAGGGCTGTTTCCCGCCTCCCCCCAGCAAAACTTCTGTTCAGGGTTTAAGCTATTGGTACGATAACAGGTCTTCACTTGATAAAAAAAATCTGCTTAGGGTTTGGTTGTTTTTTTTTTTAACATGCTATGAATCACGTTTTGCATTGTGACCTACCTAAAGGCACAACAGTACAGCGTAACAAGCAAAGTGCATGTTTTAAGAATTCCCCCTTTCACAATACACAAACAAGTGCCTACATTAAAAAAAAAAAGAGAGAGAGAAAAGGCAAGAAAGATGGTCTTTACTATTTCATATTCACTAGAAGTGAGCATTTCAAAGAGTTTTTCAACTTCTACCAACGTCAGATTTTAACCGTGGACATCAATACTGCAGGGAAAGCGAAAATTAAAAAATAACCCCTAATTCTGGCTTTTAAGTCTGTAATGAATGTCGCGTGTGTGGAAAAATTAGGTTAGTTTTGTTTGGTCTTTGCTACAAAGAGACTCATCTGTGCATGCCACAAATAACCTGAGCAATGACTTCCATGATACGAGCTGCCCATCATATTGCAGGATTATTACAATGTTGGTTTGTTTAGGGGTTGCTTGTGTGTGTGGCTTGCGTATGTAATTCAGGCATTCGCATACATCAACTCCTCGTTGCGCATCTCACAATAAACTGGTGAACGCTGTTAAACCTGAACCAGGAACCTTTAGCAAACAAAGAAGCCTAACCCGGAATCGTGATGCAAAATCACCCCAAAACGTACTACACCCTGCAAGCATCTCACAGAAAATAGCCCGACAACCTCATTCATTCCCCCCAAGCCAGCGATCTGCTCACCATCTCCGTCTTATTTCTCTGTCCTCAGCTTATTTTCCTTGCTGCTATCGGCTTCAAGGAGGCGGTGTACAAAAAAAAAAAAAAAAAAAAAAAAAAAAAGAAAA
>VWYP01029577.1:650401-683936 GCA_013400435.1 Pycnonotus jocosus
CGGGCGGCGGGAGTGGCCGGAGGAGCGGCCGCAGCCCCGGGGCGGGATCGGGGCCGCGCTGCCCGCGCGGGAGAGCGGGGCACTGGCGGTGTGCGCTCGGCAGGAGCGGCCGGGATCTTTTTGTCGCTTCACCTGCATGGGTGCCTCCGCCCCGCTGCGCGCCTGTAGGGTTTCTGCGCTCGGGAATGAACGCTGCCTTGCACAGCTGTTCGCCCGGAGGTTGCGGGCCCAGCTGCTGACTGAAATGCTGTGGCAGAGGGCCCGGCAGGTGCAGCGCAGCGAGGTAATGCTGGCACGCGATCCGCATGGATTTGTCTAACTTGACCTTCTCGGTGTTTGCAGTGGTCTGTGCGCTGCCATCGTCACCTCTCAGCTTTGTCTTTGGTAACCTGAATAGCTTGAGCTTACTACGCCCCTATATTTTATCGTGTTATCCCCTTCATTAATGTTACTCCTTTGAATTGTTTCCTGTGTTTTTCCGCACTGCCTAACCTTGGTTGCCAGAAATGGTGCAATGTTCCAATGTGCCTGTGCTGTGGACAAAGAGAGTGTCACTCCCTTGTCTTTCCTATATATTCTGTATTTTATACAGTAAATGGTTAGAGTAGTCCAGTTTACCACAGTTTTACCCTGAGGTCATACTGAAGTAATAACACCTAAACTCTTTTTTGAGGTACTTTTTGCCATGCTAGCCCCATCCTTGCATTCTTCATTTCCAGATGCATTTCCTCGCATTTTATGGTATTAAAAGTGCAATTTAGTGACTGGGATGACTTACTGGGCACAACAGATGATTTTGTAACCAGTTGTGGATTATCTACTCATTTATTAAGCTGCAAAATTTACTAATATCTTGCATTATCTATATAATTGATAGAGATATCAAACTAGATCAGAGCAAGAAGCCATCTCTAGAAAACTGTCAGGGTCCTCTTTAAAGCTGCTTTTTGAAACCTCTCAGGGAAAAGATATTTAATCCATCTAATGTGTGCTTTATGTATTCCAAATAATGTGCATTCCAGCACTCGAAGAACAAACTATTTAAACAAATGTCAGGACTATTTCTCTTAGTTTTTGAAACCAACTCAGGACAATTCTGCAAGCCTTTTATTACGCTTGCGCTTGTTTTTAGCTTTCTCCAAGAGAGGTTCTGCCCTGACAGTACCACTCTCTTAAAGTGGATACAGAATCAGAGCCTGGTTGGGATTGGTCTATTCAAGTTTGACAAACAATGGGAACTATACACTGGTGCCCTAGGACAGGGTCTAGGAGGGGCAACAATAACCAGGCTGGTTTAGACAGAACAAAAGGTAGAATAGAAGGAAGGGTCAGAATGGCCACCAAATCCAGTATTCACAAATTCTTGCAGTGGACTCATTTTGTGCAGTCTCCTGAGTGCTTTTTAAATTACTCTGAACTTTTTCTTACTTCCCATATGTATTAAAAATAGAAAAGAATATCAGTAAAAAACACCATTAAGTTTTAAGCCTATGGTCACTTTCTTCTTTCCATAGGTATGACTGCTGCTGAAGGTATGCAGATTATCATCTGAAGATTTTAAATGGGTGTAGAGCGTAAAAGGTAAACAATCTTTGGTGACAGTGATGAGTCTATATTTTGAAACTCAAGCAGAGTGCCAAAAAGAACAATACATTAAATTTAATGTGCATGCATTTTACCAATTTCAATGTAACAGAGATTTGTATAATTTGTCTATTTAGTCATCAGATAACTGCTTTAAATAACAACTCTGTACCTGAAAGCATAAATACATTCAAGGTTTATATGTCTCAAGGTAATAACTGCAATCTATTATTGTGTTTCAGGAGTAGTACAAAGAATGATGATCATACACTCACCCAGTAATTTTCATCAGTAGATCTCAAGAGACCTTGCAAAGGTCGATGTGATCATCCCATTGTTGATGATGGAGAAGGAAAGTATTGAGATGAACTTGCTCAATGTCATGTGCCTAAGCAGTGCTAAAGCTGACAATTGGCTTCAGGTTTTCTGTACCAGGAGGAAAGGTTTTGCCTCACAAGACACCTAGCACATCCATATACCCCGGGAATTCTTTTAATTACTGTTTCACATCTTGTGTGTATTGTGTTTTTCGGTGTTAGAACCTGGAAGAGCACTCCAGGCTTTTAATGTGTTTCCTAACAGGCTTCACTATAAAACACTTTGTAATTTACAGGCTCCACTGAAACCCTCTATTGCCACCCATAAAAAAAAAAAAGTTTGAGATTTTGTTTGAAAAATGAAATATTAATATTTCAGTAGGATGAAAAGGTGACACAGGTCCAATCCCAACCCAAATCTGTAGATCGAGGTAAAATTACTAAATGTGTGGTTATCAGTTCTGACCATGCTGTGCTAATAACTGAAAGCAAATTTGACATTGTCACTTGTGTTTTCCTCAATCCTCAGGAAAGCTGTCCTGGCTGGAATTCATCCCACAGCAAGCTCAGGGCTCTGTGACTTTGGGGCCTTCCTGGTAGCAGTCTCTGCTGAAGGTGGTCAGGGGAACAGCATCCCACACCTTGTTCTGAGGGGTCAGGAGCTACATCCAACCCCACTAAGATTGTCAACAGCCTGGGTGTATCTATCCTCAGAGGCATGAGCGTGTGAAGCTCAGATCAGGCATGTAATGTTATTATTCATAGAATCATGGAATCAGCAAGGGGAGAAGAGACCTTTAAGATCATGAAGTCCAACTTAATTACCACTGTAACTTCTATAAACCACTAGCCTACAGATCTTAAACACCTTGAAGGATGGCGGCTCTGCCACCTCTCTCGGCAATCTGTTCCAATACCTGACCACCGTTAATAGTGGAAAAAAAAAATTTCTCGTCTCAGCTTGAAACCAGATATGCCGGCAGCAGGCTGAGGCAGCCAAGAAGCATCTCATGCACTATGAGATGACTCCCGAATGCGCTGGGGGGTGCCGGGCGGTGTCGCACCAGCCCCTCGCACACACCCCCGGGGGTACAGGGCTGGCAGAGCCCGCAGGACACGGCCCAGGGCACGGGGAGGGTGTCGGTGCCGGCGGTGCACGGCCCCAGCCCGGTGAAGGTGTCGGCAGCTCCGGCGGGAGGAGCAGCCGGGCCCGGCCCCCGGAGGGGCGGTGCTGCTCGGCTCGGCCGCCCTCCGGAAGCGGCGCGGGGGACGCGCGGTGCTGCTCGGCCGTGGGTGAGTGAGGGAGGCAAGGGAGGGACTGAGGGTCACCGTGCCTGCGGGGCGGGCTCGGACACAGCCTGGGGGCGCCTCAGCTGCCAGCAGCAGCCGGGAGCTGACGAGCTGCTGGTTTGGGCAGCTGTGTGTGCCGTTCCTGGCCACCGCCACAGCCCCGGCCCTCCCCGCCGAGGAAAGTGCTGCTCCTGAGCGCCATTTGCTTAAGGTTTTCATCCTAAATTGATTCAGCGGCACATCTGGGGATATTTTCAGGTGTCAATTCACACCTGTTTTCCCTTGGTTATGCATGGCATTTTTATTCCTGCGTAGGTGGTGGCTGGTTGGTACTTGAGTCACATACGGGAGTAATTGTAAGTGTACAGGAGTAATAAAGTAAGTTTTTTAATTAAGTTTTAATGTGTGATGACCCTTTGAGGTCAAGAAATAGTCACAGATAGACAGTGAAAACTACTAATGTCTTTTGGTGGTTTCTCCCTGAAGAAAACCTAAGAATTGTACAAGCTAAAAATAGAACTTTTATCTGAGGAACAACCCTTGCAAAAGGCTCTGAGTCTGAAGATCCGTGGCTGAGGAGAAACTCCTGCTCTTGAAACAGGGGCAAAGGCTGTATTACTCCATTCTTGTGAATGTTTCTAAAACATGATGTGGTGAAAGTTTATGTTTACTGGCATTTGTTCCTCATGGGAGCTGTACAGTGGACCTAATCTAGTAAGAAACCAGAGAGAAATTAAGCAGCTGAGAATAAAATTAGCCCGCTAAACTTGGGAGTGCCATTCACCTTACATGGGGGGTTTTTTGTGTTGTACTTTTGCATTGCTGTCTCTTGCAGGGAAGACTGATTCTTCACCTTGGTAGGGTTACAAAGCCTGGGTTACTTACGAATGCTCTTCATAGGGAGCAACCTGGAAGTCATCAAATTATAGATCCATCTATTCCACTTCATCTTTAGTTATTAGTGTTGCTACTCTGGAGCATGTGGTACACAAGGGAAGTGCAAAAACAAAACAGTAAAATGCTTTAAAAATGCAGCCATGAGAAACTTTTCTTTGAGGGGAAAAAAAGATTACTTTTGAGAACTAATCAAGCATCTTATTTTTGCTGATTTTAAAGTTTGTTGTTAAAAAAACCCTCAGTAGTGCAAGAAAATGCATCCTATTTTAAGGCCCTTTTAGGGGCATTTGAGGATTGTAGGGCTCAGTTTCATTTGGACATACTCAAAAGAGACAGTAAAACAGTTCTGTACTCCGCTGACCACGAGTTATTGTCGTAGTACCTAAAACTAGCAGATTCCAGTGAATAATGTTTTTTAGCTGTGTTTTAGACTGCAACTAAACAATAGTTTTGGATCAGTTGAGAAGCAATTCAGATCACTGTGGTAACTGACAGATGTTATTTATGATGCTTCATTTGTGAATACGAAATACATAACAAATGGCTTCATTTTTCAAAGCCTGCTACTGGGAGTTCTTTAGGGTAAAATAGTTTTATGCCAAATTGTGAACTGATTGCTTCTAATCAACCAAATGATGGTAGAACCCTATGAAAAGAACATACACAATCTATCATGTTTGGGTCTCTTGAAAAGTCCCTCTAAATGCTACCTTATGCTGGCGTGTATCCACTCAGGCTTTTAACAGATCCTTCAAATGAGCAAAACAACACACTGTGCTGTCTAACAGAGTACTGTAGCACAGAACAAGAATGTTAGTTACTTTAATGTCATTTCCAAATTAGTGGTGCCATTTGGAGCAGAACGCTTAATTACAGGATGTTTGTGGTTCTTGTCAAGCTGGTTTGAGTGTATTAGGCATAAGTTGGACAGCAAACTAGAAACATTACAGAAATAGGAGATTGTTGCTATCATGTCATCCCTGGTAACTGTTGTCTTATTGACTAGGAATAAGCAAACTAGAATCTATAAAAGCTCATTATCCAGAAGGCAGTCTTCACTGTCTCCAATCTAGAGCAGAGGATTTCTTCCCTGTTCCTGCAGGCCTTGCCACTTTGCAGCTCCAGCTCTGTGCAATGTGCTTGTCTCATCCCCATAGCTTCAGCACCAGCTTTTATGTGAGTAAGAGCTCAAGAGAATGGCACCTGCATGGAGTTTTTGTATGTACTTACCATATCTATGACAGCTTCTCCTCAGGTTTTTTTTTTTCTCTTTGTGTTTTGTTAATTATCATAAATTTCAGAATATCCAAATATGAATCTGACTTACAGTATGCTTCTATTCAAGAATTTAAGGCTAATATCCAAAACAGGTGCTGCAAGTGCAATGTCAGCTTTGATCAAAGAAGGTACCAAAATACATAATTTGCCTCCTTTTCCAGTTAAGTGTTGCTGCTATTTTAAGGGGTAGCTCTGTTTTATCTGGTTTAAACACTTCCGTCTAAATTAAAAAAAAAAAAAAAGGTTGGACTGTTTATATAGGGCCTATAAACATTTATGCTTGTCTCAAGGCTCACAGGTGGAGCCTAAGATAAAAAATGCTGGTTTGGTATTTAGGGTTAATAAAAGCATAAATGTAACTTAAAGAACTATAATAACATCAAGCAGGGTTGATGGGGTGGCAAAAAAGGTTCTGTCAAAGCAGCAGTACCTAATAATAATGACAGGGAATTCTAGAGAAGTACTGAAGTGTTCAAAATATTTGTCCTTCTAGATAACTGTGATGAGTATTGCAAACTTATTTTGCAGCTGTTTTCTGACTGGCAGTTTTTGTTTAATCTTTATGCTGGCCAGTAATTTTGCATGAACAGCTGGACCTACTTGATTATTTGAAGGGAACTCAATAAATCAGCTAATGGAGCCTGAAACCTGTTTATTAAAATAGTGGTCAAATGAGTGATTAACTGCAAACAATTTTTTGTCAAGTAATCCATTTAATTATCTGGCAGGGCACCTGATGAATCCTAGTAGCCATATATCCACAGTCAGCAAGAGTACTCAGTGATAGTTGTCATTAAAATTGTATTCTGTATCCCTGCTTTCACCAAGTGAGCTTCTTTGCACTTTGCCAAAAATATTTAAAGTTTTAAGGATTCCGCAGCATACTCAGAGTAATGCTATAGAGGGGAACCTCTAAACCCATGGATTTGGAGGTGATCTCTTCTGAACTGTGAGTGTTGTTTTTGGAAGAGTCTGTGTGTAGAAGATCCAACTCTTCCAGTACTGATAGTTCAAGTCCAGTGGGATTGCAGTCTACTGAAAATTCAGCTATGGGAGTCTGAGAAGGGGCATGTCACCTTCTCGAAAGTGGTTAGATTTTCTCCATAAAGCTGGCTATGGGTCTTTTTAAAGACCTGGTTAGTAAATCAATTATCCAAAATTCAAGACTGCATCTTCATTTTATGATGAATTTCTGAGGCAGTTATTTTGGGAATGGCATAATAGAAGCAAAGAAAGTCAACAGTGTGATTTAATTCAGTTTTCAGTGCCTTATTGTGCAACCTGTAAAACAGAAAATCGTTGGGATAGCTCTGCTATTGCTGCTCATAGATTATGAGTCAACTCAGGAGGGAAATTCCTTTTGTCAGCAAACAGAATTTAAAATACTTTGAGGTATATTTATATATATACAGACACACATACACTCCTATGCACTCATTTTCTTGTCAAGCATGTCAGGAGTGTTGCACCTTTTCTTGACTTATTTCATGTCCTGCAGCAGAAAAGTCTCTTTGCAGGATATGGGGTTGCAAGACTGAACTTGTTGTGCTATGACAACAGCAGCAGGCGGGTTGTAGTGCTGAACTGTGACTTAACAAGAGCCAGCAGCTATGGGCAAGTGTTAATTGAAAAAAAAAAAGCTGTATAAATGCTGCACTTGCAGCTCTGTTTCTGGTAGTGTGAATGTAGTCAAGATGACCCATTTCTTGATATCTCTTATGACAAATTATGTAGAAATTAAAGAGCAAGAGAGACACTTTCTACATATCTTGAAAGTATGGTTAAAAATCCTGCTTTTTGTACAGAAGGTTTTTGATGGCCTTAGAATTGTGGTGTTGAATTCTGCCTCCCTCTCCCCTTGACTTACCTTGAAAGCCCTTGCATGGCAAAAGCTCTCAGTAGCAGTAAAAAATGGTTGTGTGTCATTGGGTGGTAGCACTCCGATAATTGTTTGAGCAGGCACAAAAAGTAAAGATCAGACTGCAGTTTTATTACCAGAAAAATATTAATTGGACAACACAAAATATTTGAAAGCAGTTCTGTTGGTTTGAAATGGAAAGCACATTTGTCATTATTTACATTTTAGGCTATTACAGAATGACCTTGCATTGAGCCTTTGTGAAAGAAGCAAGATTTAAACAGCAGTTCTTCAATGTGCATCCTTCTATTCAAATTTGACCCACGGCCAGTTTCAAAAAATGCATACAGGTAAGATGGTTGCAATTAAAACAGATTTGCTTTTGTAATATTTTACATAATTCCTTTTTGTAGCCAATGTGTGAATTACAAACTCAAATCAGTATTATGTGTTCAGTTGTGCTTTTATAGTATTTAACTTTATGGCTTTCCCCACTGGAGGAGTTCTGTAGCATTTTTACAACCCTTTAGTTGTAGACTATATCAGAAGCCTTGAGCTTTGTAATCATGGACCTTTTGCTGGTGATCTGTCATGTGCTCTGTAAGTTCTTTGCATATTATACTCCAGTGTTTGGAAATCCTGCCTTCTACTTTATTAGTTAAACTAAAGGGAATCCTGTTTGTTGGGCCTCACAGTTGTAGCTGTCCCCTGCTTTCAGTGTAGTAGATACGTTTAGGGCTTCCAGTTTGCAACCAGGGAACTTCTGAGAAGTGTCCTAGCCTTTCCCCTCCCCAAAATCTGCTTGCAACTAAAACTGTAGGCAGTAAACAAAGTCATGTGTATGAAATGTTTAGCCAAAAACTGAAGAAAAAACAAGCTTGCAGGCTTCTAGGTAAGTTTACAAGAATTTCTTGATGTCATACAGTGAGTTTCCAAAATATTAAACATCCTGTCATCATTTTCTCTCTCATTGTAGCCTGTCATTTTTAAATTTCATATCCAACATCAGTATCTTTGAGTACACTGAGTATGTAATAAAAAGACAGCACTTCAGACTATGAAGGTTTATTGCTTTCTGTATTTATATATACTGTATAGGTTCCATATTATTTTGCAGGGTGCAAGTATTGGTATTCATCTGGAAACCATCAGAGTCACTCTGCTCAGTAAATTGTGCCTTTCACTGCCTTGTTTTCCTGTCCTCTTGTATTAAGAAGCAGATGCCATTCTATAGAAAGAGAGGAAAGGAGAACCAAAACCTCGATTGTCCACAGAGTGCATTCCTTTCTGCATCTGCAGCCTGCCTAAAAAGGGATTTTGTTTATGATGTGACTGGTGCTGAATTAATATATCCATTTATTTGGTCTGACTTTCTTTGTGTTAGTGGTTAGGGAAAGACACATTCATCAATTTGATGCCTCTTGGGAAAATCCTTTGGATGTTAACTGCAGTTGCTTGCCAAGTGAACTTTCTGCCATGATCAATATTTAAAAGTAGAACTTAGAGTAGTTTGTTTGCTATAAAAAATTGCATCAAGATTGAAATTATTAATTTAGATCAGACAGCTTGCTGTCAGTGTCAGAATTGGACAACTTTTGAGATGTTTGGCCCAAATTCAGGTGTATTTAATTGTATTTAACTTTCTCTATATCTTTTGTTTATCAGTGCCTTGCTCTATACCTGAGATAAATCACTCTGAGCTACCTGTTTTGGTGATAAGTGCCAGGCCACGGTGTTCTTGGTGTCAGATTTTAACATCAGATACTTAACTTTAGTCCGTTTTTTCTCCTTAACACACCATAACTAAAGCTTTTTTGCTTTTCTTTATTCAGGAGAATGTTGAGGTTCTTTCCTTTTTAATAGTTCCTATGTTTTTTTCACCTTTGCCTCAGTTTTCTGAAGGACTGAGTCTCAGATCTCAGTAGCAGCTGGGAGGGGTGCCCAGCCCTCCTAATAATTCCAAGCAGTATTATAGCCATTGGACCAAGTGATACATCTCTCTACAAGTCCTTGCTAAGGGTAATTTTTCTTGACACTTCAAGCATCTCTTTGCTGTAGCTCTTTTTATTTCATGGTGAGGGTTTTGGAACAGTTTTCCCAATCAAAATGGGATTCCTGTACCTGCAGACACTTATTTCTCTGTCCATCACGAAGCAGGCAATTAAACCTTCCTTACTGTTCTCTGCTTTGCATCTCTAACTGAAAGGAAGTGTCAGTAATAGGCATTAAAAGTTGAAAAGACAAACAGCTTGTCATTGAGTGAGTTTACTGCCTAGATGGCTGAAATGGCCAAGCTAAAACATGTTCTCTGTAACACTCGAGAGAATTTTCCATCCAGGTAGACTCTGGCTTTTAGACCAATATATTGGTCAATTTTCTTGAGCACCTAATGAAGCAAAGAGCTCATCCTTGTGACACACTAACAAATCCATCTGCCTGTACCTTTGCAGCTTGTTCTCTTTTCTCTCGAGGCCTATTTGTGGTAAAGTTTAGTGCAGTGTAACAAGCACTTTACTGTAGTCCATTATTATTGTCAGAGGTAATATGCTGCCTTTACATCTTTCTGAATAGTACTCTGTGCATCTTACAAATAAATAAATGTTTCGAGCTTCAAAGCTATCATCACAGGCTCTTTTCTG
Source organism: Pycnonotus jocosus (assembly GCA_013400435.1). Taxonomy (NCBI): domain Eukaryota; kingdom Metazoa; phylum Chordata; class Aves; order Passeriformes; family Pycnonotidae; genus Pycnonotus; species Pycnonotus jocosus. The sequence continues at coordinate 660,265 of VWYP01029577.1, forward strand.
GAGCTGAATTGCATTGTAGGAAATTGCTTTAATGGAATGATTTCTCATGTTTTCATTTCTCTCGATATTAAAATACATCTTAATATGTAAATCCTAATACAGTTGAATTATTTCAGCAATAAAAATAGCTGAATAGGCCTTTTGCAATATATTAGAAGATGAGGGTCACTTAATATTGCTTCTTTCCACTATAATTATGTCTCATAAAAGACAGAATAAAGATATTTTTATTATTATGCTCTTGTATACTAGCCTTGTGCTAAATTTAGGGGTCTGCATTAAACTTGAGATGGGGAATACTCAATCACACAAGAAAGACTTCACTTATTTTTAGTATTTAGATACTATAAACAAACTATAGTTTCATGTCAAGAATTACTGAAGGCAAAGTATAATTGAAGGTTCAGGAGATGAGAAGTGCACTTCAGGCAAACTATTTTTTAACAGTGGAGATACTCATTTAACTAAAAATCTGTGAAAGGAGGGTGCATCCTGTTAATGGGAGTATGTTGAAGTAAGATGACATAAATTCGGTAAACCAGCAAAAAGCCTGTAGCTCAAAGACTAGAATCAGCCAGAGGAAGAGAAATTATGTAAGCTTGAAAGGAAAAATAATATATTTGCATTGGAAAGATAAAAATGTACATACAGTTTGCTTTCCAACAGATGTTATCTTTGTTGGGCAAAATACTAAGCACTTACCTTACAGAAAGGATGCCATTGAAGTGTCAGGTTTTTCTAGTTTCTCTATGGTTGATTATGATTCTTTTTCTGTCATATTTCTAATGTGCAACTTGTACCTCGCAGTCCTCTTTTAAAACACTGTATTAGGGAAGAGATGAATTTGCAGGAAAGTTCAAAAACCTGCAGAAAATGTAAGTACATCTGAGTGCTGAACAAAGTAATGAGATGTCATTGGAATTGATTCTCGTGTGTTGTGGCTAAAAATTAGAATTAAAATTGTATGGCTTGTCTTCGGTTTCCAGTAGCAAACTTGTCTTCTGCTGTGCAGATGTAATTGAGTTGCAGCTGGTAGGAGGAACTGACAGTGAAGAAGATACTGAGGTTATGGAAAACTGATTAAGAAAATCTGCAGGCTTTTGAAAGATGGCATTTCATTAAAATTAAATTAAGCAACATAGCTGAAGAGAAGGGGGAGTGTTCACTGTCTCACAGTTGAAATAAATGCAAGTCATGTTGTGGGTACTGATGAGCAGGACTTCGGGAGCTGCACTGGAGCTGTGCAGGTCTGTCTGCAGTCACCTGCTGCCCTGAGCCTCCACACAGGCCTTGCATGGGGTCACAGTTGTCTTTTACCTTTACTTGGATCAGCCAAATCCATTACCTGCTCCTCAGGTGAGGGTGTTGTACCAATGAAAAACACTTCTTCAGAAAATAATTTCAAATTAGTGGTAACTTTCTTTAATTAAGCTCTAACTTTGTCTGAGGAATCTTAAGGTTGTTTATGCAATCTTAATTCAGTGTCTTCTGTTGTAAGTATTATTTTTTAAAGACATCAGTTGCCTTTTTCACTCAGCAAGATGGACTTGCTGAGTGTCTCATGACAATGAGAGAGGAGGCTGCTGTCAGATGTCAGTTGAACTTTACACTGAGTGATAAAGGTGAGATGGGAGATAAAGGATGGTTTCATGCTTGAAATGAGTCAATGCTCTGGAAAAAATTGAATTCTGCTCCTGCCTGTACTGCAAAGTTCCAATTTGTAAGTAATAGTGCCTTTTTTTCCTCTTGGTTTCTACAGGCTTATTCTAGCAGCTAATAGGGATGAATTTTACCACAGACCATCCAAATCGGCTGAATTTTGGGACAGCAGCAATGAGATCCTTAGTGGTATGTATGTCTTGCTGTTTTGAGTAGTTTTTATATAATTAATAAGGGAATCATGGCCTGGATTTTATTATTAGGGTGGTTGTTTTGCCTTCCTAATAAGAAATTTTCTTCTTCCTTATACATCTAAGGAAAACGTGTAAGTTTGAAACGGTTTTAAATTTTAATGTGTTTACTAACCTAACTCTTACTTATTCCGTTAGGTCTGGATATGGAGGAGGGAAAAGAAGGAGGGACATGGCTGGGAATCAGTAAGAAAGGCAAGATGGCAGCCCTGACAAACTATATGCAGCCACAGATTAATAAAAATGCAAAAGGAAGAGGTATGGAGAAGTTGAAATAAAAAACAAAAAAGGAAGTGGACAAACAAGTTCTGATGTTCCAGTAAAATAGTGATAATTACAATATTAATTTTCTTAACACAGCTTTATAGACAAATAGAATATTTATATGCTGTAAACAAAAATTTTGACCTGATGAGTTTGAGTACATATGTGAGGAACTTGACCTGGGTAATGATTTTTTGATCAAGCAGGCATACATAAAACAAGATGTAGTTTCTAGAGCCTGAAGACACACTCATACAAGAAATGCAGCAGCACCATCTCCTCTGGAAAGTAATTCTAATTAACAGGCAGAAAAATCAGCCAAGCATTGAGCTAGTTTTAGATTACAGTCAACTTTCTTGAGTGTGTATTTGTATTCAAACACCTGTGTCAGGGAATGCAACTTGGATTATGCTGGAGGTAGCCTAAAAGATTCTTCCCCACTGAGGAATCAGAGGAGCAGAAATAATAGGAAAAACCATCTTTCAAAGTGGATGCCCAAAACAGCACATCTGTGGGGTGTTTAAAAGTAAAAACAGGTCTGCTTGTAACTGTCATGTGGTACTGGATTGGGAATATATTGCCATGACAAAACATGTTATACAGAGAAACAGATGAACCATGTCATTTGTATTTCATTTTTGGGTCATGTATCAGGGAAGTGAAGCAAGACAAGAAAGAATTTGTAAGGTGGGAGGAGAGGAAAGGTGCATCCAGTCCAGAGTAGTTAGGAAATGTGAATTCTTAGAATTTTTGACCAAGAGCTGTTGGCTGAGTTCTTCAGAGTAAAAGTCAAGCTCTTAATGTGAACATGTGACAATGATGTAATACTTTTAAAGGTTGGTTTGTTATTTGGGTTGATTTTGTGGTTTGGGCTTTTCTTCCACTGTTACAGCCTGATGGCAACAAGAATCTTTATCTTTCTGTTTATTTTACCAGGCCTGTCAGAATAGTGAGCACACACATACAAGCTGCTCTATGTACTTTTCTTTCTTAGGTGCTCTTGTAACAAACTTCTTGACTGCAGATCTGGACAGCTACTCTTACTTGAAGAAAATTTCAGCGGAGGGACATCTTTACAATGGATTTAATTTATTAGCAGCTGACTTGAAGTAAGTCTACAAAACATCACAGTTCAAATGTCAGAGGGAGAAAGATAATAACAGAGCTGTACATAAAAGTCATAGCGCCAAAGTGTAACAATACAAAAGCCTGTCACAAACTAAAGTTAGAGCTCATGTTTTTTGCTAATTGGCATGCAAGGCCCTAATTTTTTTTGTAGTTTTCCTTTCCTTTGTTATTTTTTTATCTTGAAAACACTGGAGGGCTAGCTTGTATTCTAACCATTGCTTCCCACAAAACCTCTTGTGACTCCCTGGTAGGCTGTAGCCAGTCTTTACCCTGGAGGCTCTGGGGCTTGTATTTTGAGAAAACAAAACCTTGGCTCATAATTTCTCAGGCACCTTTTTTCTCTGAGAGTTGACATGCTGCAGCAGGCTTAGAACAGCTGAAAGCTTTCAAGCTATTATTCCTGTTAGAGTGTATGTGTCATTAATCTTTCCTGAAACATTAAAAATCAGCACAAGACAAATAAACATTAACTTAAAGTTTCTGTAGCCAAGAAAGAATTTGGATACTTGATTATAATCAGTGTGGTTGGCACAATCCTTTCCACTGCTTGTGCATATGTCTATGCACAGGTACATCTGATATTCCTTTGCATTCTGCCTGATGGAGAAGAATGGAAATCCAGGGCTAAGGCATCTCCAGGCCATGTGTCAGTTCCCAGCTGGATGCACACTGCATGACCGGGAGCACATCTAAACTGCCAGGAGCACACTGCTGCTTTGGCACACTTGGTGCAGAAGCCTTAATCTTATCAGACAACCTGATGGTGCAGGGCCTTCTCCCACTCAGCTTTCCTGCATGCTTCTGGGAGTACACTTAAAGCAGAAGGCCAGAGTGTTTACTGTTTTCAGTGGAAATAATTTCTAGCACCCTCTCACCAACTGGTGGCGTGTTTACATTTTTCACTTTCTGTATTAGTACACCTTCAACTGATGGCTCAGATTTATCATTCAGTTCTGTGAAGACACCATGAGTGTCATTCTGCTTGGTATGCCTGCTTAGAAATAAATGTATAGGTTATTTTTCCAGAAATTCAATCCAGAAAATGGCCAGGCAGTTGGAGGGTTTGATGCCTTTTGGCCTTTTTACTCTCTATAAAGTTCATTGTCTCACCAGAGACTTCCCACCCCAAATTTTTCAGTTGCCTCAATTAATCTTGACTGTGGTCAGAAGATTTGACTTTTTGACCTTTCTGCTGTATGTAGCTGTGTGCTAGGTTGCATAAATTGGAAGGCTATCTTTAACTGAAAAGGCAGCAGAAAGATGTTTTCAAGCAAAGATCATATTCAAGGTATGATCTAGTAAGCAGTAAGTTTCAGTTTCTTCATTTTAATATAGGTAAATAGAATAGTCATCATGGCTGCTAGTATGACAGTATTAAAGTAGTTGATTGATGTTATTTAAAGCAATCATTCCTGTGTTGGTTTTGTTTGTTTGTTCCTCCATGCTGGGCTGACAAAGAGTTGTATGCTCAATTGAATAGTCTTTCCCTGGTGATACAGGTCATAATTCCTTTTTGAGTATCACTCTGAAAGCTCTCTTTGTTGATTAACTTCTCCATTCTGACATGTCCTTAGCCTTGGATACTCTGATGAAATGAAATTCTTGGCAAGCTAATGATGCAGAGCAATTTCAATAAGATTTGTAAACTTGTAATTTTAGAAAATTAGAATTACTCTGAAGAGAAATGTTGTATATGAATGAGAGCTACTTCTCTGTGTGAATAGAAAATGTTATTGTAGTTGATGCTATTTTGTTGGGCCATGTTACTGTTCAAAACAAAGATTGAAGACTATACTTAACATGTTTTTCCATTGTGTAACAAATAGTGATTGGCTCTGTTAGAGTATGTGAAATGGAGGGGAAACTCAGATTGAAGGTGTAGATGAAGCACTGGTGGAAGGGGATGTACCTGAGCACATGATCCTGCTGAGTGTAAGCAGCATGTTTAGAGAGATTTACAATGTTTGAATCTTCAGATACACATTTCAGAAAAAGAAATTTTATCTTCTCTCTGTATGATTATGAGGACAGTATGCTAAATGAAGGTGCAGTAATACAAGAAGGGGAGCTGGAAAGTACTATACAGGTTGGAAAATCTCATTGTTTATTTCCAGAGCTTGGTATGGCTCTTATTTTTAACATGCATGGGTTTTGACATTTTTAGTGTAATAATCTATTTACTCTGTGGCATCTCTTTATGTAACTTTAAATGCTATTGATTTCTTGTTTTAAGAAAATTACTTAGTACTTTTATTTTTCTGATTTTTCAGTTCATCATCTTGGGTGTACCTGCTGAGTATGAGAGTCATGAATATTTATTCAATTATGCTAAACATACTTTCATGTTGAATTTTAGCATGTGGCAAACATTGTCTGTTTGGAATCTTGTGCAGCTGCAAAATTGGCTTCCAGGAAGGCGGCATTGTCACTCCTCTCATTTTGACTGTCTGTAAGTGTGATTAGAAAGGAACAAGGTTCTCAGAGGCTGGACTGCTCTCTAAGTAAATATCTGCTTGATATTCAAAGGGGTTTTCCTTCTTTCTCCGTTTGTGATAATACCTGAAGGCAGTGAGCTGCTTTTGTTGATGATCAGGACATCTTTTCTGCCCTGGGGAAACCTGTGTTCATGTCCAACAAATCTACTGCTACACCTGCTTAGGCTTTCATGGGTATCTCAAACTTGTGTCAAGGCTGTTGTGGCAGCCTCTCACTTATTTGTGTTCCTTACTGCCAAATGTGTATTAGAGTGCCCTGAAGGACAAATTGGCAGCTTCTTGTCACCCAGCCAGCAAGTGTAGAGTCTCTGACAGGCTGTCAGTTAGAACCCAGAGAGTTTATGTGCAGTAAGATCCCTCTGTAACAGGAGTGAATCACTTCCTCCATGATGAATAGACAAATTGTCCCTTACAAACAAGTCAGCTGGAGGGGATTGCAGAAAAGTGCCTTTTGGGTGAGCTTTTCAGCTCTCCCCTGTCACAGCCAGTTTTCAATCCCTGCAGGGAAGATGTAGTAAACTATACCATCACTTGCAGGCTCTTGCTTAGCATGGTTACCATGACCTGGCTGAGTGGGGAAGGATTTGATTGCTCTCCAGAGATTGGGTTTTCAGAGTGAGATAGGGTCAGAGTGCTGATGTGAAAAGAACATGGATGGTCAAATCCCTGGGATTGCTCTGTAAGCTCATTTCCTTTTCTTCTCTTGCACTGTCCTAATTCAGTACCACCTTTTGCAGGGTACACCTGTCTTGCTTCTTGTGGCTCCCTCATGAAAACGAGGTATTTCTGCGTAGATCTTGAGTAATTTCCAGTGGATGGATGGACAGTCCAACATCAAAGAAAAACGCTTCTGAAAAACTTTTTTATTTTATCTCTTTCCTCTGGTGTCAACTTCTGCCTGGCCTAAAATATTAGGACAGCACCAAAGAAATGTTTAGACACTGAGAACAAAATCAGAGTAGTGTTTTAAGGCAGACTTTGTGTGCTGTGATTATCCAGCAGAATTCTTTTCCCTGTTTTATTTGACAGTAGGTGGTACATGTTTGGGCTTTATAGTTGATGGTTTGGTGTTTGCTTGTTTATTTTTAGCTTCAGAACAGAAAGAGTTATCTGATTAGCTCATGAACATTGAAGAAAAGAAAATGAATCTGTGAACCATACTACTTATTGGAAACTACTGTACAGCATTTCAATGTTGTATAGCATTTCAGTGTTGCTGCCAGTTTCACCTTTCGTCCTTGCTGAGAAAAGACTTGCACAGATTATTCATAAAACAATCCAATGTCCTTGTCTATAGCAGAGAAGAGCTCAGTGCCCAGGGGAGTGATCACTTGGTGATAACCACACTCTGTGCAACTTTACTGCCTCACTACTTTTTTCCTTTATCTTTCATTCTGGGTTTTTGTTGGACATGACTTGGAGCCACCTTGAAGCTGAAGCAGGGCAGGAGTGCAGAAGGACATTGTTTATGTTTCATCAGCATTAAGAAGCGATTGTGGCAAACTCTGTATGGCTTTCATGTTGCTGTGAAGCTTCTATTACTACTGAGATTTGTGCTGCCTAGAATATTTCCTAGAACATTTATTATTGCTTACATTTTTTGACAGAATGATGTATCTAAGAGCGTAATTTTAGTTTCTTTCTGCTGTCAGCTATGGCTGGGATTTAAAAATATGTCTGTTGGGTCCTATTGTCATCACTTTAATTACGCTTTTATTTCTTCTGCAGTGAAATTGGTATTTATACTTGTAAGGCTGGGAGGGAAGAGAATCTTGAGTATGGGCCAGGGTTTTGAGGCTATTGCTGTGATCAAGCTTACAGTGATTTTTTTTCATCTTGGCTTCTGCTTTGATGTTCAGTACTGAGTACCTGTAAACAGTAGGAAGGGAATAGGCAGAGCCAAATGATAAAAGAAAGAGTAACTGACTGGCACAGTGAACTAAATTTTGAAAGTATCCCCATTTCAGAAGTCTCTTGGGAGGCTTTAGTCTTCCTTTGACAGAAGGCAGCGGCAGTGCTGCAGTGGAGGTAAGTGAAAACACTCCTCTGGGGGAGTGTGCATGCCATAAAATACAGATGTCCTGAATTAGTGACCCTACAGTTTGTATGCATTCCCTGTCTTCTTGATAAACACCAGGGGATCTTGTTACTGAATTTGTCAGTGACAGAAATCTTGGAAGAGATGCTAGAGGATTACATTCTTTCATGTAAAAAGCCATTCTAAAGGAAATCAGCAGTGCCAGCTTACTCACCATGCAGTCTCATCTGTGACAGGCCTTGTCTTACAGCTGTGTTCCAGGGCTTCCTTGGGCCATTTGTCCACCTTTCCATCTAACACTGTCTTGTGAGACTTCAGGTTGTAACAATTGCTCTGATCTTTGCTCTTCACAGGCCTTCTACAGCAGGTATTTGAAAAGAGAGTAGTTAATGCACCAATACAGCAGTTTGTGTGATTTCGGATGTCTTAACTAAAAAAACCTATGGTGGGCTGTTGTCTGTGGAGAGTTCAGGTGGTCAGTAAGTCTTGACAGCAGCATAAATAAATTTGAACAAGGGTCTTAAGGATGAGGAGAAAAAGATAAGGAAAATAAATGTCTTTCAAGCCACTAGAGGAAAGTTCAGAAAAATTACACATTTCTTTTAACAGTCAATAAATTGTGAATTGAGTAACTGAGACGTTATATGATATTTAACAATAAAAATAGAGTATACAGTATCCCTTCTCTAATTGCTATCTTCTGCCTGTGCTGAAAAATTTGATCATCTTTCTGTGCGGTATCAGAAAGCTCTTATGGGTTTGGGAGGAGGAAGAGTAGTGCACAGAGAAAGGCAGTTCTATTTTTGCCCTATGTGGGCTTTTTTTTGTATTCCTCTTCTTGAATCTTCTAACTTCTGTAATTAATTAATATTTCCTTCTTCATCTGGCTGTCTTGCGAAGGACACTGTAGAATGTCTTTCATAATGGCTTTTGAAGAAGAATATAAGCAGCTAAATCAAGGCTGTTTTTCTTGTTGTTAAGGTTTGAGTAGCGGATGCTAAGTTATGCAGAGCAATTTAAGTTCCAGTACATCATTAATGAGATTGCATTCTATATACTCTGATTTGCATCAGCACAGAGGTGCTTCTTTTCATCTTAGGAAAAAAAAATGAGGAGTTGGAAATGGCTTCTCTCCTGTATTATGTTTTATGCTACTTAATGCAAATCCAATCTTAACTGTAAGTTTTGTGTTTGTTCTCTTGGGATTTTGGGGGTTTGGTTTTTTTTTTTTTCAGTTTAAAAAGTCTACCTGCTGTCTGAAGAGCTGGAGCTTGAGGGACAAAATAAAAACTGAACTATGGTCAGAATGTGTTTGTTGGTAACTGTGAGCAAGTAAATCACTAGGGGGAAATACAGAATTAGATTTCCTTGCTGTATTCTGGCAAATTAAAAGAAAAAAAAAAAAAAAAAAAAAGAAACCCGGTTTACTGGAAGTGATCTGAGGAATCACTTATTCCATGTCAGCTGATTGAGGGATGTTGAGAGTGAGCCATCTAATGGCAATCCATTTCCCACAGGACACACAAGGCTTATTGATGACTTTCTTTCTGTTTTTTGGTTTTTTTTTCCTTTATCAGTTGCTTTGGTGTTTGTGTTCTCAGTGTCAGTGTGACTGTTTAAGTCCCTGCTGTTTGGATATGCTGATACCATCTCTGTCAAATAAGAGTTGTTTGCAATGTTGGAAGTTGTCTCTGAACCTTGTGCAAGACCCTCCCTGCACCCCGTGCACAAGAGAGAGCAAGTGCTGCAGCCAGTGCCTACAGTTAGAGATTCAGTGACTACAGTGATCTGAAAACAGCCAAGAATTGCACAAAGGACCCAACCATGCCCTGCAGCATTGCTGGAAGTGGGCCTAAAATGCATTTCTGCCATCAGTGGCCCACAGCAGTCAGTGGCTTAGAATGCAGGAAGGGTTCAAAAGAGGTGATGGGGAAAAGGGTACTTGCTGTGAGGGACAGTTCCTTTGTTTTCACATGCCCCCTTCTCCCAGGCAACTAAATCTCCAGTTAATCAAAAACAGGGTTTTGTCATTAAGCCTGGCTACTTCCATGCAGAAGTTATGGGGTTTAACTGAATTTTATTGCTGTTATGTTTAAAAATGATAATGGCACTTCTTGATAGCAGTGCAGATAATACAGTGTTTTGAGAGGAGGAAAGTAATAAAACTCATCAATGTCTGGTATCATAGGAGTAACAGTGGGAGAAGCATCTTACTGTGCTCAGAGATTGCTTGAAATTAAAGTATAATCAAATATAGAAGCTGATGGCTTTTCAAGGAGAAATTTGTATTTATATTTTTCAGTACCACCAAAGGAGATGTAATTTGCTACTATGGAAACAGAGGAGATCCAGAACCTGTTTTCCTAAATGCTGGTAGGTTTTCTTCAGAAAGGTCTGAATATTACTTTTTCTTACATAGCTGTGTATTGTTCTAGTAATTTAGCTAGTTGAGCATTGTCTTTGCTGACTGACTTTCTCTTTGCATTCTTTAAAAGAAAATGTTGTTAAATATCCTTGAATTCATTTAAGTTTTTGTTAATAACTTTCAGTACAGAATCAATAGGTCATTAAAAGTTTCTGTCCATGTTAGTGTACTCACCTGCAGTGCAATTGGAATATTGCTTAGGTAACTGTGGGAGAAGGACAGAAGTCTGTCTTGAGAAATGGAATTTTCAAGGGATCTTACCCTAACTCCCTTTACCCAGCAGTTTGAAGGTCACAGTATGACTATGCTCCTCCAGGGACAGAGTTGTCTTTAAAAAAAAGTAAAACCTTTCCTTATCAGCAGGATTGATTTTAAAATATTTCAAGTCTAGCTCTTTGCTAGCTTGCTACAGAGAACAATGCTCCAGAATTCATCATGAAAAAGGCAGTTTAAATGGAACCAGGACACATGGAAGGCTCTAGGTAGTGTAGCTGGTTGATAACAGTTGATGGCAGAGCCTTACTTTGCCAGCTCAGGTTAATGGTCAAAATGTGGCTGCCAGTAGGCAAATCGTTATTGTAGCAATTACAGCATAAATTCTTGGAAACAACTACAAACATAAAACAGGTTTTAATACAGACTTTTTTTTTTTTTCATTTAAAATCTGGCCATGACATAACGAGAAACTGAGTCACAAGTTCTGGGTATCTGCAGACTGCACCAAGGGTGGTTCTGGTCTCTGTGCTCAGGCAAGAGAGTCCTGTGATGTGGCTGCTTTTAGGAAGAGAGGATGTTTGGTGATGTCTCTTGTCTGGATTGTGGTGAGAGGATCCCTCTAAAGAGAAAGGTCCTTCTTGTCATCCAGTGTTGCTTTGCAGTGTTTTTCAAAAGTAAAATCAGAGGCAAAGATAACTTATGGTTAATATCACTAAACTGGACAAGACCAGATTGCAGAAATGATGAAATTCTGTTCTGCCTTCATAGTTTAGCAAACCAGAAATTTAAACTAACTGCTATAGATATGGACTAGAGTACAGCTGAAACCAAGTACTGAGCATTAGCACAGGGGAGTGCTTAAGCACAGCCCAGCATAAGATGGGAGCCTGCTGTATTCTGTCCAGTAATGGGGCTTGTGTGTTTATGGGACACCTGCAGGTGAAGATTAGCTGGGGAATTACTTACGCTTTATTAAAATTTTAAAAATCTGTAATAACAACTGAAATCACCAGAATGCACTTTCCAATTAAATCGGGCTTTTTGTGTGTCTGTGTTTGTGTGTAGGAATATATGGATTGAGTAATTCTTTGTTGGATACACCATGGAAGAAGCTTCAGTATGGGAAGCAGCTTTTCACAGAAGTGGTCAAGAGAAGTGAAGAGCTTACCAAAGAAGATTTGGTGAAGGAGCTTCTTACAGTGCTGAACAATCAAGAGCCGTAAGAACATGATAGCTGGAATTTCCTCAAAATACAATATGCATTTTTAAAAAATGCATAGAGAAACTGTTCTGAAGGAAAAAAGCATTTTACTGTGGTATTAATTGAAAGTAGTGTTCTCACAGAGCCTGACTTTCAACAGTATTGATTTTTAAACAGGAGACACAATTAAGGCTATTGCAGTCTTAGAACTCATCAGCTGTGTGTACTGGTTACTCTGTGCCCTTGTCTTTTTAAAGATTGCACTTCTCTTAGTAAGGGCAATGAGTGCATGAGTAGGGATGTGCAAGCTGCTTGCTGTCAGCTTTTTGGAGACTCGGGTAGGTTTGGTTACTGCACTTACAGAAAGCATTTGTTTACATAGTTCATGAAATGATTTGGGTGGGAAGGGACCTTAAAGATCTTCTGGTGCCAACCTCTGTCATGGACAGGGACACTGTCCACTAGCCCAGGTTGCTCAGAGACCCATCCAACCTGGCCTAGAACACTTCCAGGGATGGGGCATCCACAGCTTCTCTGGGTGCCAGGGCCTCAGCACCCTCACAGGTGGTGAGCAGGTGTGTGTTAGTAGCTTTTACTGTTCTCTACTGCTGCTCAGAGTGTAGACAGAGGGTGGAGAAGCAACACTTCAAAGTACAACCAGCTGCCTTCCTCAAAGGTGCACTTGTTTCAGGCTAGGTGGAGGAAGGAGGTGAGGAAGTATTTGTACAGTTCAGCTGTAGGAAGTCAGTCAAGGGAGTTCCAGTCAAGTAAGTCCCCAAGAGATGAGTTGGAGGTGTAAGGAAGGTTCCTGCACTCACAACTGGTTGCACAGTGAACCTGAGCCCATCAGCTGCATGTTCAAAAGGAAAGGAAGCCAATGCCACTTCAGTGTACTGACATGACATAGGATACAGGAGATGCTGTGGCCTAAATTCATATCATCGCTCACTGTCTGGTAACTTCCATGTTTACCTTGACTTTCATCTGCCTGGGAAGTGATTAGAGTTGAAGCAAAGCTGCTTTCAGTATATAGATCAAATTTCCCAAACTTAACAGCGAACTTTAATCCCAGCAGTCATGAATAGTGGCATTTTTCAGTGGTTCAAAATAAAGTTTTATATAAGAACTCAGACATCTGAGCAATGGGTAGGAATTGGAGAGTCTGCTAAGCTTTAATAGCTTTTTTCGTCTGCTGTCACAAATGATTTTTTAAAAAATTGTTAGACTTTATACTTTTTACTAATAAAAAGGCAAAGGTATAAGATATAATATAGTCAAATTATCTTCCCTTAATGTTCAGTAATTCCATTTGATCTCATCTGAAACCATCTGACTATAAAAGGGAAATATTTACTTACAAAAAGCAATATTTAAAACTAAGCCTGTAATCTTTCCAAATCACACTTCAAGATGAAATGATCTTTTCATAATAAATACGAACATGTGGGCATGCACTAGCTTTGAACTTTCTTAAAATATCTTGTTTCATATTACTTTGTGATCTCTTTGTGTGTGCATATTACAGGAATTGAGTGGGTACAGTGGTTGGTTTAATCATAGAGTTCCATTCCTTCCTGATGGGTTTTTGTCCATTATTCTCTCTCTTCTGTTTCACCCCTGCCTTTGACTGTGATCTCAGACATGTCCTGGAACTCCTTCCAGTTCTAGAGGGATGAATGTGTTAATACTGGAGATTTTTTTTTCTTTTTAACTGCTTTCCTACTTACTTTTTTTAGTCAACTCCCAGACCCTGCAATTGAAGACCAAGGGAAGGATTATATCCGTCCTATATTGGACAAGTATGCAGCTTTATGTGTTCGTGGCCCAAATTATGGAACAAGGTAAAAAAATTCATAGTTAGAAATAAATGTGTACTGGATCAAAGCATATCAAATCAAAATGGTGCTATTGTAAGTTTAAATTCTATAGTGACTGCTTTAATATTTTTTCAGATATTAATCCAGTATAATTCAGTAGTGTATTTCCTTAGTCAGTATTTGAGTGTCTGGGATTTGCTGCTGAAGAGCATTTGAAGCTCACACTGTGGTTCATCTTTGATGGAGAGCACAACTTTAACTTGTCCCAGACAGGGTAATACAGTTCTCCTGCTTCCCCAGTGTAGCAGCAGATCTGAGCACCACTAACTTTGATCTTATCAGAGATACTTCAGAACACATTTCTCCTCCACAAGCAGGAATTGTGTCATCTGCATTGCTAAATCAGAGTTTTCCTTAGACATTGCGTCGTAAAATAGATCTGCCATTTTCATACATTAAAACTGATTGCTCTTGTTCAGAAGAACCTGTATTTCCACTTCTTCCCTAACTGATGCTGCTGTTTTTACTGAGATATTCTCACTCTCTGCTCTGACTGTTCCTCCAAAGCTGCAAGAACAATAGAATAATGCAATGCAAATCTTCATTTCATCTTCAGTGGGACAAAATTGGTGAACCCTGTTGCTGCTGGTAGGGAATTGCTACTCTAAAAGTCTGCCAATAATTTTGTCAGATTGGTCTGTGGCATGGTCTGCCATAGTGTTTCCTCTGTAGAGATGGGAGCAGAGAGTGTTCACTGCTGTTAGTATTCTGAGTATTCTCCATATTTACAGTGTTTTTTCTAAATGAATTAGAAGAACATTTTAAATATAGGACAATGAAGACTTAACATGGTAACAAAGCACCTTCCTCCCCTTGCTTCACAGATTGGAGCCATTTCAAAGGAAACAGGGATAACTTGGTAGAAATACTGACCTTCTACTGGTAAATTAGCACACATTTCAATACACACAAGTCTCAATACTGCTATAATTGTGTGCTCTCACTTACCTGTCCCTTAGCAACAGGGCTCAGAATAGAGGTTGTTAACTGGGCTTCACATATTCGTTGGAGAAATTAAGTGCTTTTTTATACGAGTGAACAACTGGGAAGTGACTTGGGAAAGGCCACCAGATCAAGATAATGGAAAATTCCTACCGTCAGTCATCCCTCTGTGAAAGGGTACTGCAGTGTCCACAGAGAAATGACAGCCTACCCAAGGCAAAGGGGAATAGATGCACAACTGGCATCTGCTTTTCATGAAAACAAATTTCCTCTTTGTAAGGTTCCTAGAGAGAGAAACCTTTTTCTGTGATCGTGTATCAGTATCCTGTGATAATAATTATCAGTTTAAATCTTAATGGACAATTGGTCTGAAAGAGGAATGAAGAGAGTACTGTGGATAGGAATAATACTTATGGGTACATACAGGCTGTGAGAGAAAACTTAGTTTTGTGTTACTTCTTTCTGAATGAAGCATTTTGCACTAAGTTTAAGCTTTTACCATACTCTGCAATGAGCAGATTTGTGTCACCTACTGCAAGTGCAGCAGGGAATCAAGGCAGTGGAGTGACAGAAGAACCGACTGAAAATGCCCATTTGAACTTGCCAGGATGATTCCCGCCCTGCTCATGTGATGATGATGTGTTCAGGGGGAAAAAAAAGGGTTAAAACATTTGGGGATGAGGGATGGCAGGCTGGAGGTTTTTCTAATGGAGCCCAGGTGTAACCTTGTGCCGTTGTGCTCTTGCAGGACGAACACGGTCTTGCTCATCGATTCCGAGGGATGCGTAACTTTCACCGAGCGCAACATGATCAATGCTGATGTCAACCAGTGGAAAACAAGCACCTATGAATTCAAACTGCACAGTTAACAACTTTCCACATGAATGGTTTGTAATAATAGCAATGAGAGAACAAGCCATTAAGCTCTAGTAAATGTTTTGTGCCAGCCTCCACAAGCTAAAAATAGCAAGGAAAGCAAAAGTTAAAATAAACTGGTAGCACAGCCTACCAAGCTAATAAATGCTTTGGAGAAAACCAGATGAAGATGCTGTTTTTACATGAAGTAGCAACTTAAAATCAGAAATATTTTATTTAATACCACTCTGCTTTCAGGGTGAGGCCATCTTTGTCCAAGACAAGGTCATTGCTTTTTTGTGGGTGTGGATTTTTTTAAAGATGTTATAAGTAGACTTAAACGTTGTTTTTAGTTCTAATGGTGGGGAAATATTTGCTGCTTTTATTGTTCTATATGAAGATTTTACCAAACTTCGCTGTACCTTCAACATACACTGTTAAGATTGTACAGCTGATGCCAATGTGCATTAAATGAATGTATGTTGTCCTGGTAGTATTAAGTGCTTTAGTCTCATTTAAGCTTTTCAGTGCCATGGTCCAATATTCTGCCTGGAGAGGGCAGAGAGTTCTTCAAATTTGTTTTTGTATATATAGTACAGCAATAGATCTTACTTCTAAAACTTTATCTGAGAATCAAGGTAGGGAATTTAGTTCAGTCTCTGTTAACTTTTACTGAAAGAACCATGGGAACAGACTTGCTTGTCTTTGACCTGAATAAAACTATTTGTGCTGTGACATCCTGTTTCCTGATAGTCTAATTAGTAATATTGGTTTTGTCATCTTCTTCCCCAGCAAGCAGGTAAGGAATAGGTACCTGTTTGCAAACAGAAGCTGAAGATGAGGTTTTCATATATCAGCTGTTTTGTACATAAAAAATCTTGGATTCATTTCTTTATTGGTATAATGTGTTACAGCCTGGAGTGACTGCTCACAGATTTTTAGTAAAAAATAACTATGTGTTATAAGGTGACACTGTTGGAGTCTTATACTGCTGAAAAAATTGAGTATTAAGAGGTACTTCCTATGTTCTAACACCTGTGAATTAAAAAGCTATTTAAATGCATGCTTTTTTCAATTATTCAGTGGCAGTGTAGGTAATGGAAGATTCTAGCCAGCATCAGGATATTTGAAAACCCTAAGCTATTTTTGTTTCTATTGGTGTTCTGTTTTGACTTATTTTGAATACTAAATATTAGGTTAGTAGTGGATCACCACTAATTTTTTTCTCCTTTAGGTATGCTGACTGTATTTTCACAAGCCTCTGATTTTAATTAATTATTGCAAAGTAGAAAGATTTTTTTATACTCTTTGGAGGATGTGCAGCTGTGTTTCTGTACTCAAGCTGGTGTGTTTGGGCATTCTTTTTTGTGTGTGTGTGTGTAATGGAGCTAGCAATAAATGAGACTTTCCATTGAGGTGAAGTACTGTGAAAAGCCATTCCCAGATTTGTGATTGTCAGGAGGTGCTAAAGCAGCATTTAGTCAAATCTCTTCTTTATATTTGCATATTTAAATAGCTTCTAGATACCAGAACTGCTTACATTACTAGTCAAAGGTTGTGGATTCAGTTCTATATAAATGACTTTTTGACCACCTTGATTTCAAGACAGTCAACAGTCGTGTTGGGTTGTACATGCTTTAGAGCTCAAAGCCTTCCAGACTGTCCTTCTGAGCTGCAGGAAATAGTCAGCCCTTTTTAATGGTTCATGACTTCTTAAACTCTATATTTGTATGGATAAAAATGTTAACTGTTATTTTTAGATGCAGAGAAGTAGCTAAAGCTGTCTTAAATTTGAGTTTGACACATGCACACCTGGAAACAAGGCCCTGCCTCAATAGCTTGCTGTGAGAGTTTGCATTGCAAACTTCTTTATATCCTCTTACAAATAGTGAACATTTGAAAGTGACATTCTCTTTGAAGACATTATTATAAAGGCAAGCAAAATACTGGCATGCAGTATCATGCTAAAAATATTTATAAACTTCAGTTTTTATAGCAGTCCTGTAATAATGAAAATTTATTCTTAGTTTTTCATATAGGCAAAGAAAGGTGAGTTGGAGCTTAGAGGCAAATACAGATTATAATCATGTATTTTGATATGCTTGAATCAAAGTTCTAAATCTGGGATTTGCTTTTTCTGACAATTAAAATAAACAGGAAAGAGCCCAAACCTTGGATGTTGTTGTTTTTTATCATGTCAAAATAGCTAATAAAGTGAGGTTTTCTAACTTCTTTGGAAGCTTGTGAGTGTTTTGTCATTGGCTTCAGTGGAAACAGGATCAGGACTGCTGGGCATATATCAGCAAGTGGTGCTTGTCCATAGAAGTGATAAGGTATTTGTGAAGTGCATGATCTACTCTGCAAATTAGAGTTCCATTTAATCCACTGGAAAAAAAGGAGACTGTACCTACAGTTAAAAAAGAAAGTGTTTTATTTTTATTAAAGTATTTTTAATAACAAAAGGGAATTTTAAATACCAATTTTAATGGACATAAAGGAAAAAAGTGTATATAGGAAACTATTGCATGGTATTTTACTAAGTTTATTTATGCATATCATCTCTTCAAAGTCATACACTTGCAAGAGATTTTTGTTTCCTGTTTTTTTCTATTGGAATGGTACTGGAAGAAATTTTAATACATGTAAAACCTCAGTTATGTTTTTTTTTGCTTAAAATTGTGTCATAATTGTTGTTTACATGTGTGTTCAAAACTGGAATCAGAATAAAGTAAAGTTGGTGACCAGTCTTTGTTGACATTAGTAGATTGTGCATTTTTGCACATATGTTTTTGTTCATTTGCCTGTAACTTGGTGTGATACAATGAAGTAAAATCTCTAATGCTGTATTAACGATGAAGGAATTGCAATGTAAGTTCCATTTCTGGTACTTAATTCCATTTTAAGAGTGCTGTATTTTTTCTGGGGTTTTTAATGTTAGATTGCAGGTGTTTCCTAATTCTGTGCTTCTGCATGGTTGTCTTATACAGGTATGAAATTGGAAAATATTTGAAAGGTAGGAAAGAGCAAAATCAATGCTTCCTTAAGGAAAAGGGGATCCTCACAAAATGCTACTTGAGGATGGGAATCCAAGTTCACTGTAGAAAAAGTCTGTATCCTTGGCAGACCTGAGACTCTCCTGTTACACCAAGTAGAGCCTGCATTAACATTCTGGCACCTGCAGTGGTGGTGGATTTGTCTCATCTCCCTTGCAGTAGCTTAATAAAACACACCTGAACAGAGCAGAGGAGGAGTTGGGCCTTTGGAGGTCCTCACTGTGTTCAAAGCTTAATTGATATTTGTTGTTACAAATGAAATACATCAAACTAGATAATTAAGATAAAATATTGATAAGACTTGGAACAGTGTTTTTGTAATATCATAAGGGAATAAGTAATTTTGAAATGAATATATGAAATACGAAACAGTAATAAGGCAATAATTAAAGTATCTTACATTTCAGTTTTAGCCTGTAGAACTTAATGCACATTTATGGCTTGGCAAGCATCCCGATTTATATGGAACATTAGCTACTAAGAGTTAGTTTTATTTCATTCAGATTGATGTAGCAGGACATGGCTGATGTTCTTCATCTGATTCATTTTCTGCAGAGAAGTCTTGTTGATAGCTTCTGAGGATCTAGGAAATAGTTTTGACTTGGTGACAATAGAATCAGTACTGCAATCAGCTGGAGAGGCATGAACTGTGAGAATTACAAAACTCATCAGTATGACTCATGCTGGGAAATGTAGGTTAAGGTGAACAGAGTGAAGAAGTGTTGCATATATTTCATATATATATAAATTATCTCTGTAACATTGTGTATCAAGAACTTAGAAGCTGAATGGAAAAAAACCAGTATCTTACTGATATGCTCAAATTTACCATATCTCTTAAAACAGAAGACATAAGCACTGAACTTAGGATCACAGATGAGGGAGAAATAATAAATACTATAATATTAAGCAGTCTAACCAAAAATGACAATGCATAAGTCATACACAACACCAGTGAGAAAAAAAGCAGTATCTCTGCTGATGCACATTAAAATTTTGTGTCTTAGTACTAGAAAGATGAAATGGGAAAAGTAAATGAAAGCTAAATGCAGATCAGAAGATGGAGAAAGGAAGGAGAAAACAGAACACACAACAATGTTTTGGTTTGTGATTCTGCTCTTTTTGAGGCCTCCAAGAATGACAGTGCCTGCAAAGGTACTCAGGTGCCTGCAAAGGTACTCAGGTGCCTGCAGACTTCCCTCTGGTGATGCAGGAGTGTTTTCCATCAGTGTCTCACCTGACACACAGAGCCAGCCTTGGTCAGTAACTTGCCAGACTGGGTAAACACATTGCTTTCTTCCGTTCAGTGGAGAAAACCACATCACTTTTCAGACGTTAATTAAGATATACTAAATAATAAACTGGAAAATATGTGGGGCCAGTAGTGTCTCTTCTTGTGGTACAACATTATAATTAGTATTCAATGATTGAGGGTGTTGCCTATGTTAAAGGAATGCACTCTTTTAAGAAAAAGCTGAATGAGAAAGCTAGGGGTGGGGTTTTTTCCTCTCCCTATACTATCTCTGCTGTCAATAGCTACTCAAAATAGCTATGTAAAGCCACATCTTAGTTAGATCCATTATCCATCTCCTGTTTCTCATGTCTCATTGGAATGACTGGCATTTAGAGAGGAATTAACTGTCCTCTCAATTACAGATAGGTCTGCATTATCACCCTGGTTTGCTTAGTGCCCATACATGGTTTTCCTGGTGGTCCCTGTTTCCTGTGCCTCGGCTCACATTTCAGGGCAGCCTCAGGTCACAGGGTCTGGGCTGGTTTCAGATGGAACAGAACAGGTTAGAGTGCATGAGGAATGCCCCAAATGTTCTCCAACAGATAACGGGTTTAGCCTGAGCAAAATTGCTTGAAATGCAGCTCTCATGAAGATTAAGTTCTCTGCACCAATTGTTTTGCTGCATAAATCTTCATATGTTGTCTTGCTGTGCTTCTAGATGTAGCATGTATAGATATAGATGTGTTGTGTCACTGTCTTTGCAATATGGCAGTTGCAAATTTTTCTGTTTTCTTTAACAATATATTGTGCCAGTCAAGTCTGAGTTTTCTCTTGTTGCAATGTGCATGAGTTTAGACTGGCAAAGCAATCCTGGGATGGCAGTTGCATAAAAAACAACCCCAGAAGTACAACTGTGCTTTCAGAACTGTAATTTATTTGGCCTCTGTCAGGGAAAACAAAGGTACTGACATTTGTGGTTTTGCTCATAAAAGTGCAGTTACACCTGGATTTTTTACAGCCAGAGATTATGCTTTGTGTCTATGTGAGGCCAGCAGCATAGAGAGGAGTCCAGGCTAAGAGATTGCAGCAGCAGCTCCTTAGCTGTAGTTCACACAATGTGTACAACCAAGTGTGCTTTGTTACCACAGCTTTGAGTTACAAACATCACGGTGTGCAATGGCTCACAAGAAAAATTATCATGCAACAGCAGCTGGGGAGAAGCCAGAATGTCTGCAGTAGTTGTCAGTGCAGTACTGCCACAACTCAGTGAAGTGACTAAGATTGACCTGCAGGGGTGGTTTAACTGGTGGAGATGCACGATGTGCAAACAGCCACGAGGCTGACTCAGAGGATTTTTTTTTCTTTTAAATTTATAAAGAGCAGATAAATATTGCCTGTTTCAGAAAACTGTTCTGAGCAATTTGGATGGCTACAGTCATAGGGCCCATAAAAAGTATGAAGACTACATTCTGTCCCAGATAGAGATTATTTCTTTTTCTCTAATATACCTCCTAAATCAATTGAGTGTATTTAGGAATGCAGGATTGTCAGCCATAGGAATAGGTTTGTTCTATGTATGAAGAACAAGTAAGGGAATCCTCAGTCTCTGCAGGATAGCACCAGCCCAGGTACAACTGGCAACTGAACAGAATGTTCCTTCTGAATGGCCTGTGCAGTCCAGTTTCTAATGTGAAGGTCACTTGGGTTTGGCTTTATTTTTTCTTGTTTTAATTTCCAGATTTCAATGTAAAGCTGTCACTATTTATTTGACCTCTTAGACATCATAGCTCACTTTGAGCAATACTGTCTTTAGAAAAATGTGTGCATTGTAGGGAAAATTCTGCCAGCAGTCTGAAACTTGGGAGAATCATTTGGCTGAAGTGTTTACAACAGGAAAATCAGAAGTCATATGTGATTCTGTAGACAACACAATTTAGTTTATGTTGAATCTGTGAATGGTGAGAGCATAATGAATAATTCTGTGGTATATTTGAGCCAAAGGATGTGTCTACTTTGATTATTTTTTGTAGCAATCAACCACCTCTTTTGACATTCGAGAACTGATTTGAGATTGCTCATGGGATCCTGTTGACATCTTTCCATGGCAGTGAAGTGATGTCTGACAGATTAGATTGAGGAGAGCAGATTGCAGCAAAAAGTGAAAGACAAAGACATGTAATGCAATCAAATACCAGTTTACCAATGCCCCCCAAAAAAGTAAAAAGCTGCAGTGCAACTTATTTTACTGAAATAAAAGTAATGCAGGCTGAGCAAAACTGTTGGAACAGCACAGTATGTGCTGCAGTTACTGACATAGGAAGAATATGAAAAAGCCACTGGCTCCACCTAATTTTCATTCTGATGAATGCAGCCTGTTAACTTTATTGAGAAGCCCATGGTTTTGTCTTTATAGGCTCGATTGCTGTGTTTTGTGTTGACAGCAGTAGTTTTCTGTCCAGCCTTTGACACCTTGTATGTGAAAATCTCCTTGTCATTAGGAGCTGGGTTTTTGTTGATAATGACACTTCATGGTATTATGGTTCATTCTGATTGCACCATGCAGGTGGACTTGCACACTTCTGATTCAAAAGTTGAAGATTTTTGTGCACGTTTGACAAGTCTTCCATCAGAAGTCCAGGTGATGAAAATTTTCAGGTGAATTTTCCACCGTATTAGACAGAGCAGATCAGATCAAATTCAATTCTCCAGAGGTCACATCAACCTTCTGGTTTAAAACTTTAACCACAATTTGAGCATTGTTTTGATGAAAACATTGTTTTGTTAATGGATTACTATTCAGGTGTTTATCAAAAAAGTTAGACAAACACAAAGATGGAAAGACCTAACAGTGGTCTTCTGAATAAGTTTTAAAAGTTTTATTAAAATAATAGTTATCTTTCATAGCAGTACTTGGGGACCTCAAAGACATGAGATCAGTTAAATACTAGAAAAAGATTCCCATGTCCTGAAATTACACAAGAAACAAACACAAACATACTGTTGGTAACAAAACCAAGATGTATTTTCTCAGTATTTTGTGTCTGATGTTGATTTCAAGCCAGTGAAGGACAAAAGAACCAACTCTGTAAGTATATTAATAAAAGCTCTATGTCACTCACAAATTATAAAATAATAGAGCAAATTAGGACAGCAAATGTTCATTAACACTTTAGAAGTAATTTTACATAAATTGTGTAAGGTATTTTCAGTAATTATTTAGGAATCCTGTCTAAACACTCCAGTCAGATTTGGGACTTGTTCTGTGAACTTCTTGGTACATAGCGCAGGAGAAATGGCCCTCCTTTGATTTATCCTTTTTAGATAAATCAGTCTTGGCGCAACAATGCTGTAGTTTTGCTGCTTAAAGACACAAAACAGTTTTTGCACGGAAAGATGGCTTTTTTTGTAGCTGGCCCATACAGAGGGAAAAGGCCGGAGCGGTGCCCGGGCCACACAAAGAATCCGCCCGCCCCGCCATGGCCCGGGCCCGTGAGGGTGGGCGTCTCTCGCGTCCCTATTGGCGGAGCGCGGTAACAGGCACGGGAACGGGCCAATGGCAGCCGGCATTTCAAATCCGTGACCGCGGACGCTGCGAGCGCCATTGGCTCGGCGCGCGCGGGGTCCCGCCCGCGGGNCTTCTGCCGCCTGCCCGGAGCGGCCCCCGGGCGCGGAGCCCAGAGGAGCCTCTCCTCGAGCACCGATATCCCATTGCTGCAAGGCGCCGCCCTGCCCGGCGGGTATTGCCGTGCGGCGCTTCCTCTGCGCCCGGCCCGAGAGGCCTCTGCTCAGAGCTGGTGGTGTGTTTTGTTTTGTTCAGGATTTTTCTTTGGTTGTTTTCTGTTCCGGGGGATTTTTTTAAAAAAATTTTTATTATTATTATTTTCCCGCCCACCCCGAGCCACCTCCCTACTCGCATCGCCGGTGGGATTGTGTTCAGGATTGTGGAGGGGGAGGAAACGCCGTGTCCGTACCCTGGGCCCCTCGTGGCCCGGGGGTGTTGGGGGGGTCGGAGCCGGCGGGTCCGCAGGGCCCGG
>VWYP01029577.1:683968-709168 GCA_013400435.1 Pycnonotus jocosus
CGCTGCGAGCGCCATTGGCTCGGCGCGCGCGGGGTCCCGCCCGCGGGAAACGGAGGGGCCCAGCGCAGGCGTTTAAAGATGGCGGCGGCGCGGAGTGTGGCACGGCGATCGTGAGGCGGCCGGACTCGCCCTCACCCGCAGCCCCGGCACAGGAGCGGCGGGGCCGCCGGGGATGGCCCAGGTGGGTGCGGGCCCCGNTCAGGATTGTGGAGGGGGAGGAAACGCCGTGTCCGTACCCTGGGCCCCTCGTGGCCCGGGGGTGTTGGGGGTGTCGGAGCCGGCGGTTCCGCAGGTCCCGGTGTGTCTGGGCAGAGCGAGGCACGGGGGGTCCCGCCGGACGCAGCCCTTTGCACAGGGGACAGGAGCGTGGCTCGGCTCCGCAGCAAAGTTGGGAAGAAAAGGCACCAACGTGGGTGCGGGCGCACGGGGACTCTTTTAGTTCTGGCACGTTGAAGATAATCTGATGTCTCTGTAACTCTCAGGATTCTTCTTCATGTGTTCTTTCTATTAATAGCAAATTACCTCGTTCAGCCTCTGAAAGGTTAATTCTCCCAACTTTCTTCACCTTTTTTTTGGTTGGAAACAGTTCGTTCTTTTGTACCTCCTTTCCTCAGGCTTCGGGTTTGTCTGCTAAGTTTGTTTGCCCGCTGAGACCTGAATATCCAGGCGTTGCTCGACTGTAAGCTGGAATTGGGTGAACACATTCAATTTCTTTATTCCGTTAGGTTGCGAGTTAGAGGTCTTGGAATTAGATCTTTTATTTTTATTTTGTGATTTGAGAGGTTGTTCTATCTGTTTGGGTAATTAAATCTGGGGGCTCCTGTTTTTAATTCTGGATGAGGAGTTAGATCGCCACGGGTTTTTTGGGCAGCTCCTTTTGATAACCAGGGTGGTTTTGCTTTTTTTTAGAGAAGAGAAGGGATTTGGGTTCCTTATGTCTGTTTTTCTTTACAAGTAAGAAGCCTACATATGACGGGAAAGGAAGAATATATTTTCTCCTTCCTAGGCTCTGATTTTCGCCTTTTGTACATCAATTTCTTGTCTTACATAATTAATCAAACCATCTAAACCCTGCCAGAAAACTGCTCAGGCTCTAAAAGCAACTGTTGTTTTGCTGTTTCTGAGGATGGCTTTCCAGAATTATGTACTCTGTTCCTTGTGAAATGGAATGAAGTGTTGTGAACTGGAGAAGTTCTTGAGCCTTGTCTGTGTTTGCCACTGATGATGTTATTGTTGGGCTCTGGCTGCGTTTTCTTCACCGTCCTTGATGACTGACTTACACAAAGTGGTTATTCTGCTCAGAATCTTTCTACTCTAAAGCTGATAATGAGAAGAGATGAGTTCTTACGTGTGGTATTATCTTAAAGAAAATTTTCTTTTGGTACTTCAGGTTTAAGAAAATAAATTCAGTCTCTTCAGGTTTTGCTTTGGGTTTTGGGTTTTTTTTTTTTTAAGCAGTGATAATACATAGGATTAGCTTATTTCTAGAGTTGTATGTGTTGAAAAGACACACTAGGTATAAAGGAAAGAAGGTAGATGATGTGAGTGGGGAATTACTTTAACATGGATTAATGGATCAGCACCTGAGTTGCCATTTGGGGCTGGAGGATGAGGAGGAGAACTTTGTATTTGGTTAGCAGATAAAGCCACTGGAGCCACTCTTCCTTTTGGGGCCCACTGAATGTGCAGTAAGCAGTCTCTGACACAGTTTCTTTCCAAAAGTGACTCTTTGAAGAGAGAATCTGTGGTATGCTGTTCCTTGCTGCAGCTACAGGTATTTGTAAAGAAAATCTATTCTTTATTAAATTAACTTCTAGACTGCTGACCTGCTGTAACTAAAGGGTATTGATCTTTGAGTTTGGCCAGTGCTGGTTACAAATATTAAGAGTGTGATTTTTTTCCTGCCTTGAAAAAAGATACCCTTTCCTCTGTGTATTTCTCTCCTGTCTCTTCTGTCTGATTGTGGGAATGGGCAGTGGTACTTATTAAACAAAGTAGTTCTAGTTTTATTCTTTCTGCATTTAAAGGACATCTGTAAGACAACCAGGCTAAGATTACTCTGCTTTCTTTGGGACCTATGCAGTTTGCTACATTGCATTTATATTCCCCCCCAGAATCTGTATTGTTTCATTTAATTTGTAACATGAAGCTTTTTAAAATGATCAGCTAAAATAAGAGTAAGCAGTTAAAAATGTGGAAGTTCCATGTCTTGGTGATCTGCAGAACACAAGCTGTGCACTCACATTTTCACTCACATTTGTACTGCCTGGTGCAGCTGCCAGTGGTGTTCTGTCTCTTTGGAAAGAATCCTTATGGAACTTGATGGAGCCTTGGAGAATAAAATCTGTTATTTCAGGACAGTTTAATGAAGGATCACAATAGGAAACTGATTCATGTTACAATGTAACTTGGTATGCTGAGCCTTTTTGTGTGTGGCTCTTCTGTTCCCTTACCTAAGGCCCGTTTGGCTGTTTGTAACCACAAGCTCATCTAACTCATCCTTTTGCCTTTCCTCCCTTCTGTCTGCCTTTTCAAATACCTGATAGCTCAGTGGTTTTGTTGCTTTGTGTTGTTGGTTTTTTCCCAGCCCCAGTTATAAAGGGCATGTTGTAATGTCAGCTGGCAGGGAAATAGATGGGAATTGGACCCGTGTTCCTCTGCTTCTGCCTCGCTTTTTGTGGCTTATAGGCAGGTATTGTAGCCCACAGTAACTGCAGAGCCACGGTTACCCATAATCAAAGGAGAGAAAAAACCCTTGCAACAGTGTGAGATTAGTAACAAACAGACCTTTCTTTGGAAGCTTCCAGGTGTTGGATAGTGATGGGCACACCTGGCACTGGGTTTCTACTATTATAAGACTAATTAATTAGGGTATTTAACAGGTACTCCCAACAGGAGATTCTGTTGCCCCAGTAACCCACCCCTGCGTCAGTCCCTTGGAGTTGGGTTCTCTGCCCACTTATTATTATGCCTTACTGTAGGTCCCCTGCTTACAGTAAGACTAAACAATATTCCAGGAATGTGTTTAGAAGATCAGCTTATTGTTCTAAAATCTAAGAGAAAGGGTAGGAAAAGTGCTAGAGTTAATTAAGAAGCTATATAACTGCATAATAGTAGTCTCCAGAGCTGCAGATAAATGGAAAATGTATAAAGAGCAAAAACCTTTTTGGCATCACTGCCAGGCTGTTATCTTACCCTAGGGATGTGGCAGGTTCCTGGCTAGAAATGGAAAAAGCTCACTGGAGCCCATCTTGGTCTAGTATTTTTCCTGCCCCAGTGGGTGTGACTGAGGAGCAGACAGTCCCTGGCAGTGATTTGCTGTTCGTTGTTCAGCTGTTCATCGTTTCACAGCCAGCAAGAAAGGGAAGACAACAAGAATATAATTGTTACCAGTGCTTGAATGGAATAACAAGGCATCCTTCCTGCAAAGAGCAGAGGTGTTGTATCAGTGAACTACCCAAGCTGGGCAGGTAAAGGTTAAGTTCTTATGCTTTGACATTGGTGGAGTTAAAATACTTTAGCATAGGAGCAGGACATGTATCAGGGTCTGGAAGTGCCATTCGTGATTGTATCTTAGCCTTGCCAAAAAGAAATCTTTCTCATTGGACCAGGGAGCTCCTCGAACACAAGGGAAGGTTTTGCTTTTTCAAAATCTAGAATGCTGATTTCAGTATTCCATTTTTGTGTGGATTACTTCTGTGTGCTGTTTTCAAGAGTCTTTAGAAGACTCATTAAGATGGAAAAATTAGATGACTTAGGCATTTAGTTTCCAGGAGTTACTGAATTCATGCTGTGACTTTTGATTCTTTTGTTCAGAATTAAGATGCTAGTGATTTACTGAGAAGAATTTAATAATTTGTCATTCACTTTTTTAAATCTGAAGATGAGGAAATTTATTAGACATATTTCTAGGGGTGTTCTCTATGTTATATGTTTCAGAACCTGTTCAAAGAGGAAGGAATTTTTTGTTGCTGAGGTCATTCATGTTGTAGGATGGAATGGATTTAAATATATAGAATTGCTTGTCTTACTGGTGAATGAACCATTTTTCAGTCTGAGAATTAATGTGCTGGTATCAGAGAAGGTGGGATTATTTTAGAGTTCTTAGTAGTTTTTTCCTTAGTAATTTTATAATGCATGTCAAAATCAGCGTGTTGGATGTGTCACAATTTTGAGCAGGTTTAAAAAACCCCACACACATCAAAAAACCACCACAGAATACAAATTCCTCTGCTGCCCCAGCAACATCTGCTTTGTTGCCATATTAGAATTTGCTCTGTTACATATTGTGCTTTCTTCCAGCTTCCAGGTAGGTAACTTCTGTGTGTTACTGAATTTTAATTGCTCCCATTGTAACTTCTGATTCCCAGCTTTGTGCCTTGCCCCAGCTGGTGTTTGGATATTGCTGTTGGTTTGTTTTGCCTAGGCTGGTGTAGAGATCCATGAGAGAATAACCCTTGGTTTCTCTAAATCCCTCATGACAACCCAGACCTTCTGTCCTGTTGCCTTCAGTGTTATAGAGCAACTTGGGAAGAATTTCTCTGCCAGCTGGGAATACTTTGAACAGAGCAGATTCAGCCAGCTGGCTACCTAGGGCAGAGGGACAGTGCTTCATTTCTAGCTTGTAGGAACATTTGAGCCTAGTTTGGGCTGCCATGGAGGGACTTGGAGAAACCAAAATAAGCAGGTAAGAAATGATCTTTCTTTTCCCCAGGTGCTTATGGTCCTGTGCAGATGACAAAGGTATAATTGAAGAAGCCATTATAGACGTGATAGAAAGAACCACATAATGTGAAAAATAAACCTTAAGCAAACACTCCCCATCCCCTGTAAAATTTCCTAGAGGAATTGAGTACTTTTCCCAGGTTAAATTCCCTAAAACACTGGCTTCTAAATACTTTCCAAAATTAATTTGAGCTTTAATGCTATGTATCTGAACCTGAATTAATAGTTCCATAATAGTACAAAATACAAAGATCAAATGTCTAATATCTGGTTATCTAGAGAGTAATTTTCTGTGATATTTTGGTAAATAGTGAGATTTCAGAAATAGCTGATAAGTTAAATTTTGAAAAGCCATGACCGTAGACTTTAAAATCTTGTTGGTTTTGCAGATTGTCTTAAACTGTAAGCTAATTATCCTTTCTGCAGTGTGGGTAAGTATGGCTTGAATACCAGGTTGTTTCAGATTATGGGAGAACTTGCCCAAAATGCAGTTTTTATTCTGTCATGCTTAATGCCTTTTCTCCTAACCAAGCAGAGATAGTCAACTAATCATAAAAGCAACTCTGTTAGTAAATTCCTGCGCTGGTGTACAGCTTGAGCAATAAAACCACTCTAGTTTCAGCCTCATTCAAGATGGTATCTGGGTACCTTGCTTTTCTCACTGTAAAAGTGTCACTCTTCTACCTGAAATTTATGCTGGAAGGAGTGTCATGTTTTCTTTCTGCCTAGGATACTATTTCCCTTTTTTTCCTGTGACAATTTTTTTGTTTGTTTGTTTCTTCTTGTAGGTTGAAAGAAGAAAAGGAGACCAGCTTGTCCAGTGAAGATGCACTCTTAGTCTTCAGCTATTTAAGCTGAATGCATTGTGATTTCCAATAATTGAGACAGTGATTCTGAAAGCTGTCTACATTAATGAAAAGAACAATGTAGTCAGCTTAACTGAATCATCAGTGTTGCCTATTGAATAGAACATGATAAACCAATCCTGATGGACTTATGCATGTTAGGAATATAGAGATAAACATTTATTAAGGCATTGTGTTTTTTAAAACAGTAGTTTTAAAAATGGAGAACTATGAAAATGTACCACCCCTCCCTAAAGAACCTGCAAGAGAAATGAATGTGGAGAATCAGAGTTGTCGCCCACCTCTGCCGCCCAACGAACAGCCTCCACCACCTCCCCTGCAAACGTCCAGTGACGCAGAGGTAATGGACGTTGGCTCTGGTGGTGATGGACAGTCAGATACCCCTGCTGGGGACACGCACAGTCTCTGCAGAACGCAGCTGCTCACAAAGGGATCTGCCTGCTACAAAAGCCGTCTGATCATAGACCCCAACAGCAGTGACCAAAGCCCCAGAACTGCTCGTCACGCACCGTCAGTTCGAAAGTTCACCCCGGATCTTAAGTTACTGAAGGATGTGAAGATTAGTGTTAGCTTTACAGAGAGCTGCAAAAGCAAAGATAGGAAAGTTCTGTACACTGGAGTTGAGCAGGATTATAAGGCAGATACAGAGTTTGGTATTAATAATGTCAATGGGGATTTGCATGTTTGTCCTTTTGGTGGTAGTAATGGTAAAGCTGTAGGGGTAGGGGGTGAAAGTGATGACAAGAAGGATGATGAAAACGATATTGATCAGGAAAAGAGAGTGGAATTTGCAGTTCTGGATGAGCTAGAAGACTTTACCGACAATTTGATGGAAATAGATGAAGAAGGAGGAGGGTTCACATCTAAAGCAATCGTTCAAAGAGATAAAGTGGATGAAGAAACCTTGAATTTCTCATATGAGGTAAGTAAATCCACAGGTCTTTGCTGGGTAAGAGGTTTCCAAGTGGCTAGAAAAAAATATGCAAAGAAATAATCTCTTCTAGAATTGTGCAGCACATGAGTCAAAACCACAGAATTTTCAGACATGGCTTTGACTGAGAACTTCTGTAAACTGTTTTGGTCAAACTTCTGAGTTGTGTTGCAGCTTCTATGGTTTTCTGTAAAAACAGCATTTAAAAGTCTCACACAACTGCAGTTCATTTTATCATGTAGGTTCTAGTTCTCACAGACTTACTTTCTTATTTTTCAGTCTCTTTACTGGAATCATTGGAAATTTCTAGTTTTTCTATGGAAGTGCATATCAAAAATGTCTGCTTTGTCTTTGCAAGGGGAAAGGGAGGTTGGTAGGCCCAGAAGGATAGTGTCTGATGAAGTCTCTTTCAGGATGACTTTGATAATGATGTGGATGCTCTGCTGGAAGAGGGTCTTCGAGCACCCAAAACAAGGAGACTAGATAATGAGAAATACGGTGGTGAGAGTGATCACCAGTCTGATGGAGAGACAAGCGTGCAGCCAATGATGACCAAAATTAAAACTGTGCTGAAGAGTAAGTTAATGTGCATTTAATAACTGTAGGTCCTCTATATAGCTCCTGTCTGTAGAACAGAAGTAAATCAGCAAGCAAAGTGTGGGACAGCAATTAGTGTGAAATCATTAATGTGTTGCAGAATTTTATTGTTGGGTGGCTTCTTACTGTGGAATATGATTTTTCACATTCTTAACAGCAAAGTTGATTTTTGCTTTTGATCTGTTGTAGATAATAAGAATATATTTCAGTGTGTGGATTGTGTAAAATAATGAAGAGTGTTACCTCAGTGGTGGGGAAGTGAACGAGGGTGATCTGGAGTTTTTGGCTCTGGATATTCTGGCCTTTTTCATGCTTCATACTACATAACTTCTGCTGTTGAAATTGCCCCATGTGAGGTCTCTATGAATGCAATCTAGGTTAAAAATAATAACTAGAAAAATCAATGTCTTACATTTATCCAATTTCATTGGGTTAGAAACTACAAATAAAGAAGAGCTGAGATCACAAACCCGTCCAGGAGAATGTAATGGAAAATATTGTGAATTAGAATTAAAATTTAAACACATACTAGAGGAGTATTTTACAGCTCCACTGTATTCTGAAATAAGAAGCCAAATAACGTTTTTCTCCAAAATTGTATAGTAACAGAGGACTGCCAGGAAGCTTCCAGCAAAGATGAATAGTTTGGTTTGTGATTTAGAGAGACAACAGACCGTGGCTTACCCATGAGCTCTCTGCTGGCTGTTTGGGTCTGTGACTCTGGTGGTGTTTCAATGCAAATTTATTCCTGAGTGTCAAGTGAAAAAAATATAACAGAAAATGAAGTTTTTCTGAAACAAGTATGGCTTTTCCAGTAAATATTTCCAGTGTTGCTTATGATAAGTATGAAAATACAAAAGAGAATTCAATGATGAAACAAACAAATCAGTCTATATAAAAACTATTGCTACTATTGCCTTTAGTTGAGAACGTCATGGAATCTGTAATTTTGCGGGATTTAGTCTGGGTTAGAGGCATATACCTTGTTATTAAAACCACATCTCTCTGCAAAACATTGTTAATCTCGTTTCAGTTCCATTTTACTCTTTGGGACAGAAAAAGCAATAAGAACAAACGTGGATTTTATTTCTATTCTTCTAAGCAGTCTATCCAAGTTTAAAGCCATTATTTGCTTTAAAGGTCGTGGCCGCCCTCCTACAGAACCTTTGCCAGATGGATGGATCATGACATTCCATAACTCGGGCATTCCTGTCTATCTGCACAGAGAATCTAGAGTTGTTACCTGGTCTAGACCTTATTTTTTGGGAACAGGAAGCATAAGGGTGAGAGCTGTCAATTACTTAAATACATACTAAGATTAAAAAATCAGATATGTTCCTGCAAGCAGTCGAATATTTTTTCTGCTTTGGCAGAAAAGGTTTCCATAGGTTTCCAGTGTTTGAATGAAGATCCTGGAAAAAGAAATTGTTTTGCAATGAATTAATTTCTGAATATTTCATACTATTTTTTTGTAGGTGCTTTGTTTTTCTGTTTGGGCAGTTAAAGTGAATGAGATGATCTTGTTTGGTGCCTTCACTTTTCTAGTATGGCTGCAAAATTGGGGGTTTATTGCACCATGAAATAGATCTAGGGATCATTTATTTGTAGCTGTAAATTAGTCTGAGCTATGGCATATGGTCTGCATTTGCAGAAGTAAGGATATGATATTCTTGAACCCAAGGGATCTGCAGAAACTGGATTTATTGTCATGGGCTTATGCCCCAGGAAAGCTCAGTGGATTTTATGAAAGCATGCAGTATTTGCATGTAGCTGGACAGACTGGATCTAAACCAGCAGGTTTGTGTCAGTGTCACACAGTGTGGAGATCCTCCAGGAGTGGCCCTGCTCAGCTCTTGAGTAGAATGACTTTGCTGACCAAAGAGGAGTTTGAGCCTAGACTGAATAAAACAAATTCCATCTTGCTTGCATCTTTGGGGTTTGAGTTTTGCTTTTGGTGACCTTGAGATACTGAAACCTTACGTATTGTTTTATATTTGCAGAAACATGATCCTCCCCTTAGTAGCATTCCCTGCTTTCATTACAAAAAAATGAAGGAAAATGAGGAAAGGGAACAAAACAATGACATAACCCCAAATGGGGAAGTATCACCTGTAAAGCACCTAGATAAATCCTCAGAACTGGACTGCCAAACAGAAGAACCAGATTCCACTGCTGCTGATTCTGGGCCTTTAGATGACAAAGACCCCTCTGGGGGAGATGCAGCACAAGGAGCTTTGGGACAAGTTAAGGCCAAAGTTGAAGTATGTAAAGATGAATCTGTAGGTATGTATGGGAGGTGGAGTCTTTCCTTGACTTGAGTTGGGGTAATGGCATTCAGGAAGTTTTATTCCAGACTGGGCTGCTGAATTATAGTCTTTCCTGAAGCCCTGAGAGTCCATGTGGAAAGGTTTTATACAAAAAAGTGAACATTTTGTAGTTTAGTCCTGTAGACTTTGTCTCAATATAAGAATCAGTTATGTCAGTGTGTACATTTGCTGTTTTTGAATGTGTTTGTGTGACTTCTTCAGGTAGGCTTTTCTATGCATTCTCTGTATTACCTGAGTTATGTCTATTTCCAGGATGATCTCTTAAGATAAATGATGTAGTTAAACTATATTTCTGTATTTGCACAAGTCTAGCAGACTAAGTCATGTGTTACTTAAAACCTCTGCATACCTGAGAATCCCATCCATGTAAATTTCTGCTGCTCAGAATATTGGTATGGCTCATAGGCTGCCATTTGTCTTTGTAGTGCTCAGATATAAAACTTGTCCTTGTCATTACACGTGTCATGTCCAGTCCAAAAACCATGCCAAAAGATGTAAAAAAAACCAAACAAACCAACCAACCAACCAAATCATCAATATTCAGCAATAAAATTAAAGCCAGTAAGCACTTATTTTTCTACATGAAGTTCACCTATCTCTCTTTAAATAGGATCTGTTCTGTATTACTGAAAAAGATACTGAGTGATCAAGTCTAAATGTGACTTGCATTTGGAATTCCTTGTGGAAGGAAACAATACCAGCAGCTTGCTTTTGTTTGCTTACATCTGTGGATGCTACTCTTTATTTTTGCTGATTGTATTTGCAGACTATCCTATAAAGGAGAAGCAGCTGTACTACAAGGGGGCAATCTTTTAGTACTCTGTGTGTGAGTTTCATGTATTAAACTCTGCACAGAGGCTGCAGATGCCCATGGAGTTCATGGAACATCACTGGGCACTGTTTCATGGTACATTGCAGCATGAGTGGGCAGCAGCAGTTGGGTTTGGCTTCAGGGAAGTGAGGCTGAAAGCACAGCTGCTGTACTCACTGTGTGCCTTGCTTCAGGTAAAGGGAAGGTGATCAGATGTTGAAGCAGAGCAATTACTGTTGTTGCAATTTGTGTTGGGTATTAATGCTGGTTAGGGTTTAGTAAAATTGTCAAGTGACAGAATAAAATGGTGTTTCATTTTATTTTGTTTTCTGGTTTGCACAAACATTTTGCATTTGATCCTATAACAGGAAAACTTAGAACTACTTCTGATAGTCCAAAACAGCATCTTAACCTTTTGCTCCTAGTCTAAGAAAATAATTATAGCACATTTAAAACAGTGGAAATGGAAAAGTTAATGCTTGTTCAGTGGTGAAGCAGAGAGAGTAACTGGATTGTGTTTCTCAGATCTGGAAGATTTTAGACGCTACCTTGAGAAGCGTTTTGACTTTGAACAAGTGACTGTAAAGAAATTCCGGACCTGGGCCGAGCGCCGCCAGTTCAACCGTGAGATGAAGCGGAAGCAGGCGGAGTCCGAGCGGCCCATCCTGCCGGCCAACCAGAAACTCATCACCCTGTCTGTGCAGGATGCTCCTATAAAGAAAGGTTAGCTCTTCCAGCTGGACTTCACACAGGCTGTGTTGAAGATTAATTGCAGCCCTAAGCTTGACTGAAAATAAAAAAATCCTGTAGAAAGTCCCCTTAGTTCCTGACCCAGTATTCTGTGTTCTTTGACCCATCATATATTACATAGGAAAGGAAAAATATTGTCAAAATACACTTCCTATTCAAAAGACTAATTTCTAAACAAAACTATTCTTATTTTAAGGTTACAGTTCTGGTAAGTAAGGACTACTTTCAGCTCTTGTTACTGCTGAATGTTGCTCAGTATTGATTTGTTTGTAACGGAAATTATCTTTCAAAGACAGGCACTAATGAGCTTCTTCCCTTCTTCCTGTCTTTTTTGCAGAATTTGTCATTAATCCCAATGGGAAGTCTGAAGTTTGCATCTTGCATGAATATATGCAACGAGTCCTAAAGGTTCGCCCTGTTTACAATTTCTTTGAATGTGGTAAGTCTGTTTCCTTAAACAATTCTATCCTGGTCTTGATGCTTAATCAAGAATCCAAAAATGTTACATATGTCAAAAACATAACTAAATCAGGTTAATATTGGGGTTTTTTCCTCTAAGTGGTATAATGTATGTTCCATTAATTCTTGCTTTTGCTGTTTGTTTGGGCGTTTTTTGAGGGTACCTTATAATAATTCACAATTAGGCCATTCCTGTATACACACTACATAATACAACTGAAATTTCAATATCAGAATGGGTAGCTCTTATATTCACACCAGGATACAAAAAAATTGGTATTAATATTTGAGCTCTGGCAGATTACCAGTGGTCTCTTAAAATCTGTAAGTTCTTTATTTGGAAGAATGAAGTATGTGGTGGTAAGTCTGTTAATGGAAAACTGTTAGTTAAACAATTTTTCAGTCTTCATGAAAAAGAAACCATTTTCATCCCTCTTGAAGCTGAAATGAAGATAACAAATCTTGATAGTGGTGATATTTCATGTACGTTGGGAGTTCCAAAAAGCTTTTTTTTTTCCTCTTCCATTTCCAGAGAACCCAAGTGAACCTTTTGGAGCCTCAGTGATTATTGATGGAGTAACTTATGGGGCAGGAACTGCCAGCAGCAAAAAACTTGCCAAGAATAAAGCTGGTAAGGTTTTTTTTCTATCTCAGTACCAACTGCTGAATTGTTTCTGTTTGCTTTTTGTTCCATTCTGGTGTTCTGAAGGCCATAGTGTCAGTACAAGGGTTTGGCTGTAAGAACTATTAGAAATAATAACTCTTTAATTTTAGGTCTTAAAGATTCTGTGTCATTTCTAAAATGAGAGTGGAATATTTTTCCTTTTGTAGGCACTTCTAAAAAGTAGTTTCTTATTTTAATCAATTATGAGGCTTTAATTATCAAGCTGAACTAGTTGAGTTTTTTTCTCCTTGAAAAGTGTAGGTGAATAAATGTCTTACCAGAATGCCTGACAATTTCTAGAGGAGATGTTTTTGTTTAAAATAAACCTAATCAAGATGTTTAATCACTTTCTGCAGCTCGAGCTACACTGGAAATCCTTATTCCTGACTTTGTTAAACAGACCTCTGAGGAGAAGCCCAAAGACAGTCAAGAACTTGAGGTACTGAGCTCCTGCTTCCTGGCTGGCATCATTTGAGTTTGTTTTTAAAACATTGCACATTTAATATCAGAAATGTTACTGAGAATCAGTAAGATTGTTTTCTCAGTCAAATGGAAGTGTAAAATCCTCCACTGAGAGCAAGATTTAGGGCAAAGAAAATACTCTTCTATTGGAATAGGTCAGAAGATTCACTCTGATGCAAAGAACTGGTTCTTTATATTGAATAATGTAAGATTGGAGTTAAAATTTGTCTGCAAATGTTTGATTAGGTGTGACAGTTTTAATGATGTTGCTTTTAACCCATTATGGATTTAAAAACACGCTTTAAAGTACTAAGCACAGAGCAAAAGAATTGGTTTAATGTAGCAAAGGAGAAATTAGGGTTAAGGCCAATATTAGGGTTTTATTTGCACAAAGCACAGTAACCCTTTCCAATT
The DNA here is from genome assembly GCA_013400435.1 of Pycnonotus jocosus. Lineage (NCBI taxonomy): Eukaryota > Metazoa > Chordata > Aves > Passeriformes > Pycnonotidae > Pycnonotus > Pycnonotus jocosus. The sequence goes on from VWYP01029577.1 coordinate 696,975, forward strand.
CCTTTGCAGTATTTTAACCATATCAGTATTGAGGACTCACGGGTATATGAACTCACCAGTAAAGCTGGACTCTTGTCTCCATATCAGATTCTCCATGAGTGCCTTAAAAGGTGAGGCTGCAGCATGAGGACCCGAGTGGGGTGTGAGATGTTTGCTTTTGCTGGGGTTTGTCAGTGACCCTGCCTGAGCTGCTGAGCTCCCTGGGGCTGTCAGAGACATGGTGGGGGCTGACCTGGTTAATGCCAACTCCTCTTTAATCCATATTTGCAGTTTGTGCCTCTTTGGAGATGAGCTACAGTTGGATAAATGTATTTTGTTTTCTCTCATACAGGGTCGTTTTTTCATTTGACCAAAGTTATGGATCTAAAAAAGTCTTTGTTAATTAATGTATTGACATTTATTATTAATATATCTGATTTCATTGCAATGACACTCCAAGATGATAACTGCAGCCACTTCACTTGTGTGTAGTTTTAACTTATTATGTGATCTTGATTGTGTTTGTGCTTAAGAAACCACGGAATGGGTGACACATCCATAAAGTTTGAAGTGATTCCTGGGAAAAATCAGAAGAGTGAATATGTCATGACTTGTGGCAAGCACACAGTGCGAGGCTGGTGTAAGTACAATAATTGGTGTGACCTCTGAGTCTCCTCTCCCTCTCTTCTGTTCTCCTTTGCTGTCTGTTTTGAGGGTGTTTGTTCAGCCACCAAGCTTGTGTGCTTGTCTTGCTCTCCTCTCGTATCTCAGTTTTGACTAACTCAGTTGAATATTTGTGCCTGTCATTAAATAATGTGCTGGCACTGACACGTTTCCATGGTTATTTTTACAGGCAAAAATAAACGAGTGGGGAAGCAATTGGCTTCTCAGAAAATCCTTCAGCTACTGCATCCACATGTGAAAAACTGGGGCTCTCTCTTGCGAATGTATGGCAGAGAGAATAGCAAGCTGGTTAAGCAGGTGAGCAGGCTTCTGTTTGAGTGTAATCCACCCTGTGACTGGAGTTTTGCTTTTGGACTTGAATTTATAAATTAAGTTACCACAAAACTTTAAGGTGCCTGGATTTCATTGACAGCAATAATTTTGTTAATCTTCCATCTCCCATGTCAAAATTAAAGAACCTGTTTAACTAACTCATGGAAGTGGATGTTCGTACTTAAGGAAATTAACTAACTAGAGATTAAACTACAGAAATACAACAGACTAAACTGTTCCATGTACATTAATTTTTTTTTTCATGAAAAAAGTTGATCAGTTGTTGCTTCTGATTCTATTAAATAGGAAACCTCTGATAGAAGTGTGATAGAACTTCAGCAGTATGCCAAAAAGAACAAGCCAAATCTGCACATCCTGAACAAGTTACAGGAAGAAATGAAAAAACTGGCACAGGAAAGAGTGAGTATATATCCTCATGTGTTTACAAACAGCATGAATGTCATGGGTCACATGTACCAATGATCAAGGGTTTTTTGCTTATTTTACACAGTATTTTAAATAAAGACAGCTCTTCAGAATTTGATTGGGGGTCTACTTCTGGGAAGATTGTCATCCTGTCTTTTAAACTGGCTTATAACTTGATTGTACCTGCTTTTGTACATTTATTTTTAAGATTAGCCCTAGTTAGCCTCTTGCAACAACTGACACAAGTTTGGCTAAAATGGTTCAGAATTTCAACTGTTCTATGATTCTCTTCTCTTTATGACTGTGTGGTGGGGGTTGTTTTATATTTTTTAGGAGGAAACCCGGAAGAAACCCAAGATGACAATAGTGGAGTCAGCTCAACCTGGTAGTGAACCTCTCTGTACTGTTGATGTTTAATGAGAAAACGTGCAAGTGGGAGCAATAACACAAACGGAGGAACTAGAATTTCAACAATTATTTAAAAATTGTTTGCTGCAGAATGCAAGATAACTTTTAAAATCCAAGCTGCTTCAGTTATGCATTGTTCTTTTTGCATCATCAGGGCAATATTACTTTTTCCTAGTTTCTTTTTCTTTGGTTTTTTTCCTTGTTTAATACCTCTGAGATATGTACGTTTAAAGAATTGATCATAAAGATCTCTACTGGGGCAAATGCACAGAGGACAGGCATGTTCACACAGGATGAAACCAATCAAGCACTTTCTCCTGGAAAGCCATCCATGTTGTTTGAAATGGATGTATTTTAAGTATGAAATTCAGAATATCTATGTACAGGTTGAAGCTGATGTTATATATATACACATTCATATATATGTATATATAAAAGAAATATATGTACATCTTCTTGTATGAACATGCCTAAAACTATTTTTGTGAAAAGTTTTGTTGCATTTCAGCACATAATAATATGCACTGATAAGACACTTTGGTGACAAATACAGGAAAGTGATGAGCAATGTTTCTAATGCCATAGGATTAGGCCAGTAACGCTGTTTCTTTTTGTTTTGTTTCTTGTCTCCTGCCAGGCTTAGTTATTTGAGATTAGAGGATGCAGGTTTTGTTATTACTTGAAAAGAACAAGAATACCTGGTAGTGTTAAGAGCAACAGGTTGGAGATTCAAGATTACTGAGGTTTATTTCAAATGGAAAGAGCCCGTGTTAGTTTACAGATCAGTTGAACAGGGAAAATATGGCCCCACTTATATGATTAAAATAAAAACTGTAATTTGAAAGGCTGTTTTCAAAGCTTGGCGCCAAAATGCAGCTGATGATGGTTGATAGTCTCAAAATATTTTGCCAATGACTTTCCACTCCCTTCTCCCAGCAATAAAGCAATTTCTCATTGTTTGGTGTCAGACTGCATCTGACTTGATCAGTTAAGTCTTGATTTGCACCATAAAAGTGAAGACTTTAGGAAAAAAAAAAATCAACACAACCCTTAAGTCTGACTGCAGCAATTTAGGTTTTTTTAAGAAGTTTTTGTTTTTACTTTTTTAACTACATTTTTAGTTTTTAAAGAAAGCGTGTAACTTCTGCAATGAAAATTAGAATGTAGATTTGGAATATGACATAGAGTAATGAGTAGAATGAGACCATAACCGGTTATACTCACAAATAAGAGAACCACAAATATGCAACTACTCTAAAATACAATCCTGGCGAGCAGGCAGTACTCACTGTGTCATCTGAGGCTTTGCTAAGCCAAGCACAGAAGGGATGGTGTGGCTGTGTGAAAGCACCGCTCCGTGGCTTCCGTTCTTCACACGGGGCTCACCAGGTGACTGCAGGAACTCTTCTCTTGCAACCATTTTTTGGTTTGGTCTTAAAGAAGAGAGCGAAAGCCAAGCTGGTGGCAGGGCTGCAGTGACTTAGCCAGGAGCTGCACTGCTCCATTTTTACACTCCTCCTGCTCCTGTTGGGAATGAAAGGTCAATTCTCTGTACCTGCTGCAGCTCCTGGTACTTACATTGACAGGGATCTGGGGGCTTAAGGGGTTTTATTTGTTGTTTTGTTTTTTGGTGGTTTTTTTGTTCTGATTTTGGTGTGGTTTTGTTTTTTAATTTACCATGTTACATAAAAAGTGCTGCAGTATATTGAATTTAGTGCCTACTGGATTTAAAAAATGTTGGCATCAGTATTGTAAGACCTCCTTTTAACATCACATGTTACTTTGGAAATACATGGATTTTAATTTATATTTCAAACTAATGTTCTCTAATGTGTTGCATTTAATGTTTGAGGTTAAACAGGAGGAGTCATGGAGTCTTACCTGTTTCTGTGTTTAAATGATATGCTTGGAGGTCTCTGCAAATATGAATCCACCCATTTTTTATTATTATATTTAGCTTTTTAGTTCCATGAGTTGTAATCCTGTTACAACAGGATACGGGTAGTTGGAAGACAATATATAAACTATTATTTAAAGAAGTGGCCTGTCTTTAAAAAAAAAAAAAAACAAACATAAAAAAACACTGCCTCTGCTTTTTTTTGTATAGCTTTAATAAATCTCCATCTTTTGAAGGGTATATATAATATTGGTGCAGTAGTGACAAGCAGTGATTGCTGTTTGTCTCTTTTTGTTGTTTTTATTGGGACTTTTCTGTTTTCATAAAGACAGGGCTTTTATCTTCTATGCCTAAATGTATTACTCTTAGATAGGTTTTATTTCAGCTTGTGTTTTCAGCAGAAAAATCTGTACTTGGATGGCACTGTAAAAGACAAATCACCCTCGTAGATCTTTTTATTTTTCTGAAATCAGAATGTCAATGCATTTGCAGGTCACCTGCAGAATATCCATAGATGCCTCACTTACCAATTTGTTTTCATTAAGAGGATTGCTGTATTACCTCAGTCTGCCACTATCAGAATCACAAGGTGACCATTGCCCTTAATTAAAACATCCAGAGATTTCATTGTGAACCAAAGCCTAGAACGTATATTATGCATTCTAAACAAAACAAACATAAAAAGATGGTATTAGACCTTGCTGCAGCCTTTAACTGGAGAGATGTCCAGAAAATAGCGCAATAACTGCTGGAACAAACAACGTAACTGCTGTTTATGTCATTGTGAAGTATTCTTGTGTTTTAATGTTTACTATTGTTTGGAGTGTAACAGTCTTGCATTTGCACATAAGCACGAGCTGCTGTGATAGAGGATAGATCATTGCATTAAACTTCAGCTTCTGCATGAACACTTACAGTGTGATTCAAGATGTATCCTAAACTTGTCTTGTAACTCTTGTGTGTTTTCTAGGTAATCGGCTGTAAAGGTTTAGATCTGATTGTATGAATGCATAAAACTGCTGCTTTTGTCACTGATACTTGTTATTTATCCCTTCTATATCCAGGGGAAAATGGGTATTTTTATAGGGATGGAGTGTATTTTTAAGAACTGTTCCATCCTTTGGGGATTAGACAGTTTTTGCTTTGCATATTATGTGCTTCTTGACAAAAGTGTGGTATATTGACTTTAAGGATTAAATTCGTGTGCATTCAAATCTTCATGGTACTGACAGAAAACTTACTGTGACTTCCGGTGACTAGTCAGATGCTACCTACTGAAACACCAGTCATCAGCTTTTTTTAACATATTTATTAGACAGAACTGATGAATTAGTTGGGTACTCAGAACTTTGGAAAGACTATTATGCATAAACTTAACTGTTGTATGTAAACTTCCATTCTCCTGTGATGCTGTTAGGCTTTATACAAATATATTTGTAACGTCCAAGTATTTAAAAGCATCATGATTATCTTATTAATTCACTAAACTGTACTTTGGTTCTGGAGTGAAATTCAGGAAGTGATAGCCTCCTAACTTTCCTTGGGAAGAAATGTGAAGTGCAAGAAGCCATGCTGTTATTAACCAAATAAAATTATCAATGACAGTATTTCAATGTGTATCTGAAAAGGTGGGAAGAAAACAAAGTTCATCCTTATTGCCCCAGCAGGTAACAATGGTTGCTGTTTGAGTTGTGTTGGGTGCAGTTGCTTGGTGCCAGTGCTAAATTGGTACAACTATAAAGCCTCATTTTCACTGAGCCTCTGCTTGCTTTTTTTCTGCACAATCATGTAATCCTCTGTGTTCGGTCTTTGAGTACTACATGTGTATTTTTCAGACAATTAGTTTCGAGCAATAAAGTTTGATATTATAAAATGTGCCAGTGTGATCAGTATTATGATAGCTTAAGCATATCTACAGAAAGGAACTCCTATTTTTCAAGTCCACTAGGTATTTCTAAAGAGAAGTTAGATCAGTGCAGCCTCCTTGGTTATGGAAATACTGAATGACTTTTTGGGTGAGAAATTGAATGATTAAACGATTGGAATGAAATTAAGTTACCTTTTTTTGAATTGGTATTTGTATTTTTACTTAAAGCATGGCAGTGCTGGAAATGTTACAACCCAAAATGCTGGTTTTGATACCTGTTGGGTGCAGGTACCAAACACTGGAAAGCTGTGGTATCAGCACAGCCATGGCTGTAGTAGAACATTATTGTTGGTTTTATGCTGTATTAAATGTATATTAGAAGTAGGTTGACATTTAAGATGGTCACTCCTAGCAGTGTAGCTGTTCTGTAGTGTGGGTCACAGTGCATTAATGTCAGCTGCTGAGCCTCTGGCTGCAGTGATCCTGCCTGCAGAGCACCTTGTGGAGCTCTCAAGGCAGCTTTGCCTTCACTGTCAGGAGCTGCGCTGGCAGTGCAGTGTGAGGTGCTGGTGTTGGTACAGGTCAGTTCTGGCTGTCAGTTTTCAGTGATGAGGGCCTGGCTCAAGCCAAGTCCCCTCAGCTTTAGTGCATGGTGTAGGTTACAGCCTTTATTGTCTTGTCAGTGATGCTACAGTCTGAGAATGGAAAGTGTAGCATTTTTACTAATGAGTTTTACTTCCTAATGAAGATATAGCAAGTAAGTGACTTTATGGAAGGGTTAATCTTTACTTGCTTATTGAAAAGAAGGCACTGTTTTGACAGGGGGGCAGAACATGATGAAATAGTGACAGGTAGGTCCAGGTCCCTGAGCAAGGTGACCTGCTCTGGGAATTGGGTGTCTCTCTCTATATATATACATATACATATGTATGTATGTGCTAAGAGAGCAGCAGGATGTGCCCTAATTGTATGTAAAATCCTGTCCCTGGAAGTGCTCAAGACCAGGCTGGATGGGGCTCTGAGCAACCTGGTTGAGTGGAAGGTGTCCCTGCTCATGGCAGAGGGGTACTAATGAGATGATCATTAAGGTTCCTTTCAACACAAACCCTTCTGGGAATCTATGATAATGAAATTCAAATTAGGATGATGAAATAACTCGGAAGCCTCCCAATTATTCTATTGTACAGAGGTTTATTACCTGGATGTTACAGAACTGAGGTTACTGACACAGTCAAAAAGCAAAAGCAGCTTCTGCAAAGTCTCTCAGGAGTTAAGGTGACCCCTCCCTTGGAGTGCAGTCCCCATGGGCAGCAGCTGCCTGGCTCCCCTCGCTGGTGGCTGGGCTGATGCCTTCCATGCCCTGGGTGCCACACGCTGCTGCTGTGACCTTGGTGGCAGCTGGTGCTGCTGCTGCAGGGCTGCCATTGGTGTATTCCAGCCTCTCAAAGAAGATCAGTAACTCACAGTGCCTGGTCTGGGGGAACAGATCCACAGCCATGGCTCTCACGGGCCGGAACGAGGCTCCTTTCACCCTGTTGGAAGGGGCCCGGCACAGGCTGGAGGGGGAAGGGAAAGAAGGGCAGGAAGAAATGGATTCATGTTTCAGTACACTGCTCACCACTGCTGCTCTTCTCTGAGAGACTTTTCTTCCCCAAGCCTCAATTCCATGATAGGCTTATTCACTACCTCTAATACTTCCATTATGACTTGTGTATTGGGCAATGCCATTCCACACCAGCTGCTCTGCTCCCAGCTGTTTCTGGTGAAAGGTAAGCCTCAAGGAACGTGGCTTGCAAATAAAAATCCAGCAATGGTCCCCCCTCCTCAAAAAACACAGTTTTCTTACCACATTTAGTAAGTCAACTTAATTCAAGAAACACTCACTCCACAAAGTTATTCATTGCAGCTCTAGGATTGCAGGAGACATAGATGAGCTTCTTCAGATGTTCAGCTCTTCTAAGGGCAAGAATTACCTTGGAATCTAGAAGATCAAAACCACAACAGCTGTTTACTGCTACTGTGTGCAGCAAGAGCCTCACAGAAAAACGCCAGGTTATATTCAGCATGAACAAAACTGCTGCAGTGTTGCTCCAAGCTATACCTGAAGCCTCCACTCAATTTACCCAATGGTGTTTTCTTTGGCTTCCCACCCACCACCCATTCAGAGAACAGACAAACCCTGGCTGGTGAACTTACGCAGCCCTGCTCTTGGTGGATCTACAATTGTGATCACATTCTGAGGAGCTAAAACATTCATTAGGGAAGGAACAATATCTTCTGCCTTCCCACAATAAAATTCAATATTATTCAGTTCTGTAAGAAAAAAAATATGTTATCTGAGTACTCGTCTAGTCAAAGCAGCTTTCAGTTCTTCACCTTTGATATTAAGTTTTGATGTCTCCAAAACTCCAAACTGTTTGGTCTACCCTGGAATCACTGTTAACTTCAGATCATTTAAACAACAGTAATTTGAGCACCTTCCATTACCTGCACTAAAGCAAAAGCCCACAAACACCAGCTATGGTAGTTTTCTTTAGGAGGGTGGCTGTGGTTTTATCTCATTTTTACACTGAAATAAATGTTTTACTTTTCGATTTAAAAAAAAAAAAAANTGAAAAAAATTTTTTTCTTTTTAAATAAAAAAAAAAAAAAAAAAAAAGCTGTTCAACTGGAAAATTGACCTCATAGGCTAACAAGGTATTTGTTTTCAAGAGCGATTAAGTGTTTAAATGGGACAAGATCACTATCAACAACATGTAATTCCAGGCTGCTTAGATAAGGTAAAGAACAACTGGCTGTGCAACTACTCCTTACCAAACAAAGGCCTCAGCATTTCAGCTTAACTCACCATTAATCTGGGCATTTGCTTTGGCATCCTGCACAGCTTCTTGGCAGAGCTCAATTCCAATTACCTTCTTCACTCTCTGTAGAATCAAAGGAAAAAGATCCCTCTGTGGTCTGTAGGTGTGAATTTAACCATTTTTCATAGCATCAGCAATTAACAGGGTCTATGACTCCTACCTGGGCTGCTCAACACAAGGCTGAGCTTTCATAATGATGTGGTAAAGCAGCTGCAGGCAGCTCAATTACAAATTAATTCAAAAATTAAGATCTAATCTGTTGCATTTCACATACATTAGGTATTTTCTTCCCTTGTAGCCACAGTTAAAAATAGGTTAAAAAGGAAGAGAAATTGCCCACCTTTGCTAAAGAAATCCCAATGGTTCCAGTCCCACAACAGATGTCCAGCACGGTGCTCTCTTGGCTCAGCTGTGCCCACTCCCCAATGGCAGTGTACAACACTTCTGCAGCTTGCGTGTTCACCTGGGAAATTAAGTTTCCAATAGATCTACTTCTTCATAAACAGTAAATATGTTTTAATGAGTCTTAGTAAAGCATGTTTTCTTGTTTCTAAAAGACAAGTCATTATACGTTAACACATTTTAAAGTGTTGAAGACAAAAAAAAAGTTTTGGAAAAGCAAACAAAAATTAGTAATACAAGACTCCTGAACTGTATTATTGGATGTTCAGTGTTACAAAAGACTGCCATGAAACAGGAGGAAAATTATAATGAACTAGTAAACAGAAAATGTTCTCTTCAATGTGCTCCCATTAAGCTTATAGTCATTCACTGTTTTTACAGCCAAACATAACACTTACTGCTATTTAATCACACCAAATACATAAAACGTTAGATTTCTAGGTATGTAACATCTCCACAGCATTAGTCAAGCTCAAGAGCATTCATGCAGATCCAGTCAAATGAGCAGCTTCACATCAGCCTTACTTGAAAAAATGCATGAGGAGAAATTCTAAAATTTAAGCCAAGGAGTTCTTCATATATGTACTTATCACCAGCCACATGCTCCAAAGGCAAGTCTTCTAGATTGGGAGATTTCCTAGGGGTAGGGAAGGAATGAGGGGGAAACAAAACAAAGAAAAAAAGACAAACATGTTTGTTAGAATCTTTACCAAAGCTGTAATCATTCTACAAATTGTAGTGCTACATCCGAAGCAGTAACATTTATTATCTGCTCTTGGAGACTCTCCTTGGCCATTAACATCTCACAGTGTGCAAGGACCATCTCTAGATGAAGATGGTGTGAGCTTTGTGCTCTATGGAGGATGGGGAGGTTGAAAAATTCACATCATGAGGGAAGAAAGGCAAGTTACTTGATAATAACAAACACTCATCTTCTGCAGTAAACACTTCTATAGCTTGACAGCCAGCAATGGCCAGTGGGTTCACCCACTGAAAGTCTTGCTGCCGTTATCCAGGGAATGGGAAATGTCTCTTGTGGAAAAAGGTAAATAACTTCAACAAATTAGTAACAACTGCTGCTACTTCTATGAAACAGACAAAACCATGCTATGCAATTTGCAAACACCAAAAATCCAGCCACCACCAAAATCCCCCAAAGCAAAGTCAACTCCCTCACCTCTGTCCTTCCTCCACAAAGTACAGGGAAGTAACACCACTGCTCTTTCCCATCCCTTCTGTGAAGTATTTTGCCAGAGAGATTTTCAGGTCAGTTAGCTCTTCTTTACTCAATTTCTAAAGTTTTCATGTGAAAGAAGGCAGAGTAATCGTTTTAGTGACTCCAAGATACGATTTAGTGTATGGTTTACATAAGAATATTACTTGTCCATTTCCATGTATCAGATTAGTCTAAACAGAATTAGCGCAGTGAAGCAAGGTAAACCACACCAAGTAATTATTCTATTTCTCTTTAGCATGCCCAATCCATAAAACCAAATGTAAGCATTTCTACAGCTGTGAGCCTGGGCTGCCCATCACACACCAGTGAGGTACCTGAGGGTTGAAGTAAGCGATTGCCATGATGTGGCCCTTGCGGCTGGTGCGCACCGTGAGCTGTTTCCAGTGCCCTTCGTAGGTTTCGGGGCTGTACACGCAGTAGGGAGTTGACCTGCAATTTGCAGAAGCTCCGTTACTTACACTGAGAATTCCTTTTTCTGTGTAGCATTAGACAGGTGATTGAATCACAAGAAGGTCACTGTGTGAAGTGATGGGAAAAACGCTGACTACAAAAAGAGGGTACATTGATTTGTCAAAAGAAGAATGACTTCCAGCTATAATATCTCCTAAAGCAAAATAATCTGTCCCTCCTTTTCACAATCCTCTTACCCATTTAAACCCATGCAAAATTACAGAGGCAAGAGGCAGCTTCTCACTGCATTCAGAGAATGACACAACTTTTTATAAAGCTTTCATTAGCTTCTCTGCTTCACACCAAGTTCAAATCTTCCATCTTCATGATTCTTGAGGTTTCCAATTTTGTGGATTTAACTGCTTTTTAAAGAATGCATCCCTTTTTCTAAAAAAATACACCTGCTTAAATGTGCAACTTCTGCTTTATTCCTTTTCTGATAGATGATGATGATTCTCCTCATCCAAGGAAGCAATGACCTTGGTTAAATAATTCCTCCTCTCAGAAGTGTTTTTCTGAGTGATTCTTTACAGTTAGTGGAAGAAGCTCCTGAGTAACACACATGTTTTACTGCAGACTTACACATCCCAGTGCTTGCAATGAAGCTGTGTTCAGCTGGTACCTGTCCCCCACCTCTGAGTAGGAGCAAGGGAAAAACACCCCCTGATCCAGACACAAGGTGGAAACAGAATCATAAAATTTGAGACTGGTGTATCTTAGATCTTAAAGCTCAAAACAAACACTAATTCAATTTATAACGATTTTTGATTAAGATATCAAAACCTTTATGGATAACTCATTTTACTTATGCTCACCTTATGTAGTCTTGGAAAGCTTTTACTACTTTTTTGGCAATAGCAGGAATGTGAATAGTATCAAATGGCTCCACTACAGCACATGTACCACCCTTATATTTGCCAAGACGACAACCCACAGTTTTGTCTTCTTGATTTACACCAATCCCAATCAAGAACTCACATTTGTTGCGATATTCGGTCTAGATTTAAAATAAAGTTATGTAAGATATTTACACAGCATTTATTTGTACATGCCAAGCTTCTCCTGAAACAAATCCCACGTGGTTAAATGCATTTGATAATGGACACAGGACATTTAGCTCATATGGAAGATATTCATGGATTTTGATGTGTGAACTAACAGTAATAATGAAAAGGTATTAGTAAATCTTGTTATTTATAAAGCAAAATATTGCCTCTGTTGAGGAATGTATTAGCTTACAACACAGGCTTGCAAGGACAGCATATTCATTTTAAAGTTAAAATAGCCAGTTATCAGCTTTTCTGCTTCCTGTTAATATTCCCACACAGTATTTATGTGAAAGACAACAACATCTAAAATTCATCATTTATTACAAGTTGAAGTTGAATACTCAGTTTGTCCACTGTCTCTCAAGACCAAATAATGAACATAACCCTCAGCTCATTAACTGTTCCACATTTTACCTGAGATTACATTACCTGTAAGGGTGATGCTTTCACTCCCTCCACTGGGCAACATAATTTATTAAACTTCTGCTTCTGTAGGAACAGCCAGGGTAATAAAGCTCTGTTGTTATTTCCTATTTCCCTGCCCAAATCAGAAACAAAAAGTGTAAAGCACACATTTAGAAAAACTGAGGTCAGGAGTTGTGCAAGACTTCTTTTTTGTATA
>VWYP01029577.1:709174-724059 GCA_013400435.1 Pycnonotus jocosus
AGACTTCTTTTTTGTATAGGGCACAAAAAAAAAAAAAAAAAAGGATCATATCATCATGTGGAAGAGTGTTTCTTCCAGAATTTTTTAACAAGCAAACCCTCTCCAACTTTGTAAGACTTGTAACCTGAAAAAGTAAGGGTTAAATTTAGTTATAATGGTTATGTATGATTTATCAATGTATCCATGCATGATGATTAATGCCAGTTTTATCCAAGGCAAGAGACAGAAGTGATGCTTTGACCTCCAAAGAGGCATAAAATTTTGAGGAGATTTTAAAAGAGAAAATCCTAGTAGTAATTTGTCATCTCTACAGATTGATTCTCTTACACCATGTGACAATGCCATTTTTTCATGGGCACAAACATCCTTCTGCTTATGGAACAACACACTTTAAAGCCAATTTCCCTTCATTAGGCAATGTTTTGAAGGTGACTAAGAACATCAATAGCAAGTTTTGTCAGATGGAACAGCTTCTAGGCTGTAGCATCGCAGATTGTCTTGTAATTTGACAGGGGATCCGAGTTTTGACCTAGCTCTAACTCACTTCAGTTTCGAGGTAACGATTGGTGTGAATTTAGCTAAATCCCATCACAAGGCCAAGTTTTGTACACGTTACATTACAAACAGGAATTACTTTGTCAGCTTCTGCAGCACTTGTTCGCACTCCCGCTTCTTCTGGGCCAGCTGCTCCTCGTAGGGCACGTTCCACAGCGGGGTCACCACATCCGCGATCCGCTTGCTCACAGGCTCCTCTCCGCAGGGAGCCGGGCGCTTCGCCTCTCCCTGCTCCGAATCCTCCTCTTGCTTCCTCTTCTTGGCGATGGGGTCGGCTTTGGGCTTGGCCAGGCGCACGCTGAGGTGGCGGCTCTTCCAGAGCGCGCCGTGCAGCACCCGCATGGCCTTGTCCCGCTCCTCCTCGCTCTTGAACGTCACAAAGGCGAACGTCTGCTTCCCGAAGAGTTTTATCTTGTGAGGATTGAGCCCGTACTTGGCAAGGAACTTTTTCACATCATTAAACCCAATGTATTTGGGCAGGTTCTGTATCTCTACTTTATAGATCTCGGAGGTGAACAAATCTCCCTTAATGTATCCGTACACGTCGGGGCCCTCCGCGGGGTCTTCCCCGCCTTGGCTGTCCGGCTCAGCCCCATCTTCAGCCTCCGCCACAGGAGCCGTGTCGCGGTCGGGATCGCAGCGCTCGCCGTCCTCCGCCATGGTCCCGCCAGCCCCTCAGCCACCCCGCACACCTCCCGGGGCGGGGCCGCAGCCTCACGGACGGGCCGCTGCGAGGAGAAGGACGGCAGAGGAACCACCTGGTTGTTTTTTAAGCGTTGCCCCTCAGCACTGCCCCTCCTCGCCCCCGAGAGCACCAGCGGCCCTTAAACATATTAAAAACAGCAGCTCACACATCACCCCTTCCTTCACGTGTGCGCCATCTTGGGCCGGTGCGCGGGCGGTCGCCGCCATGGCGCGGGGGGTGATGGGAAAAGCCCCTGGGAAACGGGACAACAAAAACGCTTCTCGGGGGACGGGAGGGGCCGCGCCGGCGATCGGTACCGGGGGTCGGTGACAGGCGCGGTACCGGGGCCAGCCCCGGGGCCCCATGGGGGGATCGGTGTGACGGGGCCGGGGCGGGCGCTGCTCTGCCCGCGCCGGGGNGGGCAGAGGGCGGCACCGAGGGCCGGGGTGGGAGAGTAACGGAAACAGGTGGGGCTCGGGCGGGGGGAGCCGAGGTCGGGCAGGGCCCGGGGAGGAACGGCTGCTGGGCCTCGCTGGGGGCTGGAGTGGCCGCGCCCGCGGGGCCAAGGGTTTGCGGCCGCTCCGGGCACGTGTGGCCGCTCGGGCCGGTCGCTCCACCCGCCTTGGCCGTTCCCCGGCATGAGGGAGCCCGAGCGACCCGGGATCTTTTGGGTAATTCTTCTCCCCGTTTCCCTCCTTTCTTCTCGTCCCTCTTCCCGCCCCTCCCCCGGACCCCTCGTGCCACAGCGGTTGCCCACGTGCTCCATATCGCGGCTGGGCGGGATCGTATCGTGATAACGGGGTCCACGTTCCCGCATCCGGCTGCTGGGAATTGTGTATTTCTCATGCTCTGTGTAATGAATTGCTCAGGCGCAGAACGGATGATGAATGACCATGCGGGGTGCTACTTACACACATGGATACAATGTATAAAAGTTTGGCTCACATTTCTTTTCCTGTTTTTTGGAGACAGATGTGAAGTAACGCCTTTCTCGCTCTTTTTTTTTTTTCCCATGCTGGAACATTGGGGACATGTAACTGGCGATAGCTTCTGTGACGTTATTGCTACAACTAGATTTTGCAGCATTTTTTACCTAATCTTCCCTTGCCCCCTCTTTTAATTTGTTTATTGTTTAGTAAAAATAGACTGCTTTATTTCTGTTGCTTTATGCACGCATGGTGTATACCTGCTCTGTGAGGACATTGTGAATAGAGCCTGCAAAAGTGGACTCTTCTATTTGTAAAGTAAAAATATTATTTGAATGTCTTCTGTGTGTAGGTTGTCTTTCCTTTCTGTTACTGAAGCAGCAACCAAAAAAAAAAAATCCAAACCCAAATCAGTTCCCTTGACCTGAGATAGCTGTTCTGTGGCTTTGTTAAACTTGCATATGAATCTCCCTCCTAGGCTTGAGTGCTTCTTAGTAGTCCATATGTATGAAATACTGGAGATGTTTATCATTTACCTACTAGTCACATAGTAAAAACCATTCTTATGCTTAATGAATGTTCTGACAGATTCCTAAACAACTTAAATAGAAAGTATTATTTTGGCCATTTACCTGTAACCTAAAGTTCCTTGAGGACAATAAGCAAGAAACCTAAATTATTTAATGAGTATTACAGCTGTGCCTCAAAATATCTTTGACTGTGATGACCGTGGGTGATTCTAATACATAAGACAGAACCATGAACTCAGGATAAAATGTATCCCTGAAGCTGGGTTAGGTGGATGTTGTGTGGGGTTTTTTCTAATTTTCCTGTTAACAATGGATCATTAGGCACTAAAAAATAGTAGGGTTTTAGTAGCATAAAACACATAACATTTGTTGAAGAAATTATTTTTCCATAACCAAGAGCTATTACTCCAAGGCCAGACCTCTGCACAGTTCATGAGTGGTAGGATTAAAACACTTAGCACTGCATGAGCACCTTTTTGTCTCTCAGTGTATAAGGACTTGAAAGTCATTTGTTTTCAGGTATAATCATATTTCCTCACTGTCACAGGGTATTTCAGTTGCTAAGATCTAGTTGCTGAAAACTCATAAGTGTTTTAAACACAGATGTGCATACTTCAGCTTTTGGATACATAGCAAATTTGTGTTTTCTCTTCCTCAGGAAACGCATGAGGAGCATGATACTTCTACTGAAAACGCAGATGATTCTAACCATGATCCTCAGTTTGAACCCATAGTTTCCCTTCCAGAGCAAGAAATAAAAACTCTGGAAGAGGATGAGGAAGAACTCTTTAAGATGTGAGTAGAATATTTCTCCCTCTTATCTGGATGTTCATTAGGCTTAAACTTGACACTGTTTATAAAAAGCTGCATAACTTGCAGCAGTCTCTGTAAGAAGGGGTAATCTGGCTTGGCTGGTCTGCACTCTGATGGCAGAGATTGAGTGGGGAGTGATTGATGTTGGCCCAAGAAAAGTAAGTCTGGAACCATAGAAGGGAGCTGACAGTACAAATCTGACTTTAGCATTGTTTGCATTAAAAAACGACAACAAGTCAGGTAATAATTATTGAAATTGTGACCACAATGTGAAACAAGTGTCTTGGGAGGAAGGAAATGAGATGTATGTGGTGTTGCTGCCATGCATCTCTGGGTAAAGAGTGATGTACAAGGTACTGAAATAATAAAAGGAACAGCTGCAATACAGTATTGGGGCATTTGTGGCAGTTCTTGTCTGTTGTCTTCAACACAGTTTGTCCTCAGATTATGCTTATTGTCAGATCAGGATGGCTTGATCTACCTGAAGAAAAATGTAGTCTAAAGGCTTGAGAAGAAATTTTGAATTTTATCCTTGATGTGCTTGCTTTAAATAGGTTTTAAAAATTCTGCTTTTATTTAATCACAGAATGGTATTGCTCATCTGGAAAAGAGGTTTGAGTTCTCCTTGTACAGATTCTTATAATAACTAAAGTGATGGTCAGTTTCTGACAGGTAGTGTGGTGAACTCTAGCTATAGCAAAACCTGTTAATTAGCTGGCTAAATTTAAAAGGTTGCCTACACCAAATATGTTTATCATCCTCTAAGAGTGTCTAGAACCTGTTGAATTTTAGTACAGTTATTACATAATTACTGATATTTTATTATTAGATTTTAATTTATCACATCAGTTTCTGAATGTGTGTATTGAAATAGAACGGGGCATCCTATTAAAGGAATTGTGTTCTTCTTGTGTGTGGCTTTTAAACAGAACTGTGCTGTTTGCTCGGGTGTGGTGTTTTAATAAATGTTTTAATAACTGCAGGCTAATTAAATTTTCTGTTCTCCAAGGCGAGCAAAGCTTTTCCGGTTTGCATCTGAGAATGACCTTCCAGAGTGGAAAGAACGAGGAACTGGTGATGTGAAACTCCTGAAACACAAGGAGAAGGGAACAATTCGCCTCCTCATGCGGAGGGATAAAACCCTGAAAATCTGTGCAAACCATTACAGTATGTTACACATTGCTGTACTTATTCTTCATTTAAAAAATAAGCTTGTAGCTTTAAGTATGGTTGTCTCTTGCTCTTCATATAACATTTCAGGCATCAAAAACCATGAGGGGTTATTTTTATTAATGGAAGGAAGCTGGAGGGTTTTTCCTTCAGAGTCTGATAGTGCTGTAAGATTAACTAAAGTCACTTTAAAATTTAGCTGTGATAGACAGGCATTATGTGATTGCTTCCCCTGTGTGTGTGTGTGCTTTATTTTAATGATTAATGGAGTGTAGAACATGTAGGCCTTAATACTGTTTGGAATAAGAATTTAATGTATGCTGCCTTGCTTTTGTAAAAGAGTGAGAAAAACCATGATGTAATAATTTACTACTTTGAGCTAAATGTTTGAATTTCCGAAACCAATCCTTAACCATCAGAAAACAGAGACTGAGGTGCCAAGCAAATCTGAGTCTGCCTTTCTCTACTTGTGAAATAAACTGAAATGAACGTGTTATATTGGGCTGACTCATTCAGAAAAGAATCCTCTTTGAATTAAAAAAAAAAAAACCACAGAAGAGCAAGAGAGACTTGAAAGTCAGCACAACTTGCAACAAGTAGACCAATTTGGTGATACTTGGCTTGATTTGGTGATACTCAGATTTTTATATGAGGAGTCTGTAGTGTTCCCTGGAGTTAAACTACATTTAGATGAGTTGAAATAAGTAGCCTAATGCAAACCTCAAGAATGTCACCAACCAGCAGGAATAAACCTTTTGTTTAGGGAAATAAATGTTGCACATAGCGAAGCAGAACTGATGAATTTATAGTATTCATGTC
The DNA here is from genome assembly GCA_013400435.1 of Pycnonotus jocosus. Classification (NCBI taxonomy): domain Eukaryota; kingdom Metazoa; phylum Chordata; class Aves; order Passeriformes; family Pycnonotidae; genus Pycnonotus; species Pycnonotus jocosus. The sequence continues at coordinate 714,673 of VWYP01029577.1, forward strand.
AAAAGTTGTTTAGGTTGTTTTTCCTGGAAAAGCTGCTCTCCGTATAGATTTGTTTATTGAAATTATGCTGACTCATAGTCAGACAAAAGAACTCTCTTCATTTTTACCAAGAATTAAATGGAGCAAAGTGTATTTTGATCTCTAGATGTTAAAAATGCAGGGAAGGGAGTAGACTCTTCAGATTTCTCCTGAACTAGACAAGGCCCAAGGAGAGAAAAAGCCCTGCTTACTTTGCATGTCTGTAATGTAAAAAGTCTTAAGATACTGTGGGAAGTAACATTTCAGCTTCACCAGTCAAGTGGGGTAGTTGTAGTGTCTTGGAGGGACAGGGCCCCATTTACTGTGAGGGAACAAGCAGATTGAAAAGACTCTCTGTATGCTTTGTAGCACTGAAGAATTCTGTAAATCTGTAGTACAGCTTTAAACTGATGGGGAGAGGTAATTAACCTGATGACTAATTGAAGGAATAATGCTTTTTAAAATTAATTTTGGTAGTAGTTTTGGTGTGCAGAAGAAGAATGAGTGTTGTTTGTCTGTCTGGATGCCTTTTCCTCCTAAATCCTTTTCCTCTAGTTCAGAGCTGTGCTCAGTGACAGCATCTCTTAGTATCACAGTCATCTGTTTTAGGCAAAAATCAGTTCAGACTCTTTCATAACACTAGTGAATCTAGCATTTTCTCACACAGTAATGGCCTTGCATAATTTTATTTGGCAATGTAAGGAAAAATATATATGAGCACCACTGTGTTGTATTTATCCCAAAGTAATTCTGTGTCAAGTGCTATGTAACCATCGCAGCTCGTTGTCACTGAGATTTATGGAGGCTGGTGTGCAAAACATTTGCTATTGTGCTCTGTACATCTTTTCATGCTTTCCTTTCAGTCACACCCTTAATGGAGCTGAAGCCTAATGCTGGGAGCGACAGGGCATGGGTCTGGAACACACATGCTGACTTTGCAGATGAGAGCCCCAAGCCCGAACTTCTGGCAATCCGATTTCTAAACGCAGAGAGTGAGTGGACTGGCACTGAACTTACACTGATTGTAAACTGTTCTGTTACCCTGCTTCCCTAAATGCTGCTCTAAACCATTTTTGGAGATGTGCTGTATCTCACCCCTGCATGGTAGTGTTAGCTAATTCATTCCTTATATGAGAGAAGTCTGTTAATCAATTTAACATATCTGTTGACAAACAGTGTAGTAATTAGGTCTGCAGTAATATTTGTATAGTTTCTGCCCTAGGCACTTTTTTAACCTAAGCCATTTCATGTAAGTGTAATGCCCATTAGAATAAAACTAAAGGCAGTTAAGAGACTCACATACAGCTTACTTTCATCTAATTCAGGTGCTCAGTTGTAGTTAAATTTAGATTTTTGCATTAGAAACAAGGAAATCCCGTCCAGGTATTTCTTGTCTGTCTGCATTAGCAGAACATCTGGGTTGGTTTTTCTTTTTTTTAATGAAGTATGTAGTATCTTCTTTGTTTTGATTAAATGGAACCCTCAGTGAAAAGTGCTAGTCAGACCCATCATACTAGTTGGTGGGTTTTTCTGGAGTGACCTCACTAAGTACCAGAAAAATAACTCGAGTAATGGATCAGCTAGGATTAAATCAAAGAAGTGTTTGGAGGCAGAGGGGGTTTAAGTTGTTTTGTTGTTGGTTTGGGTTTGTTTTTTTTTCAAGAAGCAAAATGAAAAAGTGTTGCATTTCTTGCTTAACACAAGTTTAGTGTGGTACGCTCCTTGTCTCCTTACATACTAGATGGATCATAAAGTGGTTGTATATCTTAAAACTTGATGGATATGACTACATCAGGAAAGAACTTAGTATATCTTGCCTTTTTGCTTTGCCTTAAGTCTCCAGTGTCATTTTGTTTAGCCAAATAAACCTTTCTGGTCCATCTGCTTAGTGCTTGCTTCATGATCACATAGGAAATGAGAGGGTAGCTATTTGCTCATCTCCGAAAAGTCTTTCCCTCTTTCTGGTAGAGGCTGTTCAGCTTATTGAATGTTCTGTCTTCAGGGGGTAGTCCTTTCTTCCTGCTTGCCCTTTGCAGTACTGACTAAGCAGATGATATTGGTTTGTCCTTCAGGTGTCTCTCCTGTTTGAGATGCTTGGAAGGAATCCAAACACTTCCCGGACTAGTTAGAAAGTGCCTTCAGAATTCCTGTGAGGCAACAGTGACCTCCTGTGGTCAGCCAGACCAGCCTGAGATACCAGGCCAGTGCCACCTTGGTGGTTCTGGTGTCAGGAAGCTCCTTGCCTAATCCCTTGTTGCTTGTATTACTTGTGTAGAGACATGATTGGAATTTGATCAGCTGCATGGAATGGTTGTTGAATCAAGTGGTGGCTTAGGCCAGAATATGATGAAGATTATGCATTGGTGGCTCTTGCAGTGAGGAATAGCCCTCAGGTACAGAGTCTGAATGCTGTACTGGTGAAACAGGCATTATCTTCCTTTGCTGATGCTAAGAACTCCCAGTTATGGTCAGGTCGTGAAAGACTCTTAGGGTGTAACATAGCTGCCAAGATTAGCAGTTCAAAGCTAATGTTCAGTCTTTTGCATACAGATAGTTGTATTAGCAGTCTCTGACATCATATTCCTATTCCTTTAGGCTACAGACAGCTGGGAATTGCAATAACTACAAAACCGCTCCTGCTGGCATTACATTTTGAGTATTTTGCAAAATAAGCTGTTTTAGTAAACTTGCTGAAGAAGATAAATTGCTTTTACACTGAGATAGGATTGAAGAATTTTGCATCTTGAATTATCTACCAGATTGCTTCATAAGTCCCTACAAATTTTGTTTACACAAAGCTTCTCCTGGGGTATCTTTCTTCAAGATCAGAAGTATTCAATGTTGTGAGGCAGTAAAAGTAATGAAAAAAAATATTTTATCTTCCCTGAAACAGATGCACAGAAATTCAAGGCAAAATTTGAAGAATGCAGGAACGAAGTAGGCAAGACAGTGAAGAAAGGTAAGATAGTCTCAGTGTACTTGGTGCCACATTTCTGAGCTGTGTGAGTGGTTACAGTACCCTGGAGTGTTGTGTTCCAGCAGACTCACTCTGTGCTGAACTGCAGCCTTCAGTTCAGGTGCTTTTCTGTCTGCGAGAGTAAGAGCTCACAGGAGTGTCGATGGCCTTCCTTCCTGTGGAAGGCTGTTACAGTTGCTGTTGGGACATGGCTGCTTTGGAGAGGCTGCTAAGGAAATGTTTATGGCTTACAGTAAACAAATGGACTGTGAACACTGCAACCAAAGTGCTCTTTCTTCCTTCCAGGTCCCCTTCCCAAATTTCACAAATGTATAATCATGCAAGTATAATATTTAATGTTTTTATAGTTATTAGTGTGTGAGGTTGTTCACAAGTCTCTAATAGATTATTGCACCTCCCTTTAGAATTGTCTTTGTGGCAAGGTATCTCACCATGTAAATAAAACAAACATTTCTGTCTTTCTTAAGTACAGACTACCAGTGGTCTGCAGTCAGCATTCTTCAAGATATTTAGATTGGATTTTTCCAGTCATAGGAATTCCTATGCCCCAATTTCAAACTGGGGAACTTGACTTTGCTTTTTTTTGGTTAGGATGACAAGAATCTAAGGACTTGTCTGGATACTTTATTGGTAGCAGCACAGCAGGCCAGATGTGACACATTCCTCAGTCCCTGTGATTAGGCTCTCATGTAGTGATTAACAAATACGATTGGTGTTTCTTGAATTCTGACATCAGAATTAATTACTAGAGGAAAAGAAATGGAATGAGTCACTCCAGTGGTCAGTGAAGAATATCTTTATTTTTGCCCAATACCAGATGTCTCTTCCCACCCCCTTCACCCTCTACTTCTTTACTTTAACAGCAAAATCCATTACTGCCTGTATGTAATACTTTTCCTAACCAATCTTTTAGCAGGCACAGACAAAAACGATAGTGCTGATAAAGTTGCTGAAAAACTAGAAGAGCTTTCTGTAAAGGAAGACAGCAGAGAATCTGAGAAGAAAGAGACCAAGGAAAAAACTGAAGAAAAGCAATAAAATCATCCTGGGCCTTGCAGTTTTTCCTTTACATTTTTCTTTTTTTTTTTTTTCCCTTCTTTTTTTCTTTTTTTTTTTTTTTTTTTTTTTTTTTTTTTTTTTTTTTTTTTTTTTTGGTTGGTTATTTTTTTAATTTTTACAAGGGACTTTATATGGAACTGAATTTAACATTCACATTGTTTTTTCTAAGCTTTTGCCCTTTGGAAGGTGTCTTCAGAAAAATTCATTCCCCAGTCATGAATATGTACTGTGCTAACTTTCTTTTCCATAGTGGAAACACTTATTTATAGTCATCCAAAAGAGTGAATAAAACAAACTTGAAAACAGCATCAGGGGACAGAACTGAGTTTTCTGTATACTGTAAAGGCTTATGAATACACTTGTTTAATTGAGCTGCATATCATCATTCCTGTGGATTGAGTAGGTTAACAGACTTTGTCAGCAGGGAAGATTAGGATTGCATTTGTGTTTCTTATATGGCTTCTAAACTGTAATTTAACAGACCTTTCACACCTGCTGCTGTGTGTACCTGAGCAGGGAATGTTCCTGTGCATCTTGAAATGTAGCAGACTTCTGGAATCAGGCAATAAGAACATTCCTGGCACTCTGCTGATGATGATCCATCAGACAGTGAAAATAAAGGTGGGGGACAAAAATTATTATGTTAGATTTGAGAAGCATTTTCCTCTGACAAAACAAAATCTGTGCTTCCTCCCCCCACCCCAAATTTGTCAATAGTACAAAGGCTTGATTCTAGCAGAAAGCTCCTCCTGCTGTCCCAGCTCTTCCATGGTGCTGCTTGCTGACTGAAGGCAGCAGCAGCAGCCTGTTATGCTGAGGTGTGTGCAAAGGAATCTGAGCTGCTTGAGTACCTTCCTGTGAGATTCCCCTTGCCTTTTTTCCCCAGGGCTTTGGAGTTCATGTTTTTACAAACTGGAGGAGTTTTGAACTTCTCAGATGTTTGGTAGGGAGGCTGTCCCTCTTGGAGAGCAGCAGGCTGGAATTCACTTTGGAACAGTTAATTATGGTGCACATGCCTGAGGGACACCCTCCTTGCCAGAATGGGCAAATTGGTCAAATCTCTTCCTGCAAGTGTCTTTTGTTTATCCAATTTCAAATTAGTGCTAGAGAGTAAGAAAATAAACTATAGTAAGCAATAAAATCAACACAATTAAGTCTGATAGATAAATTGAATTTTGTTGTTAAACACTAATACAAGGATTGTGTTAGGATAGAGATGAAAATTTATAATAGTTTCCAAAATAATTATGAAAACTGGACAAAACTTGCTAAACTGTAAGATTGAATGATGTTAACATGAGATAGCAAGACCTCTTTGTCTCCATAAAGAGGCTTTTAACTCAGTCAGGTTCTGCAGTCTATGTGAGGAAAATATATTTTTTAAAAATAAATCACATCTTTCTTCTTAGCACTGCCTTTTGATGCTACAGTAAACGAGTCTTAAATCTGGAATTGTACTTAAGGTACTCAATTCATTCAAACAAAATAATTCCTTTTGTGTTTTGCACATTCCCCTTCAACTACAGCAGATATCAAAAGTCTGTTAATTAACAAAGATGGTTGAAAGGCAAAATAAAATGCTCTTTAGTGTTTCTGGTTTGGAAATAACAAGACAAAGCTATTTTCAAGTATTTAACATTTGAATGTAAAAGCCAAATCTTTATCCATGAATCACTGTAAATGATCTGATAATGTCAAGCTGTGTCTAAATTGATAGAAATGACTTAAAAATTTCAAAATAAACTTAAATTTTCATTTAAAGGTTTTGCTTTTTATTTTGAGAACTCTTACTGGGAATGCATTTTTAGTCTGCAGGGACAAAGTGATAAAGACAGCAAAACGGGTGAGATGCATTTCACTATGAAACATTGTACAGAAGGGGAGGGCAGCACCTGAACAACTTCATTTGTCTTAATATTAGTTATTGATAACTCCTGCTTAATGTTATTACACTCTCTTCTTCCCCTCTTACTTCAGCATGCTTAAATGACTTCAAGACATTTCCACTTCTGTTTAGGTTAACTGATGTGTGTTGACAGTTCATGGATTGCAACCATCCTTGCAAGTCTGCAGTCTCAAAGAGCAAAGTTAACAGAAATTACTCAGTAAAATAATTCCTGTGGGTAATGTTTGGCTGAAGAATGTTTTAGTCCTCTAAACTAAAGGACGGTCATTCAGTGTTCTGGTCACTTTAGTTGTTCTACACATTAAAAAGCAGTAAGTATTTTTAAAATTACCTCAGTTATAAAAGCTTGGTTTTTTGTGCAAGTCATTCTAATGATTTAACTTCCTTATAGGTAAAGTAGACTGCCAAGTGAAGATTTTTTAAAAGTTCCAATCCATTTTTTTATAAAGAAGGAAAAATACAACAGGGTTAATAAAGCATTGTTGGGTGCTAAAGTCTGCAGTCCGTACAAATTTTCTGCTTGCTTTGGGTTTAGAAAGATGCTGTATAGCCAGGCTGAGTGATCCAGCCTTTGGTAGTACAAATGATTTTGTGTGTTTGTGCTGAATGGATGAATGGCTGATGTAAGTATTTCTTGTGGGGATCATTTAGGAATCAGTCTGCAGTTACCAAAGTCTCATAGTAAATGCAACTTGACATGCCCCATCACTGCTGTTGGGAAATACACCAGATCTGTTCTGAGCAAATGCCATCCCATGAAAAATATCTGTTGGAATCATCTAGAAAATTTTGTCATAAATCTGCTGAGGCTACTGAGATGTCATTATTAGGCAATAATTTCTTGATTTAGTAAGAAATGAACAACTAAATGAAAATTGTCATATTAAAGTTCCAGTAGTAACTTACTAGGCCTGGCTTGTACCCAGAACTGTCTGGCCCTTGCTTGGACTTTTGGCAGCACTGTGCAGCACAAGATAATCCAGGTGTCTCTGTTCTGAGCCCTGAGTTCTGTTCTGAGGGGAAAGCCAGCTTTTCTTAAACAATGAACTGGTGATCCTTGAGGGTTCTCCCAGTGACCCTGAACAGTTTGCAGGTCACCAGTACTATGTGGGCTGGCAACTACATTTGTTATAGTAAGAAAACGCAGTAAGAAAAATATTGCGGTCACTGGTTTAATGGCAAAAGCAAATTGGAGCTAGGACCTAACTTGCAAGTGACCAGTAAAATATTCCAGGGATATTTAGTACTTTTAAGAGAGCAAAATGAAAGAGTTTTCTTCATCACATAGCTAAGATTTCCAGTGAAAATCAATGCAGTGACTTGATAGGAAAATTGTGTGGCTTTCAGACTTTCTTGATTCTTGCTCTGTTGTGAGTTTCCTTTCATCTTACCAGCTCTGAGAGGGGTACCCTGCCATGTGGTTCCAACACAGCTTCTGTGGTTGGCCCTTCCTCCTTAGGGGTAAAACCTCAGAGTAAAATCTTGCAAGAAGACATGCAATTACTAGCCATGCTCTGCCAGATTATTTTTAGATTGTTCTTTGTAGCTCTGTTTGTTCTCTTTCATTAAATCTTTCCCTAACTCATGCTGCCATTGCTGTTTATCTCAGTGCTGCCAAAATCTTCTGGCACACTAATAAGGTAGTGTGAATCCAGAAACTGCAGTTCTTGAAATAAAGGTGTTCCAGGAGAGCAATTCTGAGCCATGCCTGTTCTGCTTTAGTCAAGTCCTCTTCAGACATCCTTAGTGTTTGACAGGTAAAGTCATCTGACTGCTTTAAATATACTTGGCTTGTAATAACGAGTTTGAGTGTTGCTCAGCAGTGCTTTGTGCTGGCTTGAAAACAGAGCGTTCTTGAGAACTGGAGTGTTAGTGGGAAGGAAATGAGGTGAACTGTGGGAACTGTTGGACACAAAAGTACAGAAAATTACTTCTTTCTGATAGGTAATCTACAGTGTGCACCGGAAAAAAGTAATCCCAAAGCCGAATTCAGCATAACACTGTAGCCTTGTAACATGGAATGTCTCAGCCCTCTTTTGGAAATGCTGGGTCTGCACAACTGCACAGCACAGGTGTTGTGATCCACAGGATGACTATGCAGCCCAAACCAGGCTGGCACTGTGATCTTTAAGATCAGTTCAGTTTGGAGAGGCACCTTTTCTTGTTGCTATGAAAGGTGCAATTCTTTGTGTCCTGATAACTCACATCTTTAGTGTCCTTCTAGAGAAATGTTGCATGATTGGGATATGAATAAAAGCCCAAGCTGCTTCCTGCTAAGAACCTCCTTTCAGAACAGGAATGGCTTAAAAGATTGGCCCAACAAATGGGGGCTGATATAGCAAGATTGGATCACCATCAGTGTGTCAGTGATGAAGGGAAAACCGTTCTGAAGAGTGGAATGAGCAGAACTGCTGAATCCTCCCCACTTGCAAAGCTGTCTTTGAGCAGCAGACTTTCTAGAGAGGGAAGAATCCTTAGGGAAAAATACAATTGAAAATAATGAGGTGCAGAGGAGGCATAGTCTCCTTAAAAAAACTCCACAATTCACATGAGGGAATCTTACTGTCCCAGAAATGCTTCGTCTTTAAAAATAATGATTTAAATAAAATCATCAAACTCCAGATATGTATCTTAAAATGAACTCATGCGTATTTGCCTCCCAGCTCATGCTAGAAACTTGACAGGATGCTTTTATGGCTCACCTAGAAAGGAAACTTGCAGGTCCATGCTGAAAAAGCAGATATGGCTGTCACTTGGGACAGACCTTCTTAACTATTTTTCAAGACCTAAGAAATGCATTTGAGTAAATCTCATACTGCCCATTACAGGATGCTGACCAAACTTCATAAACAGTCTGTAATGCTGCTTAGGATAATATTTTCTAGATTAAAATAAAAATATCACTGGAAAATTATTCAGAGTTCTGTTTACAACTTAAATTATTCATCTAGACTGTTGCTTGAGTGGGAAGGAAGATGATTAAATTGATATAAATGATAAAGTCTCTGCTTTTGTCAAGCAAGTGGTGCTAAACTTATTTGTTGCCCAGAGTATTGGGTGTGCTCCTGAAATGGATCTTCCAGCCCAGTTTTGTTGAAAGGGGACCCAGCTGGCTCCTTGGAGGCCACTCAGCAATACACATCAGACCTGGTAAGTGAAGATGATGGAGAGATTTGCTTCCCAGGTGTGCCTTTGATCTGATTTAACATGCTCATGTGGCTGCACCTGAAGCCTTTCAGCTTGGTATGCAGAGTCTGGTTCTGCATAAAATTGTTGACCTTTTGATTAGTTACACAGGGTTTGAGAATAATTAATTCCAATAAGCTGGCATGACAAGGAGTAGTGAAGCATAGGAAACATTCAGTCCCCCAAGCATGCAAAAATAACTGACTTTAGGTAGATGCTTTCCTTCCTGTTTCTTAAAAAA